>CP092865.1:79478333-80029429 GCA_030710605.1 Cordylochernes scorpioides | reverse complement strand
GTCTATACAAAGAAAGGTTGAATAAAGTCTATAAAACAATAGTACGACCATCTGAAAGTTTTTGGTCATATCCTATAGTTATGTTTTGAGAAAAAAGATGATCTTAGAGATTTTATGTGGACTGAATGAAGCGCAACAGGGTCATACAAAGGATATGAACCCACTACAAAGAACTGATGATGATTTGAATAGTTTAGCGAGGGACAAGTTCTTTTACAGAATGAACCCACGTACGGGATGCTGGCAGATAGAAATTAACGTGGAAAGCCGGGAAAAACTGCTTTCATCACACCAGATGGTGCATATGAGTTCCTTGTGATGCCGTTCGGTCTATGTAATGCCCCAGCCACGTTCGAGAGAACGCAGAGTTCAAATGGACAATGTGCCTCTTCTACTTTAACGACATAATTGTGTATGCCCCCTCCTTTGAAGTGCCTATCGAACGCCTTGAGAAAAAAAAGTATATTCAGAAAGCAGGCTTGTTTATTAATCATGAAAAGTTTTCTTGTATAGAAGATTATAAAAGATGTTAGGGACATATGGCTTCAAAAAACGGAATACACGCCCCCGAAAAAATAGAAACAATAATCAATTACCAGACTACAAAGAGTACAACTGACGTAATAAGTTACCTTGCATTATTACAGACACTTTGTGAAGGATTTTGCAAATAAAGCAAAACCTTTACACGATCTATTTAAAAACAATGTCAAGTTCTTCTGGTGTAAAGAACAAGATGAATCATTTCCGATGTTGACACATGCCTCACCCACAGATTCAGTGCTCGGCCATTGTAAGAAAATACCGAAACACATCTACCTAAAGACGCAACTGGATATGACATTGGAGAAGTACTGCTCCAATTACAAGGTGGTAATTAAAAGCAAATCGCCTACGCTTCAAGAATCCTTAACACTGCAGAAAGAAACTATTCCAAAACGGAGAGGGAATGTCTGTTTGGAAGTAGTGTGAGCCATTTACAAATTTAGACCTGATTTGTTTGAAAATCATTACAGGGTAGTTTAAGACAATCATTCTTTGTGTGTTGGTTGGCTAATATAAAAGATCCTTCAGGAAGGCTAGCTAGATGGGCTCTACAACTTCATAATTTTGACGTTTCTACTTCCTATAAGAATGGCAAGAGACATCAGAATGTAGATTCGTTCTCAAGAAGGCTATTTCCAGAGACAAACGGAGACAACATTCGATATTCAACTCAATTACCAACAATAGGAAAAAACAGAAAAATATGTCCGAATCACAGAACTGATCCGAGAAAGGCAATCTTAAGATAGAAGGTAATTTGATATAATTGACGGCCTCTACCGAAAAAACGACCTTCCTCTGCGCGATCCTTTTGGTAGTTCCTAAACAAATAAGGATTGGCATTTTGAAGGGAGCTCACGGTGCACCGATTGCGGTGGATTATCAAGAAATACCAAGTGTGGAACAAGTTGGAAAATATTTTTAGAAGACCTAATACGTATGCTTGGATCCTCCCAGAAAATCAATTTGAGATCAAGGTCGAACATTTAAATTGCAAACAAAAGGAGAGTTCAACATCCTCTACGGAACCTCACATCGATTCACGTCAGCCTACCATCCTGACCGAAAGAGTAAATAAGAAACTCGCTGACATGCTATCCATGTATGTACACTATTTGGCTGCTTTTGCTTGGAGAAACAAAGAGGGGAACTCTTAGGTGTTTTATCCTTGTATCAATCCGATATTCAACAAATACATAACTGGATGAATACAATGATATTTGATCAAGGTCTTCTTTTTGGTTTATATAAATTCTACAAGGTCGCAGTCACTATTCGGAGGAGTTTAATAGAATCGCCGAATGTCGTGGTCCATTTGGATGAGGAAAGCGAAGACTAGAACACGGCTGATTCCACACTAGCCTTTCAGTGATACGCTAACCTTGACGTATGCACGAAGGAATGTGTGGCCATTGGACATGCGTCGGACCAGAAGGCTGTTGTTGGGTTGCTGCGCTGCCTGGAGTACAGGAGCTCCATATATGTTTCCATTCTTCCAGCGGTAAATCTGTATAAGACCGGTGGTCTTAATAAAACTGCGTTGTTGTTGCTATCCATGTATGTAGACATTGACCAAAGAAACTTAGTATGCCACTTTCGGCTATAACACCTCCAGACAGGAAACCACTGGATTTAGCCCTTTCTATTTCATATACCGACGCGATATCGAGAACCCGCTGGACGCTAAATAGACATGTAAAGAGGAAACCAACTTTGGCCGTTTTCATAAATATCATGTTAAATAGATTTGTATGTTTCAATGAAAAATCACACAAGTTATCATTTAGGTTTATATATTCTACCATAGCGTGTGCGAAGAGCTAATATTCTATTTTTTTAAAATTTTATTTCAATTTAAAACGATATGTCCCCCTAGGGACACTTGCGCTGACATACATGTATACCTTTACATTTGTCTATACATACATGTAGTATATTTTGAGCTAGTTAGATCACAACCTTCTTATAATAATTATAATAACCCCATATCTATATAAAATATGTATCGAACTTGTAACAAAGTGACAATAAAATAAAGATGTAGAGGTAGACGACGCGACAAAAGTCCAGACGACAAAGGCCAGACGTGATAAACAACCCAGACTAACAGGTGTTTATGCTAATGAGTTCATTCCCCCGTCAGCAGGTGGCCGAACACGTGGCCAGACATAATTAATAACCCAGCGCTTGACAGGTGGCGTGATTACGGGAACCAATCAGAACTCGTCAACATCTGCCAGAGTCGAGTATATAAGGTCCCCCAAGATGGGACAAAGTTAGTGGTGTTTTAGTTGTTTCAGAGCGACGCCGTCATACGGTCGGGTTTCTCACCCCTATCCGCGATGTAGGGCATCCGTGGCGCCCGTGGTCTGTCTGCCTTTGTCCGTGGTCTACCTCTACCTTCTTGGAGTTACCACCTAGACCTGCCTCTGTCTCTTGCTGTCCCAGTGCGGGAATCCCATCACGCACCCACGACTACGACTGCCCAGCACATTCCACTTCGGGATTACTACAGAACCCATTAAAGTCGACAGGATGACTGAGGACAGCAACATGCAGAGGATGACGGAGGTCAGGAACGACTACGTCGCGGATGCCCTCACCAACATGAAGCCCCACTACGAAGACCTAGTAGGCCGCCTAACAGACGCCATTCGGGGACAAGCCGTGCCTCGTGCGGAGGAAGCCCTCATCTCCTCTTTCGACGGATCCCACGCAACAAGCAGCCTTCTTCCAAACAGCCATCTCCAGAGATCAACTCCAGCCAGCATCAGCCATTTCAAGGTACTTTAAACTTTGTTTCTGCCATTTTCCCCATAAATTTTATTCTTATATTTTCACTTTAAGCATTTAAAAATCAATTATAACCTTTTTATTAACATTTTTTATTCAAATTTTAAAACTTTCACATTCTCATTTATCACTTTATTTTAATCAAATTATAAATGTTAATTCATCATTTTCAATTTTATTATTAAAAATATTCAATCACGCATTTCTGCTAATTTACTAATCTTACATGCCTTTCTTAAATTCACCTAAAATGGCATTATCCAAATATGCAACTTTCAATTTTACATAAAAAATCATATTATATTTTAATTACTCGAATCATATTTTCTAAACTTTTTTGTGTGTTTTTTTAATACCTTATTTATAGCCATAATATTAATAATTAAATTTATTACGCTCTTTATTTTACTTAACCTATTACTATTCAAATTTTATTTCTCAATATTTAAAAGTTTTAAAATAGTCCTAGATTTGTATTTTTATAAATACCAATTTTAAATTATCTCATCTCATAATGTGCCTCCCATTTTTACCACAATTACAAATACAACTATAAATTACAATATTATAATGAAGAGTTCCCCATCATCTCTAAAATCGATCCTGTACATGACACCATGTGAGACGTTATCTTGGCCTACATAAAAGAAGAATTAATTCCAATCTTCACCCCAACGACAACTCAAGGACGCGCTGGACTCCCTCCCTTGTTACATCATTAGCACCCATCATTAGCAAAAATATTCCTTACAACTCTGCCTTCCATACTTCTCTCGTCTCTTGATCATTTTCCATTGGCCTTCTATGCCTTCGTTCTAACCACCCCTCATCCATCGCAGAGTTCCTGTTTGCCGACTTTTTTTTTTTACACCCAGGTCACCGTCCAAGCATTCTTTATTTCATTCTTTTTTCCTCAAACCCGGGTTCAATCAATCAACGGCAACAGTCGAGCCCTGTTTTCACAATCTACCTCCTCTAACCTCTTCAACGGTTCCTGAGACTCCTGCTCGTCAACATTTTTTAATTTTTATATTTTTTAATGATTCATCGACCTGGTACACTCTTCCTCCCCATGTTAACTCCACACGGAGAGCTTGGGTAACCAGCGAGATCTTTTTTTCTAACGCTCGACCCAGGCCATCACAGCACGATGCGCCCACTCATTTTTCGTTTAATTTTATTTTTCATCTGGTCGAGCTCAATCACCGACAGCAGCGCAACTCTTGAGACACCATCTCTTTTTAACCTCTCTTAGAAAAAAATTCTTTCCCATATTCTCCCATTACCTACCTCTCCTTCGATCTTCACGCCTTTTGCCCATCTGATCTAATGCTACTTACAGAGCATCTTGAGATTGCTGAACCCTGAAAACAATACTTCGCTTATAAGCTCGTATTGCAGGGCAGGACTCCTGAGATGTCCTTTGCGGAAACCAATTCAGACCTTCTTCCTTTACTCCTCACTGCGTCACTACCTATCGCAAACCTTTTGCTTAAGTCAGTTTTCTTTTATATTTTATTTTACTTTTATTATCTCTACTTCTCCTCCTTCCTGTATTACATCCCTGAAACTATGTTGTAAATATTCAAGGCACCTTAAGTAACAAAAAAACTGTAACTAGTATACCAACTTTCCCAAATATTTACTTTCGCTATTGTGTGTGTTTACTTTAAATTTATCCTTCCTATGTACTCCTCTTATATATTTTTGTAGTTTTATAATATTATATCAATGTGTCACCACTACTCCCCTTTATCTCTATTTTATTCTAGTAACTAATTTGTGCTCCAAATTATTTCCCATTTAATAGGTTTGCTAGCTTTTCTCTCATTTATTGTAAATAGACTTACAGTTTACCTAGTTTTGTGGTGTTGGACTTTGTTTTTCTTAACTTACCAATGTAGATAAAACATTTCACTATTAATCGATAATATCATTTTGTTTATTAATCAACATTAATGCCTTAAACTACCAATCAACCCTTTATATATTATTACCTTTAATATTTTTATTTTCCCTTTTTCTCATCATGTTCAGACTTAGCAATTTACAACTTCAACTATCTTAGGCACCTTTTAAAAAACCTACACCTAACAATATTTATAATATTTCTTGAACAGATAAAACATTTATCATTTTATTTTTCTTTGTAGATTTCAAAATGTTATTTTTGACGCTTCCCTTACAACCTCTAACTCTATCCCATGAACCTTTCCTCCCAACTTTTTACAGCCATCAAGAGATTATTGTTCGTCAGCCATTTTCTTTTTTTTTGTTGATTAACTAACTAGAAGACCCTTCCTCGCTGTACATTTCCCAACAGTGAGCTCAGGAGACCCAGTTAGTTTTTTTTATTTTTTTTTCTCTCATCGTCCGGCTCATCATTTTTTTTCATCTTTCAACTTTTTTTTTCACCACACAAGCCGGACACAATCAAAATTGACAGCAATAATTCTCTTACACCCACCTCTCCTTTTCCGCATCCTTCAAACCTCCAACCTTCCAAGGGATTCCAGTTCGCCGAACATTTTTTTTTTTTCATTGATTAATCCGACTGGAACAATCCTTCCTCACTATACCATTCCCAATAATGAGTTCAGGATATCCAGCGCGATCTTTTTATTTTTTTTTCTCATCGCCCGACTCATCATATCAATTCATCATATTTTCAACTTTTCACTTTTTTTTCTCTCATCATTCAACCGGGCATAATCATTATGGACAACAGGGATCCCTCTTACCTCTACCTCTCCCTTTTACCTCCATCAATCTTCCCACCTCTTTTCGCTGTCTGAGCTAATGATGCAGACGGAATATCTTAGGCCTTCTGTTAATGAAAACAATGCCTCACTTAAACAAGTTCGCATTGCATTGCAGGATGCTTGGGATACTACTTTTGCAGAAACATGCTCAGATACCCCTTTTCCCTTTTTCTACCTTAGCGTCACATTATACGTTCAGTTAATAAACTAACTAAATATTTTTTTCCTCTCATCTTTTATGCAATAAGATATTATTTTCCTTGTACGATTCATTTTAACATATTTAACATTTTGTATTATATACCTTCTCTTAATCTTTTATAATTCATTTTGTACGTTTTTATTTTTATAACCTTGATTTTTATTTCATTGATACACCACCATTACAACATCTTTCTCCTTTTAACTTGTAACTTAATAATAATTTTAACTAATTTGTATACAAATTATTTCTTTTATTTTTTATAATAGGTTTGTTAGGTTATCATTCATTACATGTCATTCCCCCAACCAAACCTTCATCACCGGGGACACATTCTGTAGTATATTTTGAGCTAGTTAGATCACAACCTTCTTATAATAATTATAATAACCCCATATCTATATAAAATATGTATCGAACTTGTAACAAAGTGACAATAAAATAAAGATGTAGAGGTAGACGACGCGACAAAAGTCCAGACGACAAAGGCCAGACGTGATAAACAACCCAGACTAACAGGTGTTTATGCTAATGAGTTCATTCCCCCGTCAGCAGGTGGCCGAACACGTGGCCAGACATAATTAATAACCCAGCGCTTGACAGGTGGCGTGATTACGGGAACCAATCAGAACTCGTCAACATCTGCCAGAGTCGAGTATATAAGGTCCCCCAAGATGGGACAAAGTTAGTGGTGTTTTAGTTGTTTCAGAGCGACGCCGTCATACGGTCGGGTTTCTCACCCCTATCCGCGATGTAGGGCATCCGTGGCGCCCGTGGTCTGTCTGCCTTTGTCCGTGGTCTACCTCTACCTTCTTGGAGTTACCACCTAGACCTGCCTCTGTCTCTTGCTGTCCCAGTGCGGGAATCCCATCACGCACCCACGACTACGACTGCCCAGCACATTCCACTTCGGGATTACTACATACATATATATAAAATAATTTTTAAGGCCGTGAATAGAATAGTCATATGATGTTAACAATAGGAAAGAGAGAAAAAAAAACGAGAAAAAGAACTGTGTACAAAATGAAGAAGTGGCTGTCAATATGTACAATAAGCATAATAAGCATAATACGTATAAATGATCAGTTTCTTAAAATATATTTGTTGCTATATAATTTAAAATATATAGACAAAAGGTATTGGAATTAATATACATTTCTTTACTGGAAATAAAAATACTTCGATCTGTTACTATTAATTTTTTTAGTCTATAGTCTTGAAAAACAGGACAATCTAGTATAAGATGTATTGAGGTTCGTTCCTCATGTCCACAAAAAACTAGAGTCTTCCACCGCTTTAATTATTTTTAAAAAGCTTCTTAAATTTCCATGATTATTCTATTTAATATGATTTCATTCTCTCAAAATTTAATATATTTTTTATATTTTTCAATGATAATATTAGTTCTTTTCCCATAATGAATATAGAAACACTCAAGGGAAATGCTAAATTACGTGGTGTTTACTTTAAACCTATAAAAATATATTTTTTAAGTACACAGGTTATAAAAATGGTTAAGGGAAAGCTGATAAGTTTCTTGTCGTGAGAATATACAAGATACCTTCTTTAAATTCCAGGCAAAAATATTTAAAAAAATACTATCGTAAACAAAAAAGGAGCACATGTTTAGCTCTAAGCTGAGGTTAAGCTATAAAAACGGCAAAAAATATTTCCGAAAATATTAATACATTTTCTTAATATATCAATTTTTGTTTGCTATCAACGTGATATCTGCGGTTTTACGATGTCTAAGTATTGTCTTCTTCTTCTTTTTTTATCTCCACTCAATCATATTAGGGTATCAAGCTTGTTTGACAACCATCATGACTGTGTGAAGTAGAATGCGACTGTTTTTGTCATCAAGACTGGGAGCACTAATCAGTAGCAGTCCGACTTAGCACCAAAAGAAATGGCCGTCTTTGACATGAGGAACAGACGCCATGTGCAGCTGCTCCTAACATGGAGTACAGACTCATCCTGTATCCCTGGATTTGGAGCCCTTACAAGGGTACTATCAGCCGGGCCAGCTGAGCCCAGGTTTTTTAATGAGCTTGTTACTGCTCTCCCTCCTCCTTTTTCATCCGGGCTTGGGACCGGCAAAGGCGGAGTTTAAATAGTAGTAGTTAAGGAGTATTGCCTAGTAATACCTGATGCCTAAGCATTAAAAAATACCAGATACAAAAACGTCATTATTGTTACGAAAGGCATTCAGCGACATACGCCTTAATAATACAAGTGTTTCTGAATGATGTGACCACTTTAAAACTGGACACTAAGTAAAACCTAAATAATTCAACAGTTTATGAATGATGCCACCCCTTTAAAAGTGGACACAACGTATAATTCAAGATTAGTCAGAAGAAATATAGATAAGAGAACACCACAGACATTGATAGATATAATAAAATATTTTAGCATAATCTTCGATGATAACGGGTCTTTTTAAGTGTTAGTAATTTATCTTAATATTCAGGAGATTCTAAAATTGTTAAAGAAATTAAGCAATTTTCGGATTATAAAACTTGGCTCTATCCCATATGGCGAGTACTGTTTTGAGAATATTTGGGCCAAGAACAAAGTTCCTATACTTCCTCAGGCCCCATATTCACCAGATCTTTCCCTAAAGAACTTTTTCCTATATAGTAAAATGAAAATGTCTCTAAAAGGGAAGCGATTCGAGTTACAAGAAACCATAATAGAAAAATCGCTGAAGTTACTAAGATGTTTTAAAGAAGATAATTATAAAAATGTTATGAAAATTGAGAAGAGAAATGGCTTAGGTGTTTAAATTAAAATGCGGATTATAATTATTTTAAAATATTTAATTTTACTTTGATCTTGTAGTATTTTTCATTTTCAAAATTCCTGTAATTCAATGAAAGCACAATTTGGGAAAAAATTTCACATATTAAATAGTGATTAATTTTATTTGGGAAATTTTATAATGAACTATTACTATCGCTTCATTAAAATCAATATAGAAATGTTCAAAATGACCGATTTAAAAAAAGATGAAATTGTTCATATCAAAACTACAAATATCTATAGAATAATTTATATCATTTTAATTAAAGGTAAAGACTCTTCTAGTAAGGTATATCAATTAAGAAGGATCAGAAGATGAGTTTCTTTTATTGTATGAATGCTACGAGCTTTCGGGCAAAAGCCCTTCGACAGGCAAAAATATTAGTATAGTTATATTTTTGCCTGTCGAAGGGCTTTTGCCCGAAAGCTCGTAGCATTCATACAATAAAAGAAACTCATCTTCTGATCCTTCTTAATTGATATATCATTTTAATTATAACACTATGCGGCGCTGAGTTTGTGTTTACAAAAATGTAATGCCTCGATAAAGGTTGGCGTTCAGCCAGCCGAAATATTGGCAAAATAAATATTTTATTCAATCCAATATATCTGAATAAATGCCTCGTAGCTGTATCCAACCGCTCTTTAGCTGTTTTTACTTTGACGTCATCATTTTGAGTTTGAATACAAATAAGGATGATACAGGTTATATTAATAAAGATATATCATATTATACAAAATATGGGGGTGGTAGCAAATAGGAGAAGTGAATATTTTAATAGAAGGGTATATATGATCCTAAACTATTGACTCTAACTTAACTAATTAGAAGATATGTGAACTATACTAACAGTGTTATTATATTACAGTTTAAAATATACTGCATATATCCCAAATCTTTCAAAATAACTATTTGCCAAACCTATTTTGGAATATATAAAGTATATAAGTTTATAATTTTTTGCAATAGAAATATGTTTTATATATACTAAGAACGGATCATATGAAATCCAGAAATATAAGATATGATCTGAATAACACTGGTCAACAAGATTTTTGCATAAGAGAACCTGATTATGTTTCTAGTGTAACTTTTCATGCTGAACTCAAAAATCTAGTCAGAAATTTCCCATCACCTATGGTTTTTGCGTGACGGTCTTTTTTTAGTATTGGGATAAATACAGTAAAAAATGCAAACAATGTTACGTAAGCAGTTTTGCATAACCCTTATTACATTACACTGTTTATCAAAAAATATTTTTCTTTGTTCACAAAGAAATAGCATCTTATCTACATGTCCTGAATCCAAATATACCATTAGTTTTTTTCTATTACGCAATATTTCTGAGATACACCTACTTGAAATTTGGAAATATTGTTAATATATAGGCATATATGAACGAAACATATTTATTTATTGAAAAGCAGTGACAGTGGATTTTCTTCTATAATTTGCTTGTGGTAGATCCCTCTTGAGTGTCCAGCAGTAGTCGGCAAGCATAGCGGGACTCCATTTACCTTGGTACCGCTTCTCCATGCTTGATATATCTTGATGAAACCTCTCACCATGCTCATCGCTAACTGCGCCAAGATTATCTGGAAAGAAATCTAGATGTGAATGCAGGAAATGGATCTTGAGGGACATGTTACATCCCAGTGCCTTGTAGGAAAGCAACCGATCATTAACTATGTCTCGGTAATTTTCAACCTTGACACTTCCTAAGAAGTTTTTGCAAACGTTTCTAAAGGAATTCCATGCTGCTGCTTCAACTTCATTCAAACTATTTTGAAAATTTCCATCCTGCTGCAATTCTCGAATCTGAGGTCCAACGAAAATGCCTTCTTTAATCTTCGCTTCACTTATACTAGAAAATTTTTGTTTTAGGTAGGCAAATCCACTGGAATTTCGATCCATTGCCTTGACAAAGTTCTGTTGCTCTCGTCTATCTGAATCATCGTCACTAAATATTACATTTTCAGGAGGCTGTGGAACAGGTAAAATATCACTATGAGGAACCGATCTCATAGCAGAAGGCAAATCTGGATATTCAACTGTATGTCTTGATTTGGATGTAATACCTGTAGTCTTTGTCAAACAAAAATAACAGTCTGAAGAATGGTCTTTAGGTTCCCTCCATATCATTGGAACCGCAAAAGGCATATGACGTTCACCTTTAATCCACCCTGTAAGATGTCGAACACAAATTACACAACAATGGTGAGGAGCCCAAGTCTTATCTTGGTCACCGACTTTAACGCCAAAATAAAGTTCATAGCACTTTTTGATGAGCGGTGTGAAGTTTCGCCGTTGAACTTTGAAAGTTAATTCCCCACAAATATAACAGAAAATATCAGGAATATTAATGCAACGCCTCGGCATATTGACACAGTCTAGTGCAGACGATTTATAAAAGCAAATCGATAGAGAAGAATAAACTAATCACTTCAAATTTACCTGTCACTTCTGCTGCAAATCTATTAAACAAATCGTTAGGTTCAATTTAAATATATATATTAAAAGTGTTAATGAGCAAATAGCATTACAGAGCTTGTCGTTATTTTTCAATTGTACATAAATTCCTTTAAAATGTTACTTTAATTTTTCATATGTTTATTTTCAATTTCTTTTTCTCATTCATCAAAAGTCAATGATGTACATACTAAATTAGTAAAAACTCAATAAAAACGATATGTAAAAATACAGATAAACAAATGGCTTGTAAAAGAAAGCAGCAATAAATGAGTTTAGGCAAAATGTCTATTTCATTAACAAACATTTCACTTTTAAAATAATAAACTTTAAAAATAAAGTTTTACTAAACTAAAATTAGCGTTTTAAAAAATAAAAACGTGGCATTTGGCGCAGTCGAAAAGGATACGAAGAAAAAAAAAATGGCGGAAAATCCAAACAACCGGTTGCAAAAATTCAACGGCTCGAAGTCGGCAATTAGGCCTGAGTCATGGATCAAATTATATGATTTTGAAAATAATTCTTTAAAAGAAGATGAAAAAATCAAAATTCTTATGTACTACTTGACAGATTCAGCACTTGAATGGTACGCAGACGAGATTATTTCAAATCCTGCAATAAAAAGATGGGAAGTTGTAAAAAAAAAGTTGATTCAAAGATTTGGTTCATACAACGCAAATCCAATTGTCTCAGCATCACATCGAAGATTAAAACGAGAAGAATCAATAGAAAATTATTCTCAAGATAAAATTCGCCTGTTAAATCAAACCCATCTAACGAAGGAGGAAAAATACATTTATTAACAGACGGACTTCCAAATGATTGGAAAGATTTAATTGTGGCTGCACAGCCAACTGACACCACGAAATGGTTCCATATCGCAGCTTCAATTGAACAAAATAGGGCTTCAATTCAGTTTAAGCCTAAAAACAAAATACATCTCGCGACAAAAAATAATGATAATAGAAAAATTGTTTGCCCATTCTGGTGTCCAATATGTTCGAAAAAGGGAATAAAAATTAAACATTGGGTCACAGATTGTGAGGATTATGATCCTAATTATAAAAAGGATAGGTCTAATCAAAACACTTCAGTGAAACAAGTATGCGGAGCCCCGGAATTGTTGAATGTAAGTACTTTGACAAATACCCCTACACAAGGAGCTTTCAAGCTTATCAACATAAGTGTTAAAGTAAATGGAATTCCTGCGCAAGCATTTGTGGATACTGGAGCAACAGTATCAATAATCAATTGGCGATTGTTCAAGCGAACCCGTCTTCAACTTCAACCAAATTCAGACATTCACATCAGCCAAGCGGATGGTGTTACCAGGACATGTGGAAGCCTTCAGACCAAGGTAAGAATAGATAAACTAATTAAACCTGTAACTCTCCATGTAATGAAGAACTTTAAATATCCACTCTTGATCGGATTAGATGTTGCATCTCTTTTTAATCTTTTAATAGATGTCAAAGACAAAACAATTTACACCAAATTTGATGGATTACAAAATCCAATTCTTGTAAATCATCTAGAAGAGATAAGAGAACATGAATTAAAAAAATTACTTGAACACAATAGGAATGTATTTTCTCAGCATGCTATTGATTTGGGAAAAGTAGCTATACAACATAAGATCATCACAAAAGTGAACTACCAATTTCTCTTAGACCCTATCGTCGTCCTCTAGAAGAGTATGAAGAGATAGCTGAACAAGTTAAAGAACTTCTCGAACACAAGTTAATAAGAACTTCAGATTCTCCTTGGGCATTTCCTGTTGTTATGGTTCCCAAGAAGGATGGAAATAAAAGGATGTGCATTGATTACAGACGTCTTAATGAGATCACGCTGGATGACAGGCAACCCCTACCTCACATACAGGACATGTTTGATCGATTGCATGGATCCAGATTCTTCTCTACCCTTGATGTTGCATGGGGTTATTGGCAGATCGAAATGGACCCGCAATCTATTCAAAAAACTGCATTCGTCACAAACGATGGTCATTATGAGTTTTTAGTGATGCCCTTTGGTTTAAAAAATGCTGCTTCAACGTTTCAAAGGATAATCCAACATATTCTAGGTGAATTATTATGGAAAGGAACTTGCTCTTTCCAAGATGACATATTGGTGTACACGAAAACATGGCAAGAGCACATAGAGCTTCTTAGTAAAGTTTTTGACAAATTAAGACAGTACAACATGAAATTAAAATTGTCGAAATGTATTTTTGGAAGAACTGAAGTAAAATACCTCGGACATATCATCAGTCACAATCAATTAAAACCTGATCCAGGAAAAGTAAAATCTATTCAAGACTTTCCAAGACCTGATACTGTAAAGAAAGTTCGTCAGTTCATTGGATTGGCAAATTATTACAGAAAATTTGTGAAGGACTTTTCTAAAATTTCATTCCCCTTGGTTCGACTCACTCGGAAGAATCAGCCCTTCATCTGGAATGAGGAAGTAGAGGAGTCATTCGCTAAACTTAAAATGGCACTATCTACAAAACCTGTCCTTGCTATTTACAACCCGGACTACCCCTCTAAAGTTTATACAGATGCCTCCAAATATGGAATTGGAGCAATCCTAACACAAATTGGTCCAGACAATGAGGAACATGTAATTGCTTATTACTCCAAAACACTGCAACCACACCAAGAGAATTATTCTGCTTATGAGATGGAATGCCTAGCCGTGATACAAGCAACAGATCACTTTCATGTATACATAGAAAACCAACCATTTGAAATCATCACTGATCATGCGGCGCTCCAATGGCTTTTCACCATGAAGAAACCGAAACCTAAGTATTTTAGATGGATTCTTAGTTTATCCTCGAAATCATGTAACATCGTTCATCGTTCTGGAAAGCAACAAACTCATGTTGACGCCCTATCAAGACTCCCAGTTGTTAACATTGCAACTCAAGAACTTCAAGAACACCAACAAAATTCAGATTTGAGTTTCTTGAAAAATTCCCACACTCACGACGGTGTGGTAATGATCAAACAAAAAGGAGTTTTTAAAGCAGTTGTCCCAAACTCGCTTACCAAAAAAATATTGGAAGAATATCACGATTCATTGAGTCACCCATCAATAACCAAAACATGCAAACTTATAACTCAATGTTATTGGTGGAAAGGAATAACAACTGATATCAAGAATTATGTTCGATCTTGTAAATCTTGTCAACTAGTGAAGGTCAGACATGAACCAACTTTAGGAGAAATGATCACTCCAACGTCAAATATCCAACCATTACAAATGATCGGTTGTGACACTATTATACTGGGAACAGCAGCAGCTAACACAAAGCATAAATTCATTCAAGTTTTTGTTGATCACGCAACTCGTTATCTATGGGCATATCCCACAATAACAAACACTGCTCAAGCTATCACTCAATGTCTTGATAAGATAATCAAATCTGTTAATTCGATCAATACTATCTTAACAGACAATGGCAAACACTTTATATCAAAAGAGTTCAACAAATTTCTTTCTTTACAAGGAATTAAACACACATATACTTCGCCTTATTATCCTCAGTGCAATGGCATTTGTGAGAAATTAAATGATACGATAATGACAAAACTGAGAATAGCTGTTCTGGAGAAAGCTAGATGTAAATGGAGCTCATTGTTACCGCAAGTTGTCAAAAATTATAATTCCACACCACATGACGTGACTGGTTTTTCACCGCTTTTCTTAATGTATGGAATCGGTAATGTACCCGAATTTGCCGACCAAACTCCAATTACAATTGAAGAAACCAGGAAGAAAGCTAGCCTGCGGACAGAACAATTTAGAAGTAAGTGGAAGATTAAACACGATAGCCATCACCCCAAGTATGTCTTTAAAGAAGGAGACTTTGTCATAAGAAAAATTGCCTTCAACGACCCTCGTCTCATCAAGACATCACCAAAATATGAAGGACCATTTGTCATTCAAAAAAGATATCTTATGTAACCTACGATATCTCTCTGAAAGACCAAAAGCAAGCAAGACGCGTTCACATATCTCAACTTCGACCATTTATTACCCGAGAATAAATGCTTCAAGAAGGGGAATATGAGACGTTACAGAAACAATTTTCAATTGTACATAAATTCCTTTAAAATGTTACTTTAATTTTTCATATGTTTATTTTCAATTTCTTTTTCTCATTCATCAAAAGTCAATGATGTACATACTAAATTAGTAAAAACTCAATAAAAACGATATGTAAAAATACAGATAAACAAATGGCTTGTAAAAGAAAGCAGCAATAAATGAGTTTAGGGAAAATGTCTATTTCATTAACAAACATTTCACTTTTAAAATAATAAACTTTAAAAATAAAGTTTTACTAAACTAAAATTAGCGTTTTAAAAAATAAAAACGTGGCAATATAAAATTCAAATCATTTTGCAGATTATTTTTGAATTTTATAAAACTCTACTAAATTACATTGGAACGCTTTTATTTATAAATTAACTCTTTGTAGCATTGATTTAATTGAATAATTCTTTAATATCTATCATATTTTCATTCTAAAATATTTCTTCAAACTTTCTTTATTCTGTAAATTGTTTTTTCTCGAATACACACATTAGTTTACAATTTGATTTCATTTAACTACATTTGCATACCAATCCTTTGTATATATTTTAAATTATGTTGATATTTTTCTCTTTTCATAAAAAAATTGCATACTAATTCTTGTACACACATACACACATATTTTAAATATTTTTCTTTCTTTTTTTTTCAATGTTTTGTTTATCTTTAAAGTGCAAGTGTCCCTAGGGGGACATAGCGTTCTAAGTCGAAATATTAATAATAATAAAATAACTTAGATTCCAAATATCTGCATTATTATGACTAGAAATTTATTTTTTTGTAAAATATTCACATATTTTCTGAGATTCTTTGTTGAATAAATCCATCTGGTAAATTCTAACACAATAAAACATGTGATATTTGAATACAAAATAACAATAAGAATTGTGCAATAGCAGATGGTGAAATCTATCCAGGAATTATATATATAAAGGAAGAGAAAGGAATTGTCCTATATCTTCAAGAAAGTAACTAAAGGTATTCTGCATTTGTATATTTCTTTTTTGATATAAAATACTAAAATTTATGACTCTTTATATATAAAAATATTGCGCCTGGGGCGCATTTTCAAACTTTTATATTATATATGTGGTGACATCCAACATGTTTCGTTCTTCACGCCTGAAACCACTCTAAACATTGAGGCCACAATGGCTGTATCTAACCAACTCATCATGACATTCATCTAACAGGATCATTTGCATCACAACATATTGATTTTTTTTTTTTACTTTTTAGGATCGATTCTATAAATTATAAACGTATATATTCAAATTTACATATATAATGTAATATTTAAAAAATGTTATGGAAATAATAGCAATACACATATTAAATTATAAATGTAGTTTATATTTTTTAAGGCCCTATTCCATAGTATTATCATATGGGCGTAATGGAAACCCATCTCTCTATTATGAAGATAAATTTAGATATTGAAGTGTTTACACCAATAGATTGAGACACAAGATAATTTGATTTGTCCTATTCTATTATAATAATATATATATATATATGGTAATTTAAAGCAACAACCCCATATTGTATATAACTGTTGGAATAATCAATTTCAACATTTTACTCTTCTTTTATTTTTGTTGACCAATTGACCGCTATATATATAAATTAATTCTACCATTGTTGTGGCGGAGTATGTAAAGCAAGTTGCTTTAAGTTTACGTAAAATTTGAGCATAACTAATTAAAACTTTCTTTCTTTTAAAAGCCATTTCCCGGCCTTCTCCTTCCTTTTTTTTTCAACAGGTTATGGGCCCAGGACTGATTGTCTAAGAAATTAAGAATCAAGAATGTCCAGTCTATATCAAATTGAGAAGTTGAATAAGCAAAACTTTGAGACATGGAGGCTTCAAATGCAAATGATTCTTATTCACTCTGATCTGTGGAATTATGTTAATGAAGCCAATATCAAACCTGAACCCGGTAACCAAGAGTTTACTAATTGGCAAAATAAGGATCAGAAGGCTCTCGCTACAATTGTATTGAGCTTGAATCCATCAGAACTAATACATGTTAAGAATTGTAAGACTGCCGAGGAGGCCTGGAAAAAGATAGAAGAAGTTTATCGACCAAAAGGACCTGCGACGAGAGTTTCCCTGACCAAAAGGCTAATACAGATGAAAATGAGGCCTAGTGATGATTTGAAAGATTACCAGAGTAAATTTACTTAATTGGTGGACAATCTAGGTGAAATTGGGGCTCAAGTACCCGAAGACCTTTTAGTTATACTCTTGTTGTGTAGTCTTCCAGAATCGTATGAAGGATTCAGGACTGCAATAGAAACCAGAGATGAGCTCCCAAAACTTGAAACTTTAAAGGTGAAGATTATAGAAGAAGATCAAAGACAACGTGAAATGGAGGGAACTTCGTCTGGAGAACAGAATGCCTTTTTTGGAAATCCAGAAAGAAAAACTACTAATTCCACTGAACCACCAAATCGAAAGGATTTCAAATTTAACTGCTATTACTGTGGCAAGAAAGGCCACAAAGCGGCTGACTGCTGGTCAAAAAGGAACACTAAAAGGAACAATACTCGAATGGCTGCTTCTCTGGGAATTAGAGATGAAAATATTCTTGATGTTGACGAGTGGTGCCTGGATAGCGGCGCAACTGCATACATGTGCTGCTTAAGAAAAGCATTTTCAAACTTAAGAGAAACAGAGCCAATAGCCGTTAAATTAGCGAACGACCAAAGCATAGAAGCTTTAGTTACAGGAACGGTAGAATTGGAAGTTTTCGAACATGGTGAACCATTTTTATTAAAATTAGAAAATGTGTTGTTTGTCCCAGGACTGAAGGGAAATTTGTTTTCAGTCAGCACCTGTACAGAAAAATCATTCTTTGTAAAATTTATGAGAGGAAAAGCGGAAATTGTGAATCCATTGAGGAAAATTTGCATAGAAGCTTACAAAAGAAACGGACTTTATATATTGCGTCAAACTAAATATGCAAAAACACAATTTACCAGAATGTGTATAGACAGAAATAGCAGTGAAATTTGGCATAGTAGGTTTGATCATCTTAATTTTGATGACCTTAAGAAATTGCAGAGAGAAAATTTAGTCAATGGATTACCCAAGGGTGAATTTAAAAGTATAACAAGTTGTGAAACTTGTATTAGGGGTAAACAGACTCGATTGCCATTCCCAGAAGTCTCTCTGACAAAGTCAACAGAGCCACTGCAACTTATTCATTCTGTCATATGTGGACCGATGAGAACAAAGTCATATGGCGGTGCATTGTACTTCGCAACTTTTATTGACGATTTCTCACGAATGGTATTCACTTTTGTTATGAAACGAAAAAGTGAAATTTTCAATGGATTTAAAGTCTTTAAAAGATTTGCTGAGAAACAAACTGGCAAGAAAATTAAAGCAATCAGAAGTGACAATGCAGCAGAGTATTTGAGTACAGATTTTAAAGAATATTTATTGGAGGAAAGAATTAGACATCAGCTCTCAGTTGAATATTCTCCGCAACAAAATGGAGTTGCTGAAAGAGCGAACAGAACTCTGGTAGAAATGACTAGATGTTTCATAATTCAAGCGAACCTCCCAGATCCACTTTGGGCTGAACTTGTGCATACATCTACATACATTAGAAACAGATGCCCAAGAACAAATGAAAGTCGAACTCCGCATGAAATATTTACAGGAAGAAAACCAACCGTTTCTCATTTAAGAATGATTGGATGTAAATGTTTCGCTGTTGATAACCGTCCGAGAAGAGGAAAATTCGCTCCTCGTAGTGAAGAATACCGACTGGTTGGCTATTCTCCCGAATCAAAGGCGTACAGATTATGGAAGCCTGGAACAAACATGATGATAAAACGTCGAGATGTACGTTTCCTTGAATCTGAAAACTCTACCTTAAGGAATGACGTGGTGCAAATTGAAGCTATACCACAGAAAAAGGAAGATACATCATTGGAGGAGGAAAGTCTTCAGGATGATGAAAAAACTTTGCCCGGAACTGATTCGGAGTTTTTAAGCGAACCATCAGAAACAATGGAAGTCATCTCGCAGAGAGGAAGAGGAAGACCAAGAATTTTACGTACTGGAAAACCGGGAAGACCACGAAAGGAATACGTTGAAGCTAATTTGTCCAAGGATTTTAGACAGAACACCAGTTTACCAGATCCAAAGGATTTAGATCAAGCCTTGTCTAGTGAAGATTCGCATCTATGGAAAGGGGCAATGAAGGAAGAGTACAGTTCCCTTTTGAAGAATGGAACTTGGGAACTTGTCGATCCTCCTAACAACAAAAACATAATAGGAAATAAATGGGTCTTCCGGAAGAAATTTAGAGCCGACGGCTCTATTGAACGGTATAAGGCTCGACTTGTAGCAAAAGGTTATTCCCAAAAATACGGTATTGATTATGAGGAAACCTTTGCACCAGTTGTACGCCACAGTACGATCAGAACAGTTTTAGGCTTGGCCGTTGAATATGATTTTCTGGTCCATCAAATGGATGTTCAGTCTGCCTTCTTGAATGGTTATGTCAAAGAAGAAATTTACATGACACAACCAGAAAACTTCGAGTCAAAGAAATATCCAAGAAGGGTATGTAAACTAAAGAAGGCTATATATGGTCTGAAACAGGCTGGAATGACTTGGCATGCAAAGCTCGATTCAGTATTAAAAGAAATGGGCCTAGAACAGATGGAAACTGATAACTGTGTCTACATTAAAAGAGAAGAAGGAGTTCTTCTGGTTGCAATATATGTTGATGATATGATTGTTGCTGCAGAAGAAGAGAGCACGCTGATTTGCTTCAAAGAAAGTATGAAGAAGTTGTTTAAGATAAATGATCTTGGAGCATTGAATTATTGTCTTGGGATACGGGTACAGAGAGGAGTGGATGGATCTATATCTCTCGATCAGGAAAGATACATTGAAGAACTTCTAGAGAAATATGAGATGAAAGAATCAAAACCGATCTCTACGCCCATGGACCCTAATTACAAAGTGACAAAAATATCACCTATAGATGGTGAGAATGAGCCAGTGGATAAGGTGGAGTATCAATCTTTGATAGGATCACTGATATACCTATCTGTCTCAACAAGGCCTGATATTGCCTATACGATCAGTACTTTAGGACCATTTAGCAACGATCCTAGAAGACAACATTGGAATATTGCAAAGCGTGTTCTCCGCTACTTGAGAAAAACATCGGGCCTAAAGATTACTTTCAAAAAATCGACGAAGGAACTTTATGGTTATGTAGACGCAATTTGGGGCGGAAACCTCATGGACAGAAAGTCTCATTCAGGATTTGTGTTTTACTTGGCGGGCGGTCCAATAGCGTGGGAATCCAAAAAACAACAAACTGTTTCCCTTTCAAGCACTGAATCGGAGTACATCGCACTTTGTGAAGCTGGTAAGGAGGCTGTTCACATAAGGATGCTTTTGGATGAATTAGGATTTGGTGAAATATTGGAAGGACCTACAGTTTTGAAGACTGACAATCAGGGAGCTCGGCAATTGACAAGGAATCCTGTGTACCATGCGCGAACAAAGCACATTGACATCAAATGGCATTACATCAGAGATGTATTCGTGAATTGGGAATGTAGAAATTGAGGGAGGGTGTTGGAATAATCAATTTCAACATTTTACTCTTCTTTTATTTTTGTTGACCAATTGACCGCTATATATATAAATTATTTCTACCATTGTTGTGGCGGAGTATGTAAAGCAAGCTGCTTTAAGTTTATGTAAAATTTGAGCATAACTAATTAAAACTTTCTTTCTTTTAAAAGCCATTTCCCGGCCTTCTCCTTCCTTTTTTTCAACAATAACTTATAACAAGATTTTCATGTTGTATAATAGAAACACATCTGTAAATGATTATACGCATGATTGACATCTGTCATTACATCATCATATGTAATGTACTTGAATATTGAATAAAATATTTATTTGCCAATATTTCAGTTGGCTGAACGCCAACCTTCGTTGAGGCATTAAAATTTGTATAAACAAACTCCTCGCCACTTAGGGTAATGCCTTGACAAAGGTTGGAGTTAAGCCAACCGAAATATATATATATATTTGGCAAATAAATCTTTTATTCAATCCAATATATTCCATTTTATTATCTAAAGATTTAAATATGGATTGCTCTATATTCAGAACAATATATAATACAAAAACAACAAATATCATTTGTAAATTCTGTGAAGTAAAATATTTACGAAATTTATTCAAATCACACAAACAGAATCAGAAACTCTCTGAATTAAAAATAAAATAAGATATATATACATATAGGTGATGATTTAAGACCATGGAATTGTTGTAAATAGTCTAGATATCTACTACCACATGTTCCACCCCATGACTGTATATAACTTCTTATGTACTGCAAATAGAAAGCCTCAACTAACATCAATCTGTACCGCGTAAGAATCTAATAAAGTATAGCAACTGTACAGATAGAAGGAATGGAGACTAACAGGAGAAAATTAAGGTTAAAACTAATCAGGCTTAGGTGAGAGTAGAAGTAAGGCCTAGCAAAGAGGCTTAAAGTTAGAACAACTATTAATAAAATTACAGCTAATTTTATGATCGCGAAAATCATAAAAGTTGAGTTTAACGGTCAGTATTTCCTGGGCAAGGCCGGTTATATCTTCCGACAAAGAAATCAGCAAAGACCAATTAGAAGGTAACACCTAAGTAGGTCAACCAATAGCAAACGGCCACGTGACATATTCCTACCAATTAGGAAACAATACCTAAGTAGGTCAACCAATAGCAAACGGCCACGTGACATATTCCTACCAATTAGGAAACAATACCTAAGTAGGTCAACCAATAGAAAACGGCCACGTGACATCTTCCTACCAATTAGAAAGAAGAAAGGTCTTGGTGTTAAATCGAGAACCTAGGTTAGGCAGTCTGCGCTTGGATCTCACCGAGGTAACACTTGCTCTAAAGATCTCTCTCTCCGCTCATCCCATTCCTTCTTGACGTCAGACGCTTCTTAGTGGAATCTCTGTTTGTTTATTTCACCTTTGGCCCAGCTGTGTCGCCTTCCACCACGACTGCACGGTAGAGTTGACATCGAGGTTCTTCTAACATCAGGTAACACTGGTCCCAGAGGTCCCAAGATATCACAGACTCCCCCGTCCGAAGAGTCGACAGGATAGTGGACGCCAAGGTACAAGTAAGCAAATAGACCACTGTCTGTACAGAAAGATGGAACAGGGAAGAGAGGAGGATCCAAAGGAACCAATGGAGTCCGATCCCGACTCCGAAAGTGGCGAAAACACCACTTTTCCAAAGAAAGAAACCACCCTCGGTAGGACGCAGGAAGTTCCCCCCAACCACGAGGACGTCACGCCCCCGCCGCCGGTGTCAGATGTCCTGGGGAGGTTGACCAGGACGCTACATCAGCTTTCTGCCGTGACCGGACTATCGCGAGATGTGAAGCTACCGCGCTACGATGGTTCGTACGAGGCGCAGAGCTTCTTCACCAACTACGACGCCCAAGCAGATCGGGCCCAACTACAATACTCTACAAGACTGAGAAAGCCAGCAAACCTCCTGCAAGCGCCCCTCCGAGTTACCAACACGCGAGCGTATGTTAACTGCTCCCCCGACCATCTCTAAACCACGAGCCCAGCGCAAGCAGTGAACTCTTAACTGTCCCAAGGAACCTCCAACTATGACAACAGACCAGGCCTGTCCCGACATACAAGACAGCACCACAGTAGGTTCCTCCTTCTATAATTTTTGTTGAACTATTGCTCGTTCGAGCTGAACTGTCCAATAATGTAAACCTACCTCTACTACTTGATACAGGAGCATCTATCGCTATAATTAGGCAGAATACTTTTAAAATAATAGAAACCAGTTTGTAAAAGAAAAATACCTGTCCATCCATTCAACTTAACTATTAACGCCATAGCTAACAATATTTTCACCATAGATATATAATCTTTGATCTTAAAAATAAGTAACATAACGCGGAATCTAAAATTCCATATCATCGATACACCCTTGCCTTTTGGCATTTTATTCCTTAATTCCATAAAACGATGTCTACTAATTATAAACTGTTCTCAGCTACTCCTGTATCAAGATAATGTATCCCTACCAACTACATTGTACGAACTCACCTCGTGCAAGCAACACGTGTCCCATGGACAGGTTAATACAACTGTCCCATTTACTAAATTTTCCCCTCCTGGAACGGGTTGCTCACACGTGGCGAATTCCAACACTCTTATTTGGTCTCATTGAAATGTTCCTAATCCCATTTTCAACGCCCCTATGTCCTTTTCTTTCATAGCTTTAGACAGAAATAACCTAAGTAACAGCCTTCCAAAACTATTCCAATCGTTAAATTCCCACATAACTACACTCCTTCCTTTTACATGCATATTTAAATATCGACAAATCACTCTCAACAAAATAAACAACACCCTCTCACATCACTTTTTCTAATTAGCAACAAATTTTTAGTGCGCGACTTAACACCCAAATCCAATTTCGAGCCACACCAGCTCCATAACGTCGCCCTACTAAACACACACAATCTTTTTTTTTCTCACATTAAACGTGTCATATCCACTAACAATATAAAAATTATCGATATGTTCGTACAACCAGCACCAATGACTTTAGTAAATTTGTTATTCTTAGTAAAACAGGTTAGATTTTGTACCAAACAAAGACTTCACGTGACACCTTTTCATTTACAATTTTTTCGCTTCGTGTCACAGAGCTACACCACAAAACTCTTTCACTTTTCAGGCCAAAGACGCCTTCATCACGCCTGTGACACATTTAACCTCAAAGCGTGTCCACGTAGATAGTCGCAATTTCATTCAATTCTAACCCGATATCATTGAATAACATTTTTACTAAGTCCGCCAAAAACCATTCGATTTAATATCAATAGATACAATAACCGGATTTTCGAAATACAAACATAAATCGAACAAATGCTTGAACACGGTATAATTACAACCTCTATATCTCCCTATGTCAGTCCCATAACGCTTGTCACCAAACGTGACAAATCAAAACGCTTTTGCGTTTACAATTTTAGAAATAATATCTCCGAACGTAGTTCGAATTAACAAATCCAATAAGTTGGAAGAAGCAAGCAGCCCCGCAAAGAGGCCCCCTGACCTAAATCCGGAATCGCATTAAAAATAGCTTCGCTCCCCCCTCTTCCGCTGGAGATGGACAAACAAACAGCCGACATCTTGTTACGGTCCGTCGCCACCCCCGTGTTCTCTAATGAACTTTCACCAGCTATGAAATTAAATATTAGTGCGTGCCTTTTACTATACCTTGTTCTAATCCCTAACCAATTTCTACGCCGATATCCCGTTTAGCTACTAATAACTTGCTTAACACGTTATTTTACATTTACTAACAAATCTGTTCACTAACATTCTCTCGCCCTCGATTAACTTGTCAACTTAACATTGACACTTAGATCCAAGGACAACATTTTACCTACAAAAATCACACACACCCACATAAGTTAAAAAAAACAACAACAACAACCCTTTATCGGTTAGAATAGATCGCCGTGTTTCTCCTGCACACACAGAATAAATGCCGCTTTAGGAAGAATCACGTTTTCACCTAAACGTGGCGCAGGGAACAAAAAATCGACAACATTAGGACTCAGTAAGTTTCACAGTTGGAAACAATGTGATCCACGAGTCGCGTCAAACATAAAACAAAGTCGATAAGTTAGATCAACTCATGCCAACAAGACCAAAGATATCGCGATCGAGGACAATTTAAAGCTCTCTCCACCCATCCTAAAAAAAAAAAAAAACAAAAAAAACAACAGGAACATACATTTGGCCTACAACTTTCCATTCTTTCACGATATAATTTCTATGTATAATCTTACTTGCTCTTCTTTCTCGATGAACATTTTTTTAAAATTTTCATTTTAATATCTTGTATATAATCATTATATAGCTCTTATATTTTATTTACCTCACCAATCAGTTTAGATGAGTGTCATTTTATTTTATTTTTCTTTACCAAAACTTAGTTACTTTTGCTTTATGACTCTATTCTATAATCAACTTTATATTTTATCTTTCATATCTAATAATCTCAAGTTTATATTTCATGTTTATATCACTAATTTGCATTTGTCATTTTATATTTTCTCTCACTTTATAAATTAGATGTTATTTACATTGTTTCATCTTACGCTACCATGTCAATGCTATCGAGTATATTACTGATTATTTTTTTTTCATTTAATATTTTCACTTTCTATTACCCCTTATATACTGCTGTAGTGTATTAATCTTTGTATCATGCCATCACTATTTTTACTTTTTTTTTAAAGATTACTTTGCATTTAACTTCGCAATTCTATTTTCGATTTTTCAAATCCTTTAACGCTATATGCAAAGCCTTAATTTCGCAATTTCATATCTCAATTAGATATTCTTTTATAATCAAACTAAAAATCATGATCTAAAAACAGGGCAATCTTCAATAACCTCTTAAACAACCACTTTAAAGGTTACTTCTTAATAAATACTAACCCTTTTCCGCAGGAACTTTTAACTCCTTCGCAGGCTAGACTTGACCTACTTTGATTTCGTAATTAACAATATTGACACACCGTCCCCCAGATTTACCTATCCCAACTTCTGGCTTGGATACGTGCAAATTGTATTTTTTTTATATATTCCAGGGCACTCTCATGCCACACGCTGGCACATCTTTTTTTTTTATTTTACTCTTTTTCTCGCTAAGCCCCTGACGACTCCAATTAAAACTTTGATTTCTGGTCACTGATCTTCGCCCTCATTTATCCTGCATGCGTACGTCTTACGTCTTAACGACTAATTCATCAAACCCATAACAATCACCCTTATCTTACTATTCGATTGTGGTACTGTAACTGTATTCGGTCCTTAAATTTACATGTGAAACATGGCCTAGGTTCTCCGCGCCGTGCACATTAAATGGTTTGGGACTCGAGTCAAAGTGACATTGCCTCAACCAAGTAATAACTAACCCCTCAACCCTTTCTAACGCCCATCACGAAGAGATCATGATTTTCCCATCCAATCGTTTTTATTTTCACCTATAATCATTATATGTTCTCTATTAAATATTTTATTCATATTTTTATTTTTACTTGTATGTTTAGTATTAGTTGTTTATGCTTTATTATCTCTTATGGATATACAGAAATCAACCCCATGTTATATACCAACTCATTTCAATTAATTTTTAAAAATTACTTCCTTAATAACAGTCTTCCTATTCCGCTCTCTTAAATCCCTCCATATGAACCCTCTCACATCCGGGGCCATCTGTGATGATTTAAGACCATGGAATTGTTGTAAATAGTCTAGATATCTACTACCACATGTTCCACCCCATGACTGTATATAACTTCTTATGTACTGCAAATAGAAAGCCTCAACTAACATCAATCTGTACCGCGTAAGAATCTAATAAAGTATAGCAACTGTACAGATAGAAGGAATGGAGACTAACAGGAGAAAATTAAGGTTAAAACTAATCAGGCCTGTTCCCTGATATTTGGCCAACCCAATTTCTTGATAAATCAAGAAAAGCCATCCACGAACGCGTTTCGCGCTTTTGGCGCTCGTCAGCGTGGAGTAGGCTGAACCATTGCGACCAAAAAATAATTTTTGATCCCAATGGTTTCCCGAAAAACCAAGAAATGGGTATTTAAGGCCAAACTTGCGTAAATACGCTTAGCACATTAAAAAACGAAAGAAAAAAATAAAAGATAAAAAGATCAGGTGTTGAAATCAATATTAAAAATGGCATATCCTGACCAGGAGCACATGTGCTTTTCAGAAGGCAAAGCGCCATCTGGTGGAACAGAAATCAACTATTCATTGATTTAGCCTGTTCCCTGATATTTGGCCAACCCAATTTCTTGATAAATCAAGCTCCTGGTCAGGATATGCCATTTTTAATATTGATTTCAACACCTGATCTTTTTATCTTTTATTTTTTCTTTCGTTTTTTAATGTGCTAAGCATATTTACGCAAGTTTGGCCTTAAATACCCATTTCTTGGTTTTTCGGGAAACCATTGGGATCAAAAATTATTTTTTGGTCGCAATGGTTCAGCCTACTCCACGCTGACGAGCGCCAAAAGCGCGAAACGCGTTCGTGGATGGCTTTTCTTGATTTATCAAGAAATTGGGTTGGCCAAATATCAGGGAACAGGCTAAATCAATGAATAGTTGATTTCTGTTCCACCAGATGGCGCTCTGCCTTCTGAAAAGCACATGTGCTCCTGGTCAGGATATGCCATTTTTAATATTGATTTCAACACCTGATCTTTTTATCTTTTATTTTTTCTTTCGTTTTTTAATGTGCTAAGCGTATTTACGCAAGTTTGGCCTTAAATACCCATTTCTTGGTTTTTCGGGAAACCATTGGGATCAAAAATTATTTTTTGGTCGCAATATGGTTCAGCCTACTCCACGCTGACGAGCGCCAAAAGCGCGAAACGCGTTCGTGGATGGCTTTTCTTGATTTATCAAGAAATTGGGTTGGCCAAATATCAGGGAACAGGCTAAATCAATGAATAGTTGATTTCTGTTCCACCAGATGGCGCTCTGCCTTCTGAAAAGCACATGTGCTCCTGGTCAGGATATGCCATTTTTAATATTGATTTCAACACCTGATCTTTTCATCTTTTATTTTTTTCTTTCGTTTTTTAATATATATATATATATATTCAAACAAAATCTGCAACATCGAATATTTTTTAAATTTATAAATAGTTTACCTTTAAAGTGAAGCATAGTTAGCATGTTGGAAATTGTTGAGATTTGTAAATCTGTGAAATCAATATGTTTTTTTTTGACCAGGTATTTGGTTTTCTTTTTCATAGGCATGGCTCAAAGTATAATATGAAGGCTAAGATTTTCGCATTTTCAGTTAGTTACAGTTTAAACCTCTCTTTGGTTTTGAATAATGATTTTTGTTTGAATTTATAAAGCTGCATTTATGTAGAATTGAAATTACCATACAACAGAAATACGGCCTTTTTTAATCATCTATGAGTATATGCGTAGTATGTGTGTGTGTAAAGTTTGTTGAAATTACGCATTTTGCTTGTAAATATAGGTTTTACATGATGCTACTTCAAGTTTTAGATTATATAATGTTGCCTGGAGAAAAGATATTTTATATTTCTTGAAACTATCTTATTAAAATTATTATTGAGGCGAATAAATAATCGTAAAAAATATTAATATATTTGAATGAAAAGGATTTTGTTTGGCTCAACACTAATCTTTTTCAAAGTATAAAAGCGTATTTATTTTGTATAAACAAACTTGGAGCCAAATAGAAACAATTAATTAAACAACGGATCGCAATATTGGACAGGTACGTGATTTAAGTGTTGCTGATAGAAATATTACTATTTATATTAGTAATACTTAGAATTTCGTGTGGCAGTTGCCAAAAAATTATTGGTGAACATATAAACATGAAAAAACATTTTGGTTATTTTGTCCCACGAAATTTAACAGATTAACAAAGCGAAACCAGATTATCTAAGTTACTTTCTGTGTATCTTTCCATGTTGAATATTTTATTTGTTATATTTGTATGTACATTTAGCGCAAGTGTCCCTAGGGGGACATAGCGTTTTGAATTGAAATAAATAAATAAATAAATAAGGTAATATTAGTTTTCTTATACTTACAAATGGGATATTTTAGAATATTATGTGAAAAAAAATTAAAACCGTTTTTTAGATATATTGAATCGAAATGTTTGCAATTTTTAAAATTGAATACTGTTAATTCACAATTCTTTGTTATTCATAAGAAAATATATATACAGGTAGCCTCATAAGTCACGAACTCTTTTATTTTTAAAATGGAACAATTTCAGGTCTTATGGGTCATCCTGTATTTATTATTCATCCCAATTTATAATAATTGAATCAATGTTTCAGATGAAGGCCTTCTTTGTTCTGGTGACTCTTGCCGTACTTGTAGCTGTTGTTACTGCTGAGTCTGACAGTAAGTATAGTTTTAAAATATTAAATAGCTTGAAACCTAGCCAGTTTTTATTAATAATTAATACATATTCATCCCTCCCTTTACATTTAAACAAAATCAGCAAGCAAATTCAGGTTCAGGTTTCTTTAGCTATTTTTATTGCTCTAGCTTCTAGGTCAACATGCCTGTTGTGTTGTTTATCTTTTATAAACTACAACTTATATATTTATTATTTAATTATAATTATTTATTTATCACACACATTTAAATTTAGTAAAGATTAATTATATATTTACAAAACACAGTCAGTCTATTGTTCTTAATTCCCTTTTCTTATATTCACATCACTTATATATTTCACACTATTCTACATATTCCTCCCTTGTTTAGTTAGTATCTAATCATGTCCTTAAATCTAGAAGGAACATGTATTTGTCTTCCACTTCTAGTGATGACAGTCTTGTTTTCATTCTCATTAGGTGATTCATTTGGGTATAAACAGTCCATATCAGATATAGCAATCTGCTCTTCTGGTACAATATCTTCTAAGGTTGCTTCTTGTTCTGGTAGACACCTTGAAGTACTAGGAAGTTCCATTATAATTTCTGGAGTCTTAATCAAAGTGGTATTCAAATCAATTCCTTTGTTAAAATCTTGTAAGACATTGGCATGTCTTAAATGCTTTGCATTCCTAATGATAAAGCTACCTGTCTCAGTATTGACTAACTTGAATGAATTTGGAGATGTAGTCTCTAGAATGATAATCTTTGGTTGTCATAATTTGGTGTCAACTTGCTTTTCATTTCAGTGTTTGCGACATAAACAATATTACCTTTCTTGAAGTCATTGTTATTTCCTTTCCATCTATATAGATACTTTCTTTGTTATCAGAGCCTAAAAAGAAAGTGTATTCATCTGAGTCTTCATTATTTTCTGAAATATTTTGAATATTTCTTTTCTTTCCTTCAATATTTTTATATTTATTTTTATTTCTACAAACTCTATTAAGATGACCCATCTTGTTACAAAATGTGCATTTCATATTTCTAGCTCCACATTTATATGGAGGATGTGTAGTTAAGCCACATCTATAGCATTCTTCCAAATTAGGTGCACTTACCTTGGAGGTGCTTCCTTTTTGATGGTACACATTATGAGCTTTTGGTCCTTTAACAGTTGATTCATTAGCTGCTTGGAAATTATTTTTATAGTTTACTCTATTTATTGAGGTCATATCTTCATTTGTCAATACTCTAAATTCTTCTTTGGCTGTTTCAAACAATCTTGATATCTCAATTGTTCTTTGAAGATTCAAATTATCTTGTTGCAACAACTTTTCTTTTAATTGCCTATTATATGTATATATATTTATGTATATATATATATATCATTCCATTGTAAATAGTTCGTTCAGTCATATTAGTGTTATGAGGCAATAAAGGTTTTATCTCTCACTAAATGGATCTCGGTGACCTGGAGTAGTTGTAGGAACATAGAGACACAACAGTGGCGACGAGTAAAGAACGTTATACACAAGTGAATGAAAGTGAGCGAACAATGATGAACATTGAGCAATTCAATCCTAACAACGGTAATGAACTCTCTGGTTATTTAGAGCGCTTTGAGTCCTATTGCATAGCGAATGATATAGTAAAGGTTGATAAAAAGAAGGCAACATTTTTCTCGCTATGTGGAAGAGAAACTTATAATATAATACGGACGTTGACCTCTCCCAAGAATCCATTGGAGACAGAATGGGAAGAGGTGGTAGCAAGGATTAAAGAATACTTTGATTCAACGCCAAATATAATAGTGCAGCGTTTTAAATTCACGAAAAGGCTCCAAATGCCAAATGAAACAATATTTGAATTTATAACAGCTCTAAAGAAAATTGCAGAGAAGTGTGAATTCCCTGATTTGGAAGATAGATTGCGTGATGCCCTAGTATGCGGCATTCTAAACGAAGAGATACAATCAATGCTATTAATGAACAGTATGCTAACATTTAAAGTGGCTCAAGAAATGGCATTGGCACATGAGGCTGCGGTAAAGAACGTTGCAGAAATTAAAAATGGAAAATCTCAGGAAGAAATGAATGTAATGGGAAGAGCTGTTAAAGTGAGACTGAGGGATGAGAAGATGATTTTTAAATGTTTCCGCTGTGGAAACACAAATCACAGAGAAGAGCAATGTTTCTTTAAAGATAAAAGATGTTTTAAATGCCATAAGTTAGGGCATATATCTAGGGTCTGTAAGAACGGGAACTGGAGGAGCGATCGTAATAATTGCTCGATAGATGAGGAGGCGGAGGCAACTAATGGCCTTTTTAATGTAAATCATGTGAATGACACAAGTAACATGCGGAATTATATGGTAAAGGTACAGACTAGCGGTCGAGATATCAATATGCTCATTGACTCAGGAACAGGAAAAAATATTATTTCTGAGAAGACGTATATAGAAACTTGGGTGAAGTCAGAAAGGCATAGAATAGAGAAGGATTCTACCAAGTTGGTGCAATGGAACAGACAGAGGTTATCCATTCTGGGTAAAATAAAGGCCGACGTAAAAGTGAACAACAGAAATATCACAATGGAATTGCTTGTGGTCGAAGGTCCGGGCCCAAATCTGATTGGAAGGGAGGCGTTTGACCAGATTGGAATTGGTCTTGAATGGATAAATTATGGCGACAGTGTATGTCAAATCACTGAGGAATTTATGGATGTGTTTAAAGATAAATTAGGACAATACAGAGGTCCACCAATCCATATAAAGATCAAAACTCTAGGGAAACCCACATTTCTAAGAGCTAGAACATTGCCATACGCAATTAAACCTAAGGTTGAAGAGGCTTTGAGGAAGATGGAGGAACAAGGAATATTGACTCCTGTTGAATTCACAAGGTTTGCTACTCCAATTGTCCCAGTACTGAAAAGGGATGGTTCAATAAGAATATGTGGAGATTATCGGAGTACTGTTAACACCATCGTGGAGTCAGATACTTTACCAGTTCCGGCGGCAGCCGACTTGCAAGTCAATTTGGCAGGAGGAAAGGTTTTCTCAAAGTTGGACCTTAAAGATGCATATCAGCAGCTGGTGGTGGATGAGGAGACAGCAGAGCTATTGGCTATTAACACGCACAAGGGATTGTTTAAGGTAAACCGTTTGCCTTTTGGTGTTTCCTGTGCGCCAGGAATATTCCAGCGACGAATGGAAAGTTTAATAGCCAAATTTCCAGGAGTAGTCGTTTACCTGGATGAAATTCTGGTAACAGGGAAAGATGAAATGGAACATGACCTCCGATTGAGAGAAGTATTGAAGAGTATTCAAAGAATGGGATTGACTCTTAAGAAGGAGAAGTGCGAATTTAAAAAATCTTCGTTAATTTTTCTTGGGTGCCGAATAGATGCGGAAGGCATACACCCTACTGAAGAGAAATGTGAGGCAATTAAGAATTTTCCGAAACCCGAAAACAAAAAAGAGTTACAGAGTTTCCTTGGACTATTGAATTTTTATAGCAAATTTTTAAAAGACCGAACCACTGTACTTGAACCACTGCATAGACTACTAAACAAAAGAAATTGTTGGAAATGGAAAGAAGTGGAGGATAGAGCATTCAGGGAGGCAAAGAATTTGATTCAATCCGATTTGGTGCTAACACCCTATGATGCCAGAAAACCCCTGGTCTTGGCTTGTGATGCATCACCCTTTGGAGTAGGAGCAGTGCTTTCGCACGTGGAGGAAGGAATGGAGAGATCCATTGCGTTTGCTTCGAGAACTATGTCTCAGACGGAAAGAAGGTATGCACAAATAGATAAGGAAGCCCTGGCCATAATATTTGGCATCTCAAAATTCTACAAATATTTGTATGGCCGTGACTTTAAGATAATCACTGACCATAAGCCTCTACTGGGAATCTTTAATCCGAACAAACCTATCCCTCAGATGCTTTCCCCGAGGATGATGAGGTGGAGTCTTACATTGGCATCGTACTCCTATCAGATTGAACATAGATCTGGGAGAATGAACGCAAATGCGGATGCGTTGAGTAGAGCACCCCACGAAAAAACAAGTAAAGAAACACCGGAACCAGTTGACGTTTTTCTTATGGAAACTAATGAAGAGTCACCATTAGAGGCGAAGGAAGTGGCAAAATTAACGCAGGAAGACTCAGTTCTGGGGATAATTGTGGAATGGACTCGAATAGGATGGCCAGCTCACTGTCCAGCAGAAAAATTTAGGCCATACTTCAATAGGAGAAATGAATTATCCCTACATAGAGAGTGTCTCCTGTGGGGAAATAGGGTAGTAATACCGCCCGTTCTACAGAGGAGAACAATAGAACAGCTTCATGAAACTCACCCTGGAATTGTACAAATGAAGGCAATTGCAAGGAGCCATGTGTGGTGGCCAGGAATGGATAAGGCTATAGAGAATAGGGTCGAAAGATGCGAAAATTGTCAACTGGTGCGAAATAATCCTAAACCGAGCCCAGTTCACCCTTGGACGGCACCAGTTAAACCGTGGTCACGTATTCATATAGACTATGCAGGTCCATTCCATGGGAGAACGTTTCTAATAGTCGTTGATTCAATGTCTAAGTGGCCGGAGGCCATCATCATGGATCACTGCACGGCAACAGCTACAGTGCGAGTGTTAAGAAATCTGTTCTCTGTTCATGGTTTGCCCGACCAGGTTGTTTCGGATAATGGTCGCATGTTTGTGGGTCATGAGTTCCAGGAATTTTTGAGGATGAACGGAATAAGGCATATAACATCGGCTCCCTACCACCCACAGACAAACGGACAGGCAGAAAGAGTGGTACAAACACTCAAACAGCTAATAAGAAAGAATGGATGGGAGAACATATCGGTTACGCTGCCACGCGCTCTGTTTGCAATGCGGACTACACCTCATGGAACAACTGGACTAACACCAGCTGAGCTACTAATGGGTCGCAGACTGACCACAAGAATGAACCGGTTGCACCCTAAAGAAAGTGAAGATAGCGAAAATGTAAAAGAACACTTCCAAAATAGGTTCAAGTCCCAAGAGAATGTGTATGCACGTAAATATAATGGAAAGGGAAAGTGGGAACCGGGGAAGATAAAGACTACTTGGACCCAGGAACTATGAGGTAATTATGGAAAACGGAGTGACAGCAAAAAGACACCAGGACCAATTGATGAGAAGAGTCAAGGAAGAAGTATCGGATGATGTGGAGAAGAAGGAGGAGTGTAACACCGAAAGAAGGGGGGAACAAATGAATGACCCAAACGAATCACCGGAGAGGCTGGAGGAAACACCTGGGCCAAGTAGACCAATAAGAAACCGGAGACTCCCCGAATACTTAAAAGATTGTGTAACAAATTGGGGGTGAGAAGATGTGGTGTTTTGCATAACAATAGTTATGTTTGGATAAATTGTCGAGATATGCAAATAAGGTTTTGCATAGTGTTTGTTTGTGTTACTATGTTAATTATTTTTATGTATATATATATCATTCCATTGTAAATAGTTCGTTCAGTCATATTAGTGTTATGAGGCAATAAAGGTTTTATCTCTCACTAAATGGATCTCGGTGACCTGGAGTAGTTGTAGGAACATAGAGACACAACAATAGCATTTTTCTATTATCTGATCTCTGATCATGTCTTCTTCTAAATTTCCAAATTCACCGGATTTGACTAATTCTCTTAGTCTTCTTTGCCTAAATTTAAATCGTTCTGATACAATATTTTTTTGTGGTGTGAAATATTTAGTTAAAGCTTCTTTTGCTTTTTCATACGTATCTTTTTCTTCTGGCAAATTAAAGAAAATTCTTTGGACTTGTAGTCCAAGGCAATGCAAAAGTGTTGCCCTTTTAACGTCATCTTTCTTTGTTGAAACACCGCTTGCTAATTCATAAATTAAATATGAATTCATCCAATGTTTGTACTCGGAATACAAATCTGTAGCATTAAAAAAAAAAGGTTCAACGGTAATGGAGACGTCAAATTATTTGCCATCTTCTGTTACGCTTATTTAATTATTATTTTTTTTAATCCTCGTTGCCAAATATGTTGTGTTGTTTATCTTTTATAAACTACAACTTATATATTTATTATTTAATTATAATTATTTATTTATCACACACATTTAAATTTAGTAAAGATTAATTATATATTTACAAAACACAGTCAGTCTATTGTTCTTAATTCCCTTTTCTTATATTCACATCACTTATATATTTCACACTATTCTACAATGCCCTTCAATAGGGGAACTAGAAGTATGACTAACTATTGGTCTGCTGGTTTTATACACGTTTAAATAAAAAAGTTCCCAAACTTTAAAAAAAGAAAATATAAAACAACTTTTGGAAAATGTAAAATCAATTTTACTATAAAGAACAAAGCCTAAACTATAATTTAATTCAGTAACGCCAGTAAATGCGCATGCGTAGTTTTCATTTTAGGCATATTTTTGTTGTAAGTATTTAGCTCGCCTCGGTTTCTGCTATGTCATCATTTGAGCAAAGGACAAATATTAAATTTTGTTTAAAATTAAAATAATCTTTCACAGAGACATTAGCATTAATGAATGAAGCTTATGAAGACGTAAAATGGTCACGAACGCAAGTTTATTTCTGATATAAGCGTTTTAAAGATGGCCGTAAGAGCATCTCAGATGATTCAAGGTCAGGTCGGCCATTGACGTCAACAACGGATCGCAATATTGGACAGGTACGTGATTAAATTGTTGCTGATAGAAAAATTACTATTGATATTAGAACTACTTGGAATTTCGTATGGCAGTTGCCAAAAATTATTGGTGAACATATAAACATGAAAAAACATTTTGGTTATTTTGTCCCACGAAATTTATCAGATCAACAAAGAGAAACCAGATTATCAATTTGAAAAGATTTAATTGAAACTGAAAATAATGATTCTGAATTTTTAAAAACAATAATAACTGGTGATGAAATAGGGTGCTCTCTTTTTGATCCACTAACCAAAAACAATCACTCGAATGGCACACACCAAGTTCTTTTAGGAAGAAGAAAGTTCGTCTTGGCAAGTCCAAAGGAAAATTAATGCTTGTAGTGTTTTTCGATTATCAAGAAATTGTCTATTACGAATTAATAAAGAGGGGGTTACTATTAATAAACAGGCTTACAAAGAAATACTTGTGCGCCTTCATGATACGATAAAAAGAAAAAGAAACCAGCTCTTTAAAACAAAACAGTGGAAATTGCTACATGATAATGTCTCTGTTCATAGAGCCATTATTGTTCAAGACTATTTAGCCAAATACTATGTATCTGTTTTGCCGCATCCTCCTTACTCTCCTGATATCGCCCCATGTGATTTCTTCTTCTTTCCAAAACTTAAAATGACGATAAAAGGGAGGCGCTTTTCAACGTCATCAGAAATAATTGAAAATGCGACGGTGGAGCTAAACAAGCTTAGAAAAAATGACTTTGAACTAGCATTTCAACAGCTTTTTTCACGCTGGAAAAATGTTTAGATAACCAAGGCTCCTAATTTGAAAAATATGATTTTTAAATTACTATACTATGAATAAATAATTAATAAAAAATAGTTCGGGGACGTCTCTTGATCCTACTTTGTATATGAATTTACTTTGTATATTTTTGTATATGAATTAATATTCATATTAATGAATATATTGATGTGCAGACAAAGCTCCCACATTGGAGGAACTTGAAAGCACACTGGAGAACGTAATGTAAGTGTATTTCACCATTTATATTCACAATGAAAAAGTTTAATAAATCAACTGAGAATATAAATCAATGAATATATTTTCAAGTCCAATATTTGAAATATTTTTTATTAATAAAGACATCTCTCAAATGGAGATAATTTATTTGGGAAATAAATACAGTATCGTCTTTCTCAATATTCCCAACCATTTCAACATTACCTTCTATATTATAAGTTTAGAGATATATTTATTTTTATTTTAATATTTATTTGGCAATGTCTTTCTTTTAATGATATCATCATATATTTTGTCTATAGTTATAACTACACTGATAAAAGTTGTTATTAATTGAGAGATAATAATTGAGTAAAAAAAGATATAATAATTAATGATATACGTAGAATGAAATAAATTGCAAAAATTAATTTTTACCGATTTTATCGAAGGATGGTAATCGAATTTATAAATATATAATAAGGTATCTTTTCTTTTGTTGTTGTCGTGTACAATGAAGAATCTCAGATGTCTCCGTACATCTCTATCACAGTAATGTCCTCTGTCTTGGGTGTGTAAAGCTGCTGTTCTGGGTCCATGTCAGTTTTCTGTTGTTGTTGTCGTGTACAATGAAGAGCCTCAGATGTCTCCATGCATCTCTATCACAGCAGTGTTCTCTATCTTGGGAGTGTAAAGCTTCTGTTCTGGGTACATGTAAATTTTCTACAAGGTTGCGGCCATTGCTGGGCATGAGAATATGTGGGTAGGTGTTAGTTCCACACCAGGACAGTTGTTGCATGTCCTGTAGGTTCTTGTGCCATATGGATGTATTGTTATTCCTTTATAGTGTTTCGATCTTAGTTTTGTTATTGTTTTTGTAATTATTCTCTCAGAGTTTATTTCGCATATTTGATCTTTTCTTATTTTTTGTTGAATTATTTTGTATTTTTCCAAAGCATCAGCATCAAATACTGACATTTGTTCTTTCCTTTGGCTCAACTTTCTGGGTTTCTTATAATTCATCTGCCATCTCATTTCCCCTCGATCCCAAAACGTGCAGGAATTCATTGTAAAGAGGTTCAAATATATATCGACAAATATATGAAAAAAAAGGTTTGAGATTTTAAAAATTATAAGATATAAAGGTTTTTGTAAAATTATAAAAGAAAAAATGGACATAAAATATAAAATCATTTTGTAGTAATAAAATATTAGTCACTAAAAACAATAATATTTGTAAAATATGATATAAACGTATAAAGCTTTTCATATATTCAGTTACTTTTATGAAGCTTTTTTTCTCTATAACACATTCACAAATATGCCTACATTCTATTTATTAAATACTTCCCCTCATTTTCTGATTTTTTATTTTTATTTTCAGGGAGGACTTGAAAGACAATGAGAGCCCGTAAGTAAAATATAACATAACATGTCTTTAACAATTTTACCTTTCTTCACAATTAACACTTCCTTTATTTTGAATTGTTAATACGATCTAAATATCGTAAGAATAGATCGTTCTAGATAGCTTTTATGATACATTTTTGTGTTTAATGAATATTTTATTCATTAAAACTTTCGATTTGAAAAAAAATAGGTCTAATATTTTACTCTGGGATAAAATCAGCAAACAGGGAAACTTCTCTCTCTCTCTCTTCTAACAGGGAGGACGCCCTCGAGTACCTGTCGCCTGAGCATCGGTCTGTTCTGAAGCTATTCCTCGACATGGCAATAGTCGTGGAGATCTGTCCGACTTCAGGGCGTGACATCATACCAGACGACCATCAGTAGGATTCCTCTGATGAAAATAACATTCAAGTTTAGATATTTTCTCTATATTAACCCTATATAATCTTATATACACATAGATACAGCTTTATAAAGACCACCGGTCTTATAAAGATACACCACAGGAAGAAATCATAAATAGAGCTCCTATACTCCAAGAAGCGCAGAACCCAACAGCCTTCAGGTCCGACGCATGTCTAGTCTATAATTTCATATGTACGATTAATAAAAGTATATTCAATCTCAAACTCTCTCTCTCTCTATCGTAGAATATTAACAAAAAAGAAAATAAATATTCAGATCGTTGAAAGTCCCATTCCATATTTTGATACGAATATATCTCTCTTTCATGGTATATAATTTAAATAGGATATGAAGAACAATTTTACCATATCCTATAATATATATTCAGAGAGTGGAAAGATATCATAAAAAAAAGTTGTAGAAAATTAAGAGATTAAGATACTGAACTCATCAATCAATATGAGAGGGGAATGAGTGGTTTTGTTTATACCTTTTACCATAAATTACAAAATCACAGTTTGACACCATTGGTTACTTTTACACACCTAAAATGCACATTAAAATACTAAATACAAGCACACTCGTACAAGTACAAGTTATAAATACAAGTACACTTGTATTATTCTTTAATACATTTTCTGTTCACTATAGATGGGTTGGTGCTGCTATTTCTGGAGTTAGCTGGCTTGCTAACCAAATCTCCAAATGGGGTAAGTTGATTTTGAACAGACTATAATAATTAAGTAAAATATTTTTAAAAATGCATATCATTATTTTTACTCTCTTTTGAATATTTGATTGCATACTTTTTTGAAAATGTAATTTTTTTTTCAGTCAAAGGATAAAGAGACACTTCATCAAAAAGTGGTAAGTTGATATAAAATTGGATTAAGCATATTGACATATAATGGAATACTTCATGCTGAAATTTTGACAAAGCATCATCTATTGTAAATAAACATCAATCGATAGTTGAATTTTGATTTTTTCAGAAAGATCACACCTATTTTATTTATTTTATTTCGACTTAGAACGCTATGTCCCCCTTGGTACACTTGCACTTTAAAGGTAAACTAAGAAAGAAAGGAAAGAAAGATATTTGAGATATGTACAAGAATTAGTATACAAGTTAGTTAGACGAAAAGAGAAAAAATGTCAACACAATAGAAATATGTACAAAGAGTTGGTATGCAAATTTAGTTAAATGAAATCAAATTGTGTAGTGTGTGTATTCGAAAAAAACAATTTACAGATTGAAGAAATTTTTACCATGGATTTGCAAAATCCATTATCTGGAATTTCCTTTTATAACAGTTCTTCTTAGTCGATCTATTATAAGGCCTTTGTTTATTTTTCATATTTAGGAAAACAATGCTCTATTATTGCATAAAGTAAAAATTCAGGAATATTTCTATAAATGGATATTCTTTTGTTAATTCATTTGCACAATGTTATATATTTTTGTAAAACATTTTTTATTATATAGATTAGAAAATAGTAAACCTTCTGCCCTTTGATTTCTAAGAACTATTAATCAAAATATATTCATGTTATATAAAAAAAGATATTTTATGTTTGATTTTTGATCATCTTGAGGATTATGCTATGTTAATGCAGTCGTGGTTAAAATTCTTGAAAATAAAAATAGTTAAAATAATGAAGATTAGAAATAGCTTTAATTGAGCTTATGGGATATATAAAAACATAATTTTATAAAAGTATTGCCTGCCTTAAGAATAAAAAAATTAAAAGCTCATTTACATAATGTGCAAAAGTTTGAGCCGGCCATCGGGAAACAATAACAATGAGATTTTATAGCGGAAGCGTGACTTCTGGCGGTCGATTTAACAGAGTATTTAAATATATGAGATATTATTTTTTAAATAAAGAATATTTTTATATAACATTCATATTCAAAAATATAGGTTTATATAAATAAAAGATAGGCATTGATGGGCAGTGGTGCTTTTCATTTTTATAGATCAATATAGTTCTGTTATTTCCCCAGCTATATATTATTAAATTAGAAGATAAAATTGCTATGAAGTATAAAATAAGAATATGAACTGTAGTATGTGTTTCTTTATTTGTGTAAAGTGCAAGCTTTCGGATCTTTATAATCCATCTACAGGCATAGCTCTGGAAGCTAGAAGAGAAAATTGCTATAAAGTATAAAATAAGAATATAAACAGTAGCAATGCCTTTATTTATTCGTACAAAGTGCAAGCATTAGGATATTCATAATCCTTGCACAGGCATTGCTCTATGCCTTAGCTAAAGCTTACAGCAATACGTCTGTAGAAGGATTATAAAGTTCCGAAAACTTGCACTTTGTACGAATAAATAAACGCATTGATACTGTTTTTATATTCTTAAATATAAAAAATAAAGAAAAAGGCATCTCCTTATCGTGCAACTGAAAGTTGCTGATGGCTGGCGCCTTCTATCGGAATAAATATCAACTATTCGTTTAGCGTTATCAAATATTCTTAGATGACACAGGCCATCAGCAACTTTCAGTTGCACGATAAGGAGATGCCTTTTTCTTCATTTTTTCACCTTATCTCAGTACAATTTTACTTTTGTACTATTTTTCATAAAAAAATATATGTTTAAATATGATAATATTGTGGCGAAGAAATATTTTATTACTTAATTCAATATTATTCAATGAAAATATTCAACAAACATATTATAAACATATATATTACTCTGTTTTTTTTTTTAAATCATCTTAAAAATATTTCTTTGCTTGCTTGTTCAAGATTCCCTAGCTGTAGATAATTGGGTTGAGTTGTTGATAATTGTCGACTTGTCGTGCTAACGTCATCAATAAATACTTTCACATCTTCAGATATACAAAGACTTGATTTTCTACACTACAATATACTTTTTAACATATTTATAATATTAATTTTGTGGTTACAGAGACATGGAGACAAGAATACTCTGTGGACAACAAAAATAATTTCAATAATAAATATTTGCCACTGCATGTTTTCTTTTTTATTTTATTCACTTTGATTATTACCATTTCATATACCTAAAATAATGCTATATTAAAACACAATTTGTCTATTTATATTTCTCAATAGAATGGATATATACCTCATGTATTATTATAAGGCTGTTGCAATAAAAATTTTATAGTTGAATAAGAAATTGTTAATTTTTTTAAACTAACAATAGTATTCAGGCATTTCAGAAACAAAAATGAGTTATTTTTAAAATTAATTATTTAAAACTTCAGTACTTATATAAAAATATATAATATGTATTATGGAAGGGGCCAATAACATTTATTAGTTTATAGATGGAACATTTTCCGGGAGGAAATTGATCTATAAAAGCATAGGGCACCTCTCCCATCCAAATTAAACGTCAAAACTCGACTCCATCTATTGACCATCGCCGTAGCTTGTTTGCCAGTTTAACAAAGCTGATGTTGTGGCTTTGTCACCGACCAGAGGCCGCTAGTTTGCGACGAGGATTAATAGATGGTGTCTGGTTTTGACGTTTATTTTGACGGGAAAGGCGACATATGCTTTTTTAAAATTCATTTATGTAGTAAGAACCTCGACAATTTCCATACGAACAAGGCACCTCAGTTGGCCGGTATTATGATCAGGGTGCATTGACCGATCTGATCTGCTCCATGGACAAGACACTACCACCACCTCAGTTGGTCGGTATTGTGATCAGGGTGCACGGACCGATCTGATCTGCTCCATGGACAAGACACTACCACCACCTCAGTTGGCCGGTATTGTGATCAGGGTGCATGGACCGATCTGATCTGCTCCATGGATAAGACACCACCACCACCTCAGTTGGCCGGTATTGTGATCAGGGTGCATGGACCGATCTGATCTGCTCCATGGACAAGACACTACCAGCACCTCAGTTGGCCGGTATTGTGATCAGGATGCATTGACCGATCTGATCTGCTCCATGGACAAGACACCACCACTACCTCAGTTGGCAGGTATTGTGATCAGGGTGCATGGACCAATCTGATCTGCTACATGGACAAGACACCACCATCACCATCTCGAAAATTGAATCAAAAGGAAAATAAAATCGATCAATTTGTCAGTTCGATTTTTTTAAACACTTATTTTTAGAAACGTGGTGATAGCTAGTGTTTGAATATAGTCAAAAGTATATATGGATAAAATAAAAAGAATCACTAGTATAATGTAAATAAATGTGTTGGATACTGAATTTTTATACCATTTATTAATGTTTAGGTTTTTCAAATTCCATTTCTTCTTTATCTGGATGTATAAAGTTGAAACAACGTCAAAAATCATATATGAAATATATTTTAGAAAATAGAGCAATCCATAAATAGATATTTAATTTAAAAATACATATATTTGATCAAAATATAATTTATTTACCAATATTTCAGTTGGCTTAACGCCAACCTTTTGGCGCTGAGTTTGTTGTTGACATAAATATGTTGTAATCCCTTGTAAAAGGTTGGCGTTGAGCCAACTGAAATATTCGAAACTATTATAGATGCGTATGATTCTTTTAGAAATTGTTTAAGTTTTGAATGAATTATACGCATCTATAATAGTTTCCAATTTTCATAACAGATGGCGCGCTAATTCATCAACTGAAATATTGTTGAATAAATTATATTTTGATCCAATATATGCCTTTTAATTAAATGAAATATATTATGATTGATAAATTAAACGAAGTTTTTTAAACACAAACACACATACATGCAAGAATGATATTAAACGAGTAGTTAAGAAATCTACAGGAATAATTTGTGAGGAAGCATATTCGTCATTTGAAGTTAAATCAAATAGAATTAAGAAAAAAACCGAATGCGAGGTAGTGGAATATAAAATTAGAATAAATGAAAAGAGATTTCCATTACATTTTAAGTTACGATCTGAATGTAGTAATTGGCGAAAATACTTTTAAATAAAGCACGAAATATAGCACTCCTATAAAAAGAGCAAACAAAGGTCAAATTTAATTTATACAATTATTTCAGCAATACTTATGAAATATATCATTGATATTATTGAAAAATAAATCAGGATTTAAAATTAAAGATAATTCACTGTCCACAGTTTTAGGATAAACAAAATAAAAGTTCACTGAATGAATTATCTTCAGACAATGACAAAATATATTAGATAAATATATTACCATACCTTTCTTGACAAGTATAGATTCAGTGTGGATTGGATGTTTGCTAGAATCGTTTTAACAAATGTTCGTTAGGCAAACTTTTACTCGGGTAAAAACCGGGTACATTCGCTAGAATATTATATAGTCGAATATAGAAATATACAGGGTGATCCAAAAGTCCCGCACAACTTTAAAAATTAATAACTCCGCGAATATTTGCGCTAGAGCAATGCGGTAAACACCATTGTGTTCAGGATGCAATGGGATTTTTATGGCAAATAATGAAAAATTCGGAATTGATTTTAGTTACAACTTTATTCGCTAGATGGCGCCCTACCAGAATCAGCGATTCAGCGGCCAAATTGTTTGATAAATTGAAAAATATAACTGAACGACACGTATTTTTACTTTTTGAATACCAGGAAAGAACCCTAATAATATCAAATGATAAATTAATAAACCACCATTTCGCCAAAAGTTAGAAGAATTGGTTGACGATTTTTAAATACAATCTGAGATATGTAAAATAGGTATATGCAAATTAAACATGCAGCAAAAAATATTTATATTTTAGATGGAGTTTTGAGAAATAAATTGAATGTTTGAAAATAACTACTGATATCAATACACGATTTTTGAAATGTTAATATAGTACCAAAAATTATGATGGCACTACTAATAGGATTTCGTGCTATAAGGAATGTATAGTTTATTGACTAATTGTCGACACTTGACTATTTAACTGGATATTTGTCATGATCCAAAAATGAAATATAGAGGGGAGTGACAAAATATATTTGTCGTACTTCATTCCAAATATCCTATGGGTTTGTCAAATGTTATCATTGTTTATTATACTGTACATAATTTTGAAAATGTATCCCCTAAAAAAAATCATTTTTAAATCGACCTTTTGCGTTGAAAAACGTGGTAGTAAAATTATTTTTGTATTATTTTTTGCGCAAAATATCTAAAGTTGGGGAGATACAGATATTATTCCTTATGCTATTTCTTCTAATGAGCGAAAAGCGATAAACTAAACATAAGGGGTAAAATTGTGTATACCAGTGTTATTCGAGAAGTTATAACACTTTGGCCTGCACGACATAATATAAAATGTGGGCAAATGACAAACAAAAAAATTACTGTTTACAGAAAAAAAAAAAAAAGAGTCAAGATGTGAGGACAGCATTTATTATTCCCATAACCCAAAACAAAGAGCTGCAAAATATAACACATGAGGTAACTGCCTTCTCTCTTGTATTAGGTCACAATCCTTGCTCAATGTGGCGCCCTTCATTCTCAAACACCGCCTGCAGACGATAGATGACAGAATGGTCACAATTAAATAGTTGAAATTTATAAAACGTGCCATCTGATAGAAGCCTTCAACATGGCCAATGTGGCAGGCCGGCATCGATAAAAACGCGACTTAATGTACCCCCATAACCGAAATTGTAAGGCGTCAACTCTGGTCATATTGGGGGCCACTGATATATAAAGTGGCGACTTATCAACGAATTCCACCGAACGTATCCTTCAGCAATTGTTTGGCACCGCGGGAGATATGAGGAGGTCCTCCATCTTGCATGAATGTTATTTCGCTTAGTGCTTGTCTGTCCTGCAATATGGGAATAACCTTTTCTCTCAAAAGTTGAACATAACGTTCACCAGTTACAAAAACGGTTTTAAAAGTTCTTCCATTGATTTTTTAAAAGAAAAATGACCCAATAATAAAAGAAGAAGTGAACCCACACAAAACGGTAACTCTGTGCTGATGAAGTGGTATTTCTGTAAAATTCCTAGGGTTTTCTGTTGCAAAAATGAGGCAGTTTTGAATGTTAAATTCTCTGTTCAGATAAAAGTGAGCATCATCTGTTCTTAGAACATTTGACAGCCAGTTTTCATCAATATCAATTTGCCGGAAAACCCATACAGCGAATTCTTGACGCTTCTCAAAATCACTGACTTTCAACTCGTGAAAACTTTGAATTTTGTTAGGATATTTTTATAGAAAAATTCTAAATGTGTGTTCTCTCCAAACTGTTCCATACGAAATCCCCGTTTGTCGATAAATTTGTCTAGCACTTACTTCTCCATACGTGGATAACGTTTCAATAGCTTCAGCATTCTGCGAAACCGTAACAGCCACTGACTTGCATGTCGATGGTTTTCCACTCCGAGGTTTTGCTTCCAGAGATCCAGTTTCCTCAAAACTTTTAATCAATCGCTTTAGAGAGTAGAAACTCATTGGTCCTTTACCGCTTCGAATATATTTAAAGGAACGAAACGCTCGTAAAGCTTCAGTGGCAGATTCTGAATCACAATTTAAAAATTTCACCAAGAGTGCTTTATCCTGTAGTAACGGCATTCCAGGGGGAAGGGGAGAAGTTCGACCACACCTCTTTGCGGTCCCCCCTGGACCCTTGGAATATTTGACCAAATTCTGGTTCGTTTCCAAGATGACTAACGTTGCAACGGCACCCATTTTCAAATGAAGAGCAAAACTGATATCTCCAGTAATGCTACCGCGTCCGGGGTAACCGCCGCGTCAGGAGCTGCAGCTCGAGCTCATGATAAGAAATCTACTACGAGGACACAATTCAATCTACTACAACTCAATATAAATGGTACCCAGAGGAAAATAAAGAGCTGACTTGTCTTCTCTGTGACAACACAACAATGTACATATTAATTGTCCTCAGGAGACAAAATTGAATCAGAATCTGAGATTCAATATCAAAGATTATACAACACTACGAATGGACAGACCGGGAAAATTCGGAGGAGGACTTGCCGTTTTGATTAAAGGAAATCGCCTATAAGCAGAGTAAGCCTAGAGAAAGCACGACAGAAGCTCAGGCAATAGAAATCTATCTTACAGATAAAACAATTCCAATCATAAATGTTTATCACCACGATAATACTAGCATCAATACAGGCCTGATAGAAACATTAAGTGAAGCGTCTTCGGATATCGCAATCATACTTGGTGATTTTAACGCCGAAAGACCAACTTGGGGATCACCTGTCCAGGATAACAAAGGTCAGCAGGTTGAGGACATGCTAACCGACCTCGACCTTACGCCGTTAAATAATGAAAAGAACACCTATCTTTTCAAGTCCACAGGCACAGAATCCGCAATAGACATCACAGCGATAAATTACAACATCGCACCCACAACACAATGGAAAATTCTGAAAAGTGCAATCAGTGACAACAGACCAATTTTAACAACCCTAAAATTCAAAATTGAGAATTTTCAACAGAATAAAAGAACTCTGGAAAAAAAAATTACAGAAAAGCTTGAAGAACTGTGAAACGAAGAATTAAATCACAGAACGATTGACAAAAAATTGGAAAAATTCTCTTTGAACATATCCAAAGCTGCAAAAGTATCGATACCTAGAGGTAGACGTAAAGACCTGTGAATACTTTACTGGAAGGACCACAATATCGAGGCAATGATTGCAGAGAGAGACAATAAAAATGAACTTCTTAAAACAAATAAAACAGAAGAAATCATAAAGGAACTCATTGAAATTAGTCACAAAATAGAACAAGAAATTTGGATATTCAAACAAGAAAAATAGGCAGAATTCTACGAAGTAAATGGATCCAAAAAAAGGAAAGCCATCACTGGAATATAATTAGTGTTATAAAACAATCAAAACCAACACTAATCATCCAATACTCTAACCGATATGAAAAGCGAGAACGAACAAACAGATGGCTGACATAATTGCTGAATATCTTTCAAGCACTTCCAGACTCAGCTATACGAATGAAGGCAGGACTCTAAAAATAATATAAACAAGTTAGTTAAACAAGTAAGAAATTACCATCAACAAGATATTTACTCGAGAGAGTTCACACTGAATGAGCTAAATTCATCAAACACTTTGGAGACGAAGCTAAAAATCAACTCCTACGAATACTGAACATTTCATGGCAAACTGGTAAACTACCAAAGAATTGGAAGATATCAATTATAGTGCCAATACTGAACCCAAACAAAGATGCTAAGGAATGCAAGAACTATCGGTCAATTGCTCTTACCAGCATACTTTGTAAAATAACAGAATGAATTATCCACTCTAGGCTCATAGTCTGGCTCACTAACAATAATAAAATAAACTTCTACCAAAATGCCTAAAGATCCAGACACTGTACAACTGATAAACTGTTCTACTTCTGTCAATCAATAATAGATTTCTAGGAAAAACCGCCAAAGAAGACAACGGCCGTATTCCTGGATATGACCTCAGCTTTTGATCGAGTGTAGAAATTATTTGAAAGGCTGCACAACATCGGAATAAGAGGAAAAACCTTAATCTGGATTGCAGACTTCTTAATGGGAAGAAGGATAAAGGTTCGGGTCAATGGAACATTTTCCAAGGACCGAAGAACATGGGCTGGTGTACCTCAGGGATCTGTGCTCAGTCCTCTACTCTTCTCGCTATATATTAGCTGTTGTTTATGTAAATAGATGAATATTATTTGTATTATTCAAAGCCTCATTATGTAAAAATATATGTATATGTGACAATTTAGTGATAATAATAATGTGGGGAAAGAGAAATAATCACACCACAAATTGGTAGAGGAATTTGGAAGCCATCCGAGAGAGAGAGGGAGAGCGAGGGGGCTGCCCCCGCTGAGCGGCCGTTCGTGTCGCACACAATCACCCAACTGTCTCCAAGGTCCCGAGGTGTTAAGTGACGGACCCCAGGAACCCCTTGGAATGTCGTGCTGTCTCAAGTGACCGGACTTTACATCCTCCTCTCTACGTCTCTCTCTGGGCTGACTCTAGATCTACTTTATTATTCCTGGAAGGGCATATATTATGACATATATATAAATTGGACATTTGTTGTTGGCCATGGTCAAGTTTGAGCTCTTGTACGTCTAATTACGACACAACAAAAGTGGCGACGAGGATGCGCGATTTACAGAGCCAGTAAAAAGCTGAGGAAAACGGCGTCTATGCAAGTATAACAACTACATCTTTTAAACAAATCTGACTCTCGGATTATGGAGAGGAAAATAGGAAAATGGGTTAAGATTACATCTTTTAAACTATCTGGATCAAGAAAACAAAGGAGTAGAAAAGATCAGCATGACAAGTTCAAAGTTAATAATACCTTTTAGATGCTATAGCCCAGTGGAGGACACTTCGATCTTTTAGTACAAAAATTTGAGGCTTTCTTTTTGGCATCTGAAGGAGATTAAAGTGCTGATTTTTACCTCGCTACCAGATTCTGAAACTTTGAAGCAGGGAAACGACATTTTCTTCCTGGTCTAATGAAAGATCAACCCTATGATACTATCATTCAAAGAATTAAGCTGCATTTGAATCCAAAAAAGAAAGTGATACCACAGCGATGCAGATTTTTGAAGAGAATTCAACAGGAAGGAGAATCAATTTCGGAATATCTCAGAGAATTGAAACATTTGGCAATAAATTGAAATTTCGTCGATATGTTGGGAACCATGATGCGAGACCGTTTTGTGGCTGGAATCAAGTCGAAAATCCTGCAAAAGAAGCTACTACAAGAGGACGACGATGTCACCCAGGATAAAGTTTTTGCGGTGGCGATCTCGTTCGAATTGGCGGAATTAAATACAAGAGAATTGCAAGATAAATTAGTGGCCAAGATATCCCCTGTGAATTGAAAGGATAAAAGGGTGAGTACAATAATAGTACGGCGCAGTATAGGCCTTTCAGGCAAAGTGGTAAAGGCAAAATAGTGTGTTATAGATGTGGTGAAAGACATTCACACGTGGCATCTGTTTTACCTCATAGAACAAAGACTTGTTTTAAAATGTAATAACCTGGGTCATTTAAGTAGGGTCTGCAAATTTGTACAAGAGGACTCTATATATTCTGTACAGGGCGAAACTGATGCCACAATAAATTTAACAGTAGATGATTATTCTTTGTGCTTTACAATAGATACAGGAAGTCCAGTTACGTTAATACCTAAAGATATTTCTAAGAATTATTGGCAAGGTAAAAGATTATTTCCAACAAATTTAAGATTAAAATCCTTTTGTGGTAAATAAATAGAGATTATAGATCAAAGAAATGTTTTTGTAAAAGAAGCCAACCCATATTTACGATTAATAGTTGTATATGAAAAATCTAGGTAATTTTATTAGGAAGAGAATGGCTTAAACAGTTGAAACTTGATTATTCTATATTGTTTAGCATTAAAATTTTAAATAATGAATATAATAGAAATATATTTAAATATATAAAAATTTGATGGATAGGTATGCAGATTTGTTTAACAAAGATTTGGGCTGTCTCTAAAGGACGTTAGAATAAATTTTAATTTAAAAAAGAATGTGACTCCTGTGTTTTGTAAGGCCAGAAGTTTACCTTTCTCTCTAAAAAACAAAGTAGAGAATGAAATTGATCGTTTAGTGAATTATTGCATTTTATAACCTATAGTTCATGCATATTGGACCGCTCCAATAGTACCGGCATCAAAAAGGATGGTAGTGTAAGGATATGTGGTGATTTTAGATGTACAGCTAATAAAGCAATAGAATTAGATAGGTATCCCCCATTCCATCGATCGATGAGATCTTTTCAAAATTATCTACAAGCACCGTACTTTCGACTCTAGACCTATCACAGGCTTACTTACAAGTAATGTTAGCGGAAGAAGCCAAAGCTGTTGTTGATATAAACACAACAAAGAGGTTGTTTTCTTATAAAAAACTACCATATGACGTAGCGGTAGCACCGAATAAATTTCAGAGTATTATGGAAGGCCTATTTTCTGATTTGCCAGGTGTGGCCTGCTATATAGATGATATTTTGGTTGCAGGAAAAGACTTTGAAGATCATGAACAAAAGTTGGATCTAGTGTTTGCTAGAAAAAGGTGTAAAGTTAAATAGATATAAATGTAAATTTAAAAAGAAATCGGTGGGATATTCAGGGTTTAAAATGGATAAATATGGACTGCATCCCTTAGAAAATAAAATTAAAGCAGTGATAGAGGCGCCTGAACCTAAAGAATGTTTCGCAATTGAGATCTTTCATAGGACTCTTAATTTATTATTATGGATTCATAAAGAATATAGCAAACATTTTAGCGCTATTCTATCAACTTTTGAATAAAAATTGAAGATGGAATTGGACAAAAAAATATCCAATGTTATTTCAAAAATGTAAATCATTATTAATGGACTATGGACTAGGCGTAATTCTGAGTCATAGAAATGATAGAAAGGAAGAATGCCCTATAGCTTTTGCTTCTAGAACATTAACTGAAGCGGAAAAACGTTTCTTTCAACTAGAAAAGAAAGCGTTGAGCATAACTTTTGGCGTTGAGAAATTCAGACAATACTTACTGGGACGAAAATTTGTATTGGTCACAGACAACCGACCCTTAATTCATATATTTTCACCTCATAAACCAATTCCCATATGTGCATCATCCAGAATTAAAAGATGGTCCTTAAAATTAGCCGCATTTAATTATACTGTGGAGTTTCGAAAAACTAGTGATAATTCTAATGTTGACGCATTGTCACGTCTTCCTTTAGAATCGAGTGTCAGGGAGTCTCTTGATGAAGACCAGGTACTTCTTCTTAGGAAGTCGAATGAGGTACCGTTCTCTTTCATGGAGGTGGCTAATGAGACGCCCCAAGATAAAATACTGTCAATAGTATTGAGGAATGTTAGAGAAGGCAACTGTGTGGAAATTCACAAGGGTACCGAGAGAAAACCCACTAGCTTCTCATTATAAGATCAATGAGGAATTAAGTTTGGAGTTTGGTTGTCTTCAATGGCGTGAAAGAGTGGTAATTCCCCAAAAATTAAGATCTTTAATTTTAAATGACTTGCATGAAATACACATGGGGGTTGTTAAAATGAAGACGATTGCCAGACGGTATTTTCTGGTGGCTAGGCATAGACAGTAACATCGAGGAGTTAACTAGAGAATGTAGAGTATGCCAAGAATCGGCAAGCATGCCCCCGGCTACCATCTCGGAATGGACTTGGCCCGAAAAACCGTGGCATCGACTTCATCTTGATCTAGCGGGTCCGTTCATGGGAAGAATTGTTTTGGTTCTCGTGGACGCATACACAAAGTGGAGAGTAATTTTTATCATCAAAGATATTATCAGAAAAACGATTATAAGTAATCTTAGGGAAATTCTCGCCAGAATTGGATTGCCCTAATATTTTGTTACAGATAACGGAAGACAGTTTGTCTCCGGTGAATTGGAGCAATTTACCAAAATGAATGGTATACGGCACACTAAGACCAGTCCGTATAATCCTAGTACAAATGGTTTAGCTGAGAGATATGTAAGAGAGTTTAAAAACCTTTTGAGAAAGAATAATGGGAAGTAGATTTAGAGACGAATCTACAAAGTTTCCTATTTGCTCATAGAGCCTTTCCCCAAACTGTAAAAAAGGAATTCCCCGGCAGAACTGCTAATGAAGAGAAGTTTAAGATCAAGATTCTCGAATTTAATACCAAGATGGGAAATCCGCGAGAGGTATTTCATGAGGCCGTAAGAAGGCAGGAGCAGTTTACTACAGGTTGCGAGGTTTATTTCCGCAACTATGCAACTGGACCTAAACGGTAAAAAGGTACCATTTTGGAATTATTGAGCTACCGTCACTACCTTATAAGTTGAGAGGGCGTCGTGTATAAGAGGCATATCAATCAATTGCGACCTGTGTGAAAGAAACAAGTGGAGACAAGAAATTTGATACTTCCTCGAACATCAGGAGAGAAGCCTGTAGGTGGAAGTCAGAAATAAAGTGAAGAGGAGGTTCCAGAGGTTACATCAGGAAACAAGGAGGAGACTGCTTCTGTGCACGTACCCTCTTGCACTCCTATACCAGGGCCTGTTGCTGTGCACGTGCCCTCTTGCACTCCTAAACCGGAGGCTGCCGCTGTGCAAGTGCCCGTCCGTAGTCCTAGACCTCAGAGAGCCAGGAAACCCCTAGACAGACTGGAGTATTATTAAGGGGGGAGATGTGTTGTGTATGTAAATAGATGAAGATTATTTGAATTCTTTGAATTATCAATATATGTAAGAATATATGTGTATATAAATTGGACATTTTTTGTTGGCCAAACGAAAAGAATCTGAGGCTCTTTATTGTACACGACAAAAACAACAACGGCATTCCAGAGTAAAATAAATCATCAGAGATAGATAAATATTTTTCAAATGAATTAAAATAAATATAATCGATACTGAGAGAGAGTTGAATTTTAAAAAAATAGAAAATTATTATTTTCGAAATATATATAAATAGCTGAGAGGATTCCAGCAAACCGCATCTAAAATATCATGTTTTTTTTTGCTACATGTTTTAATTTGCATATACCTATTTTACATATCTCAGATTGTATTTAAAAATCGTTAACCATTTCTTCTAACTTTTGGCGAAATGGTGTTTTATTAATTTATCATTTGATATTATTAGGGTTCTTTCCTGATATTCAAAACGTAAAAATACGTGTCGTCAGTTATATTTTTCAATTTATAAAACAATTTGGCCGCTGAATCGCTGATTCTGGTAGGGCGCCATCTAGCGAATAAAGTTGTAACTAAAATCAATTTCGAATTTTTCATTATTTGCCATAAAAAATCCCATTGCATCCTGAACACAATGGTGTTTACTGCATTACTCTAGCGCAAATATTCGCGGAGTTATTAATTTTTAAAGTTGTGCGGGACTTTTGGATCACCTTGTATAACTATTAATATTCAAATATAAAAATATAGAAGATACAATTTCAAAATTCAATATTAAGAAGGTTACTGGATTTGACAACACCAGAATTGGCAACCAATATTATCAAACAGTCAGGTATGCTAATAACCCCAGGTTTTCATATTTAATTCATTAATTACCTTAAATGGGTATACTAATTCATGGTAAACTAATGTCGCGTGTTTCACTTGGTCCTTCGCGACGACGACGCTTCCTCCACCATGGATCACCTATCCTGGCTCCGTTGCTTCACCTCTGCAGCTCTACCCTGCAGACAGTCCAAATTCCCTCCGAGAACCATTACTCACATGGATCTCCTTTCCTCTGGCAGTATCTCTCGACCGTACCACTGGTGGGAGGACACGAGAGACTTAACAGAAGAGTAGCGACTGTGATGTTGGAGAAGGAGGATGTCACAGCAACAACAGCAACAACAACAGCAGCAGCAGCAGCAGTAGTAGTAGTAGTAGTAACCAGGAACAAGTCTTCTACCAACTATTTCTTTATTTTAATCTTTTCATTCATATTACAATAGAACTCGAATAACAATTAACAGATATTTACAGTAATTTACATCATACAGCCAGGACAAATATTTATTTACAATTATAAGCCCCAGGAAACAGGATCACAGCAATATGCCATCCCTACTCTAGTACCAGACTGGAAATAGTACAAAGCGCCATCTATTGGCGTAGGTTGTAACTGTTCTTTTTAGGTCGATACTCTCAACACTATGCAGTTAAATAGGAAAATTATATCCTTAAGATAAACCCCTAAAACCGGAAAAAAAAACAAACTACGACTTTAGTAGAAGTTATAGACCTATATCTCTGACATCAAATCTTCCTAAGATCCCGAAATACGTGGTGTCGCTTGAGACCTGCTGGTAATTCTCCATCAAACTTTGTAATGGTGGCAGAGGCGCCATATTCATTGTAAATAGTATCATGTATATATACATTACCTGGCTTTTATTTTTCCTTTTACAAATAAATTCTGGGTAACTCTATTGCTTACATAATTATTATTATTTTTAAATAGTGCAGACTGTGCACTTTTGCATGTATTGACAAGATGTCAGTAAAATTATTTTAATTGTCAACAACAACAAGAACAAAAAGCCTTTATTTAGGGTCACTGACTCTTTACAGGATTCACCAGAGGTATGCATAAGAACAAAACAGTGGGACAAAAGAAACAAAAATCTAAACTGAAGAATAGAAAAAAAAAATAAAACAAATAAAGAGAAAGAGGGAAGCAAGAAAAAACAACACAAAAAGAGTAGCAGTAAGAAAGTGAGGAGTGAGTGTCACTTGGCCTTCTTCTGAGATATGGACTTGTGGAAACCATAAAACGCCGTAGCAATATACTTATTCTGGGTCATATTGTCAATTATTGATGGAAGTGAAGCACAGAGTTGCCCTATTTTAATTGTCAATGGTCTAAGATGTTTGAAAAAAAAAAACATAATCTAAAATAATATTAATTAAAATATATAAAAGAATATTTATTGAGCACAAAACAACGCGGTTTTATAAGATATAAATTGCTATCAATGGAATAAAAAGATAAAGGAAACTATACAATTAATGAGATCAATTATATTTGCTTATGTATCAATAAGCAAAAATAATTGAACTCATTAATTGCAGTAGATATTGCGTGCGCATTCGACAATACATGGTGACCAGCAATAGTAAATATAACGGATAATAATAGCGTTCACACCGTATTCTTTATAGATTATCCACTATTATTCAAATAAAGTAAAAGTAAATAGTTATAAAACGAAGAGAAATTTTTTTTAATATACATGGGCTACAAGCTTTCGGGCTTCACGCCCTTCGACTTTCCTCCCCTACCACCCTGTACTCTAATGTCAATACCAAGTACCAAAGGTTGATCATTGAAGCTATTTTATCCATCAATAACCATAGCATTAACAGACACATCGACATACCATCGCAGTATTTAGATATTTGTAATAACCTATAGGCCGTTCACTTCTTTCCCTGATCTTACTGTTAATCCCACCGCAAACAAACCACCCCCCCCCCCCCACCCAGACACCTACCCCTATATAATTTTTTCCTTTGTCCGATGATCGCGCTGATGGCGGGCCATGCCATAGTTCCTCACTGTTGTTGGTTTTTTAATATAACATCACATTGGTTTAAGTTGATTGACATCCATAGATGATCATATGTTCTTCTATAAATTGCAATAGTCTTAGTTATGTTAAATCTGTCAAAAAAATTTTTTAGTTTTCATTTTTTAATTTTTAATTAGCATCACATCCTACTTTCGTCAAATATTTCTATAAAAAAGCCTTATTTCCATAACTTAATCTGATATTGTTAACTCGTATATGGTTATGTATGCAGATTCCTCACATATCGATACTATATATAGCGTTATTTTCTCTCTCAATATGTTGTACCCGTCGAAGGGCGTGAAGCCCGAAAGCTTGTAGCCCATGTATATTAAAAAATTTTTCTCTTCGTTTTATAACTATTTACAATTCTATAAGAGAAATTTTCATGATTGATGTTAAAATTAAAAATCTTTTACGTTTGCTCTAGCTTCTAATATCCGATGGCAATTGGCCTTGAAGCACAACTATCCTTGAACGCTATTCGTCGATTTACCAACCTCAATCCTGAAGTAATCCGCCTCCTAACGCATCTGTGTCGAAAGTCGCTGCAGCTGGCCAGATGGAGATTGCACCTCAACTTCAACAAGATTTGCCAAAGGGCCCGTTTCATCCCCCCATCTCTCAGAGTCGCAGATCCTGTGGGAAATTCTAATTCGAACAGTGTTATCCTCCGATCCCAACGCCAATTACTATGGGCTAGAACCCAGGGATGTTATTCGCGAATACGCTGCTTGTCCAAGACCATTAAAGGCGTCATTTCCCAAGTCACCAATCACATATCCCAATCCAATATGGTTGAACTCCTTGGTCTCCTCACCGCCGACATCAGACAGCAGGACAGCATCATTAAAGGGCGTCAATACAAGAAGCTATCCTTTTGGATCAGCAAATATGGCTTCCCAGAGGAATTTCACCCCGACAACCAAACGGTTCCCACTCTTCTCAATCTATCATCTACAGTGTTGTCTCCTTCGCAGACCGAGGTTCTTTCCTTAGGCCTCAAGTACCGTCCTCCCACAACGCCTGACATTCCCAGAATTATTTCTGGTGTTGAGCCCGCCATCAGCTCCCTTTCCCACACAGCCCAATGTGACATACGGAGTTCCATAGCCCATATCCTCCGGAAACCCACCCCTTCTCAGTCCCAATCCCCTTCTCAGTCCCAATCTCTTGGTAAGTACCGCTCCCTGGCTACCATAAGGCGAAACCCTAACATTATAGTCACCAGATCGGATAAAGGTTCCCAGACCGTCGTCTTGGACACGGCTGACTATGCCTCCAAGATGACGGAGATACTCAGCGACCGCAATACATTTGTTCCCATTGCACAGTCTGATGCATCTGCCTCAACTAAATCTTTCAGATTGGGGTTATTGCGTTTGAAAAAATCGGGTCACATAACACCGGATCAATATAGTACTTTCATCTCCGACCTTAATAATACCCCCTATATCTATGGTCTTCCTAAGACCCATAAGCCTGGCATCCCCCTACGCCCCATCATAGCCTACCATCTTTCACCTGCCTATAAGCTGTCCAAATATCTGACTGGCTTTCTCACACCTTGGGTGAAAGCCAGTCCACAATCCTCTGCCATTAGGGATATCCCTTCATTTGTGCAATCCGTTAACTCTCTCTGCCCTGTCCCCAACACCGTTATGGTGTCTTATGATGTAGTTGCTATGTATCTTTCCCTCCCCCATCAGCTTATTATTAGGCACTTGACTAATTTCTTACAGGATAACCAGGTAGATCCCCGTACCGCAGAATCCATAGTCGCACTATCCTCCCTGTGTTTGGACTTTACTACTTTCACATTTAACAACCAGTTGTTCAAACAAATCAGAGGCTCGCCCATGGGCAGCCCACTATCCTCCCCACTTGCAGAAATAGTCATGGCCAACATAGACCACTGGGTCCAACAGCAAATTGCACCGGGCATTCACATGTGGCGGAGATATATTGATGATATCTTCTGCATATGTGATACCGGACAAGAAATCAATATTTTAGATTCTCTGAACTCCTATCATCCCGAGATCTCTTTCACCTTAGAATTGGAAAACAGGTCCGTATTGCCGTATCTTGATATACTGGTCATACGTACTGCCTCTCATTACCACACCACCGTATACCACAAGGTTAACAATCCCACATTCTATACAGACTTCAAATCTTCATGTCCCCTATCGCATAAAATAAATACTGTACGTACTCTTACCAAGATATTGTTCACCCACTGCTCCCTTCCACTGTTTAGAACCATTGAATTTTCCCTAATCATTAAACAGTTGGCCCGGTCCCAATACCCCCCCCCCCATTTCATACATAAGTATAAATTTGACCCATCTTCCGTTAGACCTCTTGCAATTACCAGAAACAGTTGTTTACTTCCCTTCTCCACCCAATCAGTCGCCATCTCCCGCATCCTCAGAACGCACGGAATTAACACCCATTTTACTAATAGCAATAGTATCGGCGCCATCCTCAGACACCCTATCACCAGATTACCTAGATCTACCGTTGCTCGGTCCTCTGGTGGCTCGGTCTACTCAGTCTCTTGTAACGATTGCAGTGCATCTTACATAGGCGAGACTGGTAGGTCCGTGGCCATCAGGATGACCGAACACGGTAGATGCATTGCCAACAGAGACAACAGGTCGCTCATTTTCAACCATATTAACACCACCGGCCATTCATTCAACCTTTCCTCCCCTACCACCCTGTACTCTAATGTCAATACCAAGTACCAAAGGTTGATCATTGAAGCTATTTTATACATCAATAACCATAGCATTAACAGACACATCGACATACCATCGCAGTATTTAGATATTTGTAATAACCTATAGGCCGTTCACTTCTTTCCCTGATCTTACTGTTAATCCCACCGCAAACAAACCACCCCCCCCCCCCACCCAGACACCTACCCCTATATAATTTTTTCCTTTGTCCGATGATCGCGCTGATGGCGGGCCATGCCATAGTTCCTCACTGTTGTTGGTTTTTTAATATAACATCACATTGGTTTAAGTTGATTGACATCCATAGATGATCATATGTTCTTCTATAAATTGCAATAGTCTTAGTTATGTTAAATCTGTCAAAAAAATTTTTTAGTTTTCATTTTTTAATTTTTAATTAGCATCACATCCTACTTTCGTCAAATATTTCTATAAAAAAGCCTTATTTCCATAACTTAATCTGATATTGTTAACTCGTATATGGTTATGTATGCAGATTCCTCACATATCGATACTATATATAGCGTTATTTTCTCTCTCAATATGTTGTACCCGTCGAAGGGCGTGAAGCCCGAAAGCTTGTAGCCCATGTATATTAAAAAATTTTTCTCTTCGTTTTATAACTATTTACAATTCTATAAGAGAAATTTTCATGATTGATGTTAAAATTAAAAATCTTTTACGTTTGCTCTAGCTTCTAATATCCGATGGCAATTGGCCTTGAAGCACAACTATCCTTGAACGCTATTCGTCGATTTACCAACCTCAATCCTGAAGTAATCCGCCTCCTAACGCATCTGTGTCGAAAGTCGCTGCAGCTGGCCAGATGGAGATTGCACCTCAACTTCAACAAGATTTGCCAAAGGGCCCGTTTCATCCCCCCATCTCTCAGAGTCGCAGATCCTGTGGGAAATTCTAATTCGAACAGTGTTATCCTCCGATCCCAACGCCAATTACTATGGGCTAGAACCCAGGGATGTTATTCGCGAATACGCTGCTTGTCCAAGACCATTAAAGGCGTCATTTCCCAAGTCACCAATCACATATCCCAATCCAATATGGTTGAACTCCTTGGTCTCCTCACCGCCGACATCAGACAGCAGGACAGCATCATTAAAGGGCGTCAATACAAGAAGCTATCCTTTTGGATCAGCAAATATGGCTTCCCAGAGGAATTTCACCCCGACAACCAAACGGTTCCCACTCTTCTCAATCTATCATCTACAGTGTTGTCTCCTTCGCAGACCGAGGTTCTTTCCTTAGGCCTCAAGTACCGTCCTCCCACAACGCCTGACATTCCCAGAATTATTTCTGGTGTTGAGCCCGCCATCAGCTCCCTTTCCCACACAGCCCAATGTGACATACGGAGTTCCATAGCCCATATCCTCCGGAAACCCACCCCTTCTCAGTCCCAATCCCCTTCTCAGTCCCAATCTCTTGGTAAGTACCGCTCCCTGGCTACCATAAGGCGAAACCCTAACATTATAGTCACCAGATCGGATAAAGGTTCCCAGACCGTCGTCTTGGACACGGCTGACTATGCCTCCAAGATGACGGAGATACTCAGCGACCGCAATACATTTGTTCCCATTGCACAGTCTGATGCATCTGCCTCAACTAAATCTTTCAGATTGGGGTTATTGCGTTTGAAAAAATCGGGTCACATAACACCGGATCAATATAGTACTTTCATCTCCGACCTTAATAATACCCCCTATATCTATGGTCTTCCTAAGACCCATAAGCCTGGCATCCCCCTACGCCCCATCATAGCCTACCATCTTTCACCTGCCTATAAGCTGTCCAAATATCTGACTGGCTTTCTCACACCTTGGGTGAAAGCCAGTCCACAATCCTCTGCCATTAGGGATATCCCTTCATTTGTGCAATCCGTTAACTCTCTCTGCCCTGTCCCCAACACCGTTATGGTGTCTTATGATGTAGTTGCTATGTATCTTTCCCTCCCCCATCAGCTTATTATTAGGCACTTGACTAATTTCTTACAGGATAACCAGGTAGATCCCCGTACCGCAGAATCCATAGTCGCACTATCCTCCCTGTGTTTGGACTTTACTACTTTCACATTTAACAACCAGTTGTTCAAACAAATCAGAGGCTCGCCCATGGGCAGCCCACTATCCTCCCCACTTGCAGAAATAGTCATGGCCAACATAGACCACTGGGTCCAACAGCAAATTGCACCGGGCATTCACATGTGGCGGAGATATATTGATGATATCTTCTGCATATGTGATACCGGACAAGAAATCAATATTTTAGATTCTCTGAACTCCTATCATCCCGAGATCTCTTTCACCTTAGAATTGGAAAACAGGTCCGTATTGCCGTATCTTGATATACTGGTCATACGTACTGCCTCTCATTACCACACCACCGTATACCACAAGGTTAACAATCCCACATTCTATACAGACTTCAAATCTTCATGTCCCCTATCGCATAAAATAAATACTGTACGTACTCTTACCAAGATATTGTTCACCCACTGCTCCCTTCCACTGTTTAGAACCATTGAATTTTCCCTAATCATTAAACAGTTGGCCCGGTCCCAATACCCCCCCCCCCCATTTCATACATAAGTATAAATTTGACCCATCTTCCGTTAGACCTCTTGCAATTACCAGAAACAGTTGTTTACTTCCCTTCTCCACCCAATCAGTCGCCATCTCCCGCATCCTCAGAACGCACGGAATTAACACCCATTTTACTAATAGCAATAGTATCGGCGCCATCCTCAGACACCCTATCACCAGATTACCTAGATCTACCGTTGCTCGGTCCTCTGGTGGCTCGGTCTACTCAGTCTCTTGTAACGATTGCAGTGCATCTTACATAGGCGAGACTGGTAGGTCCGTGGCCATCAGGATGACCGAACACGGTAGATGCATTGCCAACAGAGACAACAGGTCGCTCATTTTCAACCATATTAACACCACCGGCCATTCATTCAACCTTTCCTCCCCTACCACCCTGTACTCTAATGTCAATACCAAGTACCAAAGGTTGATCATTGAAGCTATTTTATACATCAATAACCATAGCATTAACAGACACATCGACATACCATCGCAGTATTTAGATATTTGTAATAACCTATAGGCCGTTCACTTCTTTCCCTGATCTTACTGTTAATCCCACCGCAAACAAACCACCCCCCCCCCACCCAGACACCTACCCCTATATAATTTTTTCCTTTGTCCGATGATCGCGCTGATGGCGGGCCATGCCATAGTTCCTCACTGTTGTTGGTTTTTTAATATAACATCACATTGGTTTAAGTTGATTGACATCCATAGATGATCATATGTTCTTCTATAAATTGCAATAGTCTTAGTTATGTTAAATCTGTCAAAAAATTTTAGTTTTCATTTTTTAATTTTTAATTAGCATCACATCCTACTTTCGTCAAATATTTCTATAAAAAAGCCTTATTTCCATAACTTAATCTGATATTGTTAACTCGTATATGGTTATGTATGCAGATTCCTCACATATCGATACTATATATAGCGTTATTTTCTCTCTCTCTCAATATGTTGTACCCGTCGAAGGGCGTGAAGCCCGAAAGCTTGTAGCCCATGTATATTAAAAAATTTTTCTCTTCGTTTTATAACTATTTACAATTCTATAAGAGAAATTTTCATGATTCATGTTAAAATTAAAAATCTTTTACGTTTGCTCTAGCTTCTAATATCCGATGGCAATTAGCCTTGAAGCACAACTATCCTTGAACGCTATTCGTCGATTTACCAACCTCAATCCTGAAGTAATCCGCCTCCTAACGCATCTGTGTCGAAAGTCGCTGCAGCTGGCCAGATGGAGATTGCACCTCAACTTCAACAAGATTTGCCAAAGGGCCCGTTTCATCCCCCCATCTCTCAGAGTCGCAGATCCTGTGGGAAATTCTAATTCGAACAGTGTTATCCTCCGATCCCAACGCCAATTACTATGGGCTAGAACCCAGGGATGTTATTCGCGAATACACTGCTTGTCCAAGACCATTAAAGGCGTCATTTCCCAAGTCACCAATCTCATATCCCAATCCAATATGGTTGAACTCCTTGGTCTCCTCACCGCCGACATCAGACAGCAGGACAGCATCATTAAAGGGCGTCAATACAAGAAGCTATCCTTTTGGATCAGCAAATATGGCTTCCCAGAGGAATTTCACCCCGACAACCAACCGGTTCCCACTCTTCTCAATCTGTCATCTACAGTGTTGTCTCCTTCGCAGACCGAGGTTCTTTCCTTAGGCCTCAAGTACCGTCCTCCCACAACGCCTGACATTCCCAGAATTATTTCTGGTGTTGAGCCCGCCATCAGCTCCCTTTCCCACACAGCCCAATGTGACATACGGAGTTCCATAGCCCATATCCTCCGGAAACCCACCCCTTCTCAGTCCCAATCCCCTTCTCAGTCCCAATCTCTTGGTAAGTACCGCTCCCTGGCTACCATAAGGCGAAACCCTAACATTATAGTCACCAGATCGGATAAAGGTTCCCAGACCGTCGTCTTGGACACGGCTGACTATGCCTCCAAGATGACGGAGATACTCAGCGACCGCAATACATTTGTTCCCATTGCACAGTCTGATGCATCTGCCTCAACTAAATCTTTCAGATTGGGGTTATTGCGTTTGAAAAAATCGGGTCACATAACACCGGATCAATATAGTACTTTCATCTCCGACCTTAATAATACCCCCTATATCTATGGTCTTCCTAAGACCCATAAGCCTGGCATCCCCCTACGCCCCATCATAGCCTACCATCCTTAACCTGTCTATAAGCTGTCCAAATATCTGACTGGCTTTCTCACACCTTGGGTGAAAGCCAGTCCACAATCCTCTGCCATTAGGGATATCCCTTCATTTGTGCAATCCGTTAACTCTCTCTGCCCTGTCCCCAACACCGTTATGGTGTCTTATGATGTAGTTGCTATGTATCTTTCCCTCCCCCATCAGCTTATTATTAGGCACTTGACTAATTTCTTACAGGATAACCAGGTAGATCCCCGTACCGCAGAATCCATAGTCGCACTATCCTCCCTGTGTTTGGACTTTACTACTTTCACATTTAACAACCAGTTGTTCAAACAAATCAGAGGCTCGCCCATGGGCAGCCCACTATCCTCCCCACTTGCAGAAATAGTCATGGCCAACATAGACCACTGGGTCCAACAGCAAATTGCACCGGGCATTCACATGTGGCGGAGATATATTGATGATATCTTCTGCATATGTGATACCGGACAAGAAATCAATATTTTAGATTCTCTGAACTCCTATCATCCCGAGATCTCTTTCACCTTAGAATTGGAAAACAGGTCCGTATTGCCGTATCTTGATATACTGGTCATACGTACTGCCTCTCATTACCACACCACCGTATACCACAAGGTTAACAATCCCACATTCTATACAGACTTCAAATCTTCATGTCCCCTATCGCATAAAATAAATACTGTCCGTACTCTTACCAAGAGATTGTTCACCCACTGCTCCCTTCCACTGTTTAGAACCATTGAATTTTCCCTAATCATTAAACAGTTGGCCCGGTCCCAATACCCCCCCCCCCCATTTCATACATAAGTATAAATTTGACCCATCTTCCGTTAGACCTCCTGCAATTACCAGAAACAGTTGTTTACTTCCCTTCTCCACCCAATCAGTCGCCATCTCCCGCATCCTCAGAACGCACGGAATTAACACCCATTTTACTAATAGCAATAGTATCGGCGCCATCCTCAGACACCCTATCACCAGATTACCTAGATCTACCGTTGCTCGGTCCTCTGGTGGCTCGGTCTACTCAGTCTCTTGTAACGATTGCAGTGCATCTTACATAGGCGAGACTGGTAGGTCCGTGGCCATCAGGATGACCGAACACGGTAGATGCATTGCCAACAGAGACAACAGGTCGCTCATTTTCAACCATATTAACACCACCGGCCATTCATTCAACCTTTCCTCCCCTACCACCCTGTACTCTAATGTCAATACCAAGTACCAAAGGTTGATCATTGAAGCTATTTTATCCATCAATAACCATAGCATTAACAGACACATCGACATACCATCGCAGTATTTAGATATTTGTAATAACCTATAGGCCGTTCACTTCTTTCCCTGATCTTACTGTTAATCCCACCGCAAACAAACCACCCCCCCCACCCAGACACCTACCCCTATATAATTTTTTCCTTTGTCCGATGATCGCGCTGATGGCGGGCCATGCCATAGTTCCTCACTGTTGTTGGTTTTTTAATATAACATCACATTGGTTTAAGTTGATTGATATCCATAGATGATCATATGTTCTTCTATAAATTGCAATAGTCTTAGTTATGTTAAATCTGTCAAAATATTTTTAGTTTTCATTTTTTAATTTTTAATTAGCATCACATCCTACTTTCGTCAAATATTTCTATAAAAAAGCCTTATTTCCATAACTTAATCTGATATTGTTAACTCGTATATGGTTATGTATGCAGATTCCTCACATATCGATACTATATATAGCGTTATTTTCTCTCTCTCTCAATATGTTGTACCCGTCGAAGGGCGTGAAGCTCGAAAGCTTGTAGCCCATGTATATTAAAAAAAATTTCTCTTCGTTTTATAACTATTTACAATTCTATAAGAGAAATTTTCATGATTCATGTTAAAGTAAAAGTAAACTTTTGATATGAAGGAATCACTAAAACAATTAACAAAAGATGTCTACAGAGCAGAACAATATATTCAATAATATGGAATATTTTTATAAATGATTTGATGATTATATTTTTAAAATGACTTATTAAGTAAAGTATGACGGATGAATTCATAACTTTTTAATTTTGCATATTGTCGCTCTTGACCCCTCAGGTTCTTAGCGACGACCTCCGTGGATCACCTGCCCCGGGCTCCCGTTGCTCTCCTCTGCAGCACTACCCTGCAGACCTTCCGATAACCACCACTCAAGTGGATCTCCTTTCCTCTGGCAGTATCTCTCGGCCTTACCACTGGTGGGGGGACACGAGAGACTTACCAGAAGAGAAGCGACTGTGGTGTTGGCGCGAGTGTCACAACAGCAACCGGCAACAAGAATTCTAAAACTCCTCCTCCTTTATGGTCATTTATACTACACATTACATATAACTAGAATAACAATTAACGGATATTTACATTACGTTACCTCCTAGGGCCAATATAAACGTGTATTTACAAACATTTGCCTCAGGAAACAGGACTACAGCAGTCGACAATTCCCACATTATTTCCAGACCGGAAATAGGCGAAAGCGCCATCTATTGGCGGAGGTTGTAGGTGTTTTGAAGGTTCATATATGCGAAAATATTATTTATTATTAATAGCAAGGATATAAAAAACAAATTTGGTATATGTGAAACTGTTGTATATACAAGATAGGATCAAAAGGTTCCTGAACCTTTTTTTTAATTAATTATTTATTCATAGTATAGTAATATAAACATCAAAATTTTCAAAATAGGAGCCTTGGTTATTTACACATTTTTTCTAGCGTGAAAAAAAGCTGTTGAAATGCTAGTTCAAAGTCAATTTTTCTAAGCTTGTTTAGCTCCACCGTCGCATTTTCAATTATTTCTGATGACGATGAAAAGCGCCTCCCTTTTAATGTCATTTTAAGTTTTGGAAAGAATAAGAAATCACATGGAGGAATATCAGGAGAGTAAGGAGGATGCGGCAAGATAGATATTGAGTGTTTGGCTAAATAGTCTTGAACAATAATGGCTCTATGAGCAGGGGAATTATCATGTAGCAATTTCCACTGTTTTGATTTAAAGAGTTGGTTTCTTTTTCTTATCGCATCACGACGGCGCACAAGTATTTCGTTGTAAGCCTGTTTATTAATAGTAACCCCCTCTTTGAAAATTCATAATAAACAAGTCCTTGATAATCGAAAAACACTACAAGCATTACTTTTCCTTTGAACTTGTCAAGACAAATTTTCTTCTTCCTTAGAGAACTTGGTGTGTGCCATTCGAGTGATTGCTTTTTGGTTTGTGGATCAAAAAGAAAGCACCATGTTTCATCACCTGTTATTATTGTTTTTGAAAATTCAGAATCATTATTTGCAGTTTCAATTAAATCTTTGCTAATTGATAATCTGGTTTCTCTTTGTTGATCTGTTAAATTTCGTGGGGCAAAATAACCGCGAAGTTTTTTTCATGTTAAGTGTTCAGCAATAATTTTTGGCAACTACCATACGAAATTCCAAGTATTTCTGATATATTATAAATAGTAATATTTCTATCAGCAACAATTAAATCACGTACCTGTCCAATATTGCGATTCGTTGTTGACGTCAATGGCCGACCTGACCTTGAATCATCTGCGATGCTCTTACCGCCATCTTTAAAACGTTTATACCAGAAAAAATTTGCGTTCGTGACATTTTTTCGTCTTCATAAGCTTCATTCATCAATGCTAATGTACACAAAATTTAATATTTGCCCTTTGCTCAAATGATGACATTGCAGAAACCGACGCGAGCTAAATCAACAAATATATGCCTAAAATGGAAACTACGCATGCGCATTTACTGGTGTTGCTAAATTAAATTATAGTTTAGGCTTTGTTCTTTACAGTAAAATTGATTTTACATTTTTCAAAAGTTGTTTAATATTTTATTTTTTAAAAGTTCTGGAACTTTTTGATCCTACATGTATATTAATTAATTGTTCTCACAGAGCATGTGTAAGATCTCAAGTAAATAGGAATTAACCGTAAGAAGAGAAGTTTCTCTTTGTTTTCTATGTTATGAGTTTCCCTTTTATTTTGTTCTCTTTCTTGTAAATCAATAATGTTTGATTAATCTTCTTGGAAGCAGTATCTTTAAAAAGGTCTGAGCAAAGTCAACAGAAACAAATAACAATAATGATTATATACAAGAGATCCTTTTCAAACACAAGCTCATCTATAGTCAACAGTGATTGTTCACGCCGATGATGTGACCATTATCTTTTGGAACAAAACTGTGGAGGGAAACTGTGAGTGAAAATACACCAGAATAAATTATACAATGATATATCCGGAACAAATTAACAATCAATTATGAAAAACCAAATTATTTTACTTTCATGATAATCAAAAGATCACGATCGAGGTCGAGAATTATATCACACACACAACTTCATTAAGACCACCGGTCTTATACAGATTCACCACATGAAGAAAGCATAGATGGAGCTCCTATACTCCAGGCAGCGCAGAATCCAACAGACTTCAGGTCAGACGCATGTCCAATGGCCACAGAATCCATCGTGCATAGGTTAGCGTATCATTGAAAAGACGAGTGTGGAATCAGCCGCGTTCTAGTCTTCGCTTTTCTCATCCAAATGGAGGACGACATTCGGCGATTCATCCAGTTATATATTTGTTGACTATCGGATTGAGACAAGGATAAGTAGCCCCAAGAATTATTTTCTATTATTTTCCATGCAAGAACAACTAAATATTATAGGCATGATTTCATTTTGGTTCGAGAATAATATCATAATGCAGGTGGAACAGGTTAAGAATTTGGGAATCGAATTGTCAATAATCATAGACAAAAATAAAATGAATTATAGGTCTCATAACATTGTAATTATTTTAAAGACACAATGAAAAGTGTTCTATTACTTCTCAGCAATAAAATGTAGGTAGATGGTCTTCTGTTCCATTATATTTGGGGATGTCTATGTTGGAATTCAAGACACCTGGGTCGGCACTTGCATCTCCACCAATTGCTACTCAGAGTGTGGTTTGGAGATTTGTCAGCCTTGATATTCTTCTCAAACATGTCTTGTATATTCTAAAATAGGGGGGGGGGGGAGAAGTCCGACCACACCTGACCCCCCTGGATCCTTGGAATATTCGACCGAACTATGGTCCAAGGTGACTAACTGGCAACGGCACCCATTTTCCAATGAAAAACAAAAATTGACATGGACCCAGAACAGCAGCTTTACACACCCAAGATAGAGGACATTGCTGTGATAGAGATGTTTGGGGACATCTGAGGCTCTTCATTGGGCACGACAACAACAGAAAATTGACATGGACCAAGAACAGCAGCTTTACACACCCAAGATAGAGGACATTGCTGTGATAGAGATGTATGGGGACATCTGAGGCTCTTCATTGAACACGACAGAAACAATAACAAGCATAAAATACAAACTAACTGAATATACTTTTTTTAATTGGAAAAATGATATTTTAAAAAATATCAAAGATAGTACTAAAATAATAATCCTATAAATTTACTAAACCCTCACCATTTGACACTAACAAATTAAAAGAAAAAAAATCTTTAAAATCCAAAATTATTACATTAAAACTTCAATTGAAAAAGGTTCTAACGATTTTTTACTTACCTTAAAAATCTTATATATACCATGATATTATATTGAAAGAGGTAAAAAACAATAATAAATACAATTTGATTAAATTAAATACAAATAAGATTAAATTAAATACAAATAAGATTAAATTTACATATTTAATTGCTTTCTATCGATAAAATTCGTAACAATAATTTTCTGGCAATGTGTTTCTTTTCACATACATCATCAAATAATATCTCTACAGACTTTGCTGCAATGATAAATGTTGTTGAACGAGAGGGCTTGGCTCATAAGTAGTGAACCCACTCAGCGTTTACGTCAAATTATTTGGTCCAAATTTTCACAAAAAAAAAAAAGATATTTGAACTATGATTCAAGCATGTATATTATGATGCACTAGCGCGCCATCTGTTATGAAAATTCGAAACTATTTTAGACGCGTAAGATTCTTTTTTAAATTACGCGTCTAAAATAGTTTCGAATTTTTATAACAGATGGCGCGCTAGTGCATCATAATATAAATGTCCTAATAAAAGACTCAAATTGATATTTGCGGAAGAGCGATTGCTCGAAGCATATTATATATATTTATAATTGTATGTAATTCTACTGTCCTCAAAGCCTCTGTCTATAGTTCATCTAAAATACCCAATTCCAAGAGTCTAGCAACAGTATCACTATAAAAGGAAGATCGAAAAATGTAATATAGCAGCAGTATGGTAGATTAAACTGGCGAAACCGTTGGGAGGGTTCACCACTGATGAGCCAGGCCCTCCCATTAATTTTTCCATTGCAGTAAGGGCAGTAGAAATTGTTTAATTTCAAAAAGAATCATACGCGTCTATGATAGTTTCGAATTTTCATTCAAACATGTCTTTATCTAATGTCAATATCAGCTTTGATTCATTTTTCATTCAGCCTTCTTGTCATAAGCTGACACTTGATTAATGATTTACCTAGAGTCTTGATATGTTGAAATGAATAGAGTTACCTTCAAATTACAATAGAGTTAACTTCATTCATCATAACCCAGATTTATGATTCGTGAAATTTTATTTTTTTGTTAGTAATGTAATTTTTCCTTATTTTTCTATAGCGAGACCAATTAACGATAATGATGGTCATGATAAATATGCATATTTGCGAATGCGCATATCAATAAGAACATAATAGTAACGTGCTCGAATCACGAAGTGGAATATTTTATTATATTTTTTAAAACTTTTCATTACAGATTCACCTTAACCTTAAGGTTTAAATATGAGCATAGGGTATTCACATGTATGCACTCTTGGTGTGTCGAACCCCTGTTTGTGATGTCAGTGCGAACAAAATAACACACACATAAATATGTATCATACATGTATATATTTCATTTTTCATGTATATATTCTTCTCTTCTTTCTCTCTCTCTCATTGGTTTTTGAAATGTAATATTGTCTAAGATGACAATAAATATTTTTTAATTGTCAATTTGTCACACACATAAGTACATGCACACAAAAACATACATACAAACACACTGACACATACACACAAGTATACTCAAACGCACATATACACACAAATGCACACACACACAAACACTGGCATATACACAAACAAGCACACTCAAACACAAACACATACATAAACAGACAAGCACACACACATACAGGCACACAAACATACACTGAGCCCTGAATCTTTTCAACTTCAACATTTTCCCCATCCTTTTTATTTTTATTTTTTAATTTGTTTAAAACAAGATTGGAGAGATTGGTATGGCGGTCAAATGGCAAGGTCGAAATTGTTTCCAGACTTATTTTTGACAAGACCTGACCTGGTAACAATATATTTTTATCCCGGTTGAACCATGATGGTTTCCACTAATACAAAACAAAAACAAATTAACGCCAATTTGCACCAGCAAATTTGAACATAGGTTATGCTATATTTTCAATAAAAATATTCATAAAATATTATAAAAATACATACAAAAATCCAATTTCTTTCTTTCAATTTTTTAAAGTTTGATAAAATGTGAACATGGTTCTGTATTTTATATTTTTCTTTCCTTACTATATTATTCTAAGGCTTTCTTCAATCACATTATAAAATCTATATATATTATTTCAATTTATTATTTCTATATCACCCTTCTCTTCATTTTAGTCTATTGTAAAAAAACTCATATTTTTATATATCCTTAAGCCTTAAAAATCTTGTCTTATTTCTTTTTCAGATATAGGCAAATGGTAGTGGTATCTTGTCCAGAGGTTGTTGCCCTGCTGCATATTTCTTCCAAAGTTGTTATGTCTATTGGGGTAAGGTCTGGTTGGTAGGAATTTATTATTTTTAATGTTTGTTGGTTCTTCAGAAAGATTTTAATGACTTGAAATTTAGTTGTCTTATCTCTGATGGTGTCTACGTTAAATTATTCATATTTCATGGTTTAAAATTTTATTATTAAGGCGAGTCCTCCTCCATCTCCCCGTTCACGATCTTTCCATACAGTGATGTAACCAGGTATTACAGTTTTCCATTGAGATTGGTTTCTTGGAGATATGTTATATCAATGTGATGTTCCTACAGCAGTCTACTCAGCTCTCCTTGTGTGTTCCATTTATGTTTAGTTGTAAGATATTCAGGGTCCTCGCAACATATTTCCATGGAGGCAAATGGTATATATCTCATTTATAAAATAGTCTTGTTGTTGTTTTTGTCGTGTCCAATGAAGAGCCTCAGATGTCTCCATACATCTCTATTACAGCAATGTCCTCTATCTTTGGTGTGTGAAGCTGCTGCTCTGGGTCCATGTCAATTTTCTGCAAGGCTGCGGCCAAATAGTCTTGTTCTCTCGTTCATTAGAGTTACTACTGTAGAAGAACCCCGAGGCTTAAAAGCTCGTGATTCAATGTTGTTAAAAGAAAACTTATTCATTTTCTTGAGATTTATTTTTATATTTGAATAAAGGAGATTATTATCCAGAAAAATAAGATAAATATTATAATTGCAATAATTTTTTATGAGAGAGCATATAAATTCCATTAATGCGACCATCGAAGAATCTAGGAATTCTTTATTTTTTACAGAATATTAGAGACCCTTTGTGGAAAATTACCCCCATCTGGTAAATTTTAACACAATGAAACATGTGGTGTTTTCAAATACAAAAGAACAATAAGAGGAATTCAATATCTCAGATAGTAAACAATATTTGAAATCCAATATATAAGGCCCAAGTTAATACTCCCCTGTATCTTCAAGCTCTCAACTAAAGGTATTCAACATTTTATATAAGTGTGAAAAAATAGTACAAATGTGAGATTGTACTGGGATAAGGTGGATAAATTAAGAAAAAGGCATCTTCTTATCATGCAACTGAAATATTTCAGAAGATGCCTTTTTCTTGATTTTTTAATATTTAGTTTAGTCATCAAATCAGAATAAATCTTATTACTAAAGAGTTATAAATTAAGAAAAAGGCATCTCCTTATCGTGCAACTGAAAGTTGCTAATGGCTTGCGCCATATATCGGAATAAATATCAACTATTCTCGTTGATTTTTAATTATTCTAGAATTGGCCAAATACCTATTCTTGATTAATCAAGAAAAGCTAACCACGGACGCGTTTCGGGCTGTTGGCCCTCATCAATTCCTATTATATACATAATTTTGCGCCTGAATAATAATTTTTTCCAAATTTTGAAATACAAATTAATTCAATTTGACTCGTTTAGCTCTATATTTGAATTTCAATGCATAAATACAAATATTTACCTATATATAAGGTTACGAGAGGATATTATTCATGTATTAATAGATTCATTATTTTCCTTACCCAAGTAGAATTCTTTATTAGTGGTAATAGAGAATGAGCGCCACAAACCAGTTTAAGTAAATGCAGACAAAATGCCAACCTGTGTATCCTGATGTCGGGATATGGCACATTCATCAGTACAAGGTGGCTTCGAAATGAATTGGTCAAATTTGCCGAAAAAAGTGTTGACGCAGAAAATGGGCAGGGCCGATAAAGTTGCGGAAGAATATTGTTCATGTACCAATAGAGGTATAGCTTCATTTAGATATACCTATGTGCATTGGAAAAATAAATTCCTTTTTTATCACCTTAGTAAACACCTACATATTACCTACAATAATAATGGCGAAGAAAAAGCTATTATTATAAATCATTTGTATCAATCCATTTATAATGCTAATTATACAATTCGCACTAATTTTCCAAACGGAATTCCTACACAGTTCCATCCAAATTTTATAGTTACTCAGTTTATCACATCACACGGAAAATTCAGAAACACTTACATAAAAGAGGTCTATCAAAAACACCAAATTTTCCTGCGGAGAAACTGAACAAACAGCTCTTCACCTTATCTATGACTGTCCGAACTTTACAGAAGTGAGACATCGATAGTTCCCTGATCTAAATGATTTAACTCTCTTACATCAGCCACTTTGTCTATATAAATTTTATGAACTCTTTCGATTAATACATGTAAATTTGTAAATATTTAATTCTAAGTTTTATTTTTTTTGTTGTTTTGTTTGTTTTCTCTGTAATAGCCGCAAATATTTTAATATCGCACTGGTTAATTAATAAATAAATAAAAACCAAGATATTTATATACCTAAATGCCGATATCAGCAGTCTAATTATCATATTTTAGGTAAGAAATATGAAAATAACTAACCCCAGAAATACCCTTATATAGGTTTTAAAATGTGGTCAGGCATAAAAGAAAAATATCATATATTATGTGAAGCAAATTATACTTTAATTTTTAAAAATATTGATTTTAAATTTTTATAATTTTAATTAATAATATCAATATATTATTTATTAGTCTTATAAGGAAAATATTATTCCTATATTTGCAGTTCAATATCAATTTCCAGCATCTAATGATTGTATCACAATGTTTCAGATGAAGGCCTTCATTGTTCTGGTGACCCTTGCCGTACTTGTAGCTGTTGCTACTGCTGAATATGACAGTGAGTATACTTTAAATTTCTCTAAATAATTTGGCTTTTTTAATGGATTATAATTATATTATATAAATATGTAGCTATATTAGAAAAAGCTATATTCCATATATATTTTCAAAGCTTGAAAGATAGACATTTATGTAAAGAAATAATGCGCCATCTATATATCGTAAATGAAAACATTAAGACACGAAAGCTTCTTTTTTACATAAAACAAACTTTTCTACTATCCTTACTGCGATGTAAAAATATTGGGAGGGCTTGGTTTATCAGTGGTGAGCCTTCTCTGTGGTTTCTCCAATTTAATCTACCAGACCGCTTCTTAGATCTCTAATACTGTATTGGATCATTCTGCTTATTCGAGACAATGTTTCGATATAAAAGTAATTTTCAAATAACTTTATTAACTTAATATTTGAGTCTATGTTCATCGTTATTATTCTCTCAACATATTCTATTTGTGGTATTTTGACAAATAGGATAACATATAATATATATTGCTATAGAATCGTTATATTGTATTTATTAAATATCGTATTCTAATTTATTACTTTCATTTATGGTACCATAAGATATAAGAACAATCTTTAGCGAAGAAAAATAAGATACATATATTTCGTAGGTAACAACAGTACTTAATTTAATCCAAAATATTTTATAATTGGATTAATTTTATTGTTACGTCGCGCGTACCCAAACGCTGTTCGTGTTCTTTGTCTAATCAGGATAGTACAGAGATAACAAACTTGAGTTCGTATGGATGCAGCAAAAGTTATCGCTTTATTATATGTGGCACTAAACAGAAGGAATACAATAAATGGGACTTGATATCAACCTCTCCGTCAGAAGGATCCTTGGCACCGTGGATTTTACTCTTGTGAAACGTTCCGCTCCACACTGTACACGTCCAGCCTGGACTACACATCGCCTTGTAGGCCACTCCGATGTCAGGCTCATCTGGCACCGTCTTGCTGGATCATCAAAACGCCCCGGAGGCAACTCCTCACGTCTTCTTCTTGCCACAGATGTGACCAGACTCCTCTACGTGAATGCTGATTTTGGCACCTAAACCTCTTACACAGGGCAGTTGAATTCCACCATCTTTCCCCAAATTTACTAGGGAATATTGGCTTCTAAGTTAGCTTGTCATCTATTTTACAATATATAACATAAAAAATAAAATATACAAATATACTGACATTTATAGACCGAATATCAATGCTCGAATAAAAATGTAGGTATTTAAGTTTTACAGATATTTTGGCTCTATTTTTAAATATTCTGTGCTTTAAAACATTACTGTGCTTTATATCCTCATAAATAATATATATTATTGAAACATAGTTAATCAATGAATATAATTGTGCGCAGACAAAGCTCCCTCATTGGAGGAACTTGAGAGCGAATTGGAGAACGTGCTGTAAGTATTCATATATTTAGGTTTATATTCAGAAATGGAAAAGTTTGATAGAATAACTAGTAAATAAATATATAGAATATGTACAGAGCTTATACTAATATTTGAGGTTTGTTAAAGACAGATGTCTAATGATGATTTAAAGTAACAAATATATATCAATAATTTGTGACAATTAAATTTACTGGCAATGTGTTTCTCTTTCAATAATATCATCAAATATTATCTCTCTACATACCTTACTGTAATGATATAAGTTATTGAATGAGAGGGCCTGTGTCATCAGAAGTGAAACCTCTCAGCGGTTAGGCCAAATTAATTTCTAGACTGCTCTACTATTGTATTGGATTGGTTTGGGATATACCTTGTATTTTCTATGGAAGGCAGCTTAGGGGGTTTAGTGAACCTATGGACATAAACTTATAGGTATGTAGAGGTACTACATATAATTTCAAGGTATTGCATTAATAATTTTCTCACAAACCCCCAAAACTTTATATTGTAACGTAATAATGGATGACACGCAGATAATGATAAACCAAAGGGATTTATGACGTCAGCACGACTAAGACGACTAGAGAATTTTAACAAATATTCTATTAAAAAATATATGGAAATTATGAAAAAGGCATCTCCTTATCGTGCAACTGAAAGTTGCTGATGGCTTGCGCCATCTATCGGTATAAATATTAACTTTTCTGGTTGATTTTTAATTATTCCAGAATTGGACAAATACTCATTCTTGATTAATCAAGAAAAGCTAACCACGGACGCGTTTCGGGCTGTTGGCCCTCATCAGCGTGGTGCAAGCTGTACCTCAACGACCAAAAAACTGGTCATTAAGGCATCCTGAAAAATCATGAAACGGGTAGTTAAGGCCAGAATTGCGTGAGACCGCGACACAATGTGAAAAAATAGAACAAATGTGGTATTGTACTGGGATAAGGTGCATATATTATGAAAAAGGCATCTCCTTATCTTGCAACTGAAAGTTGCTGATGGCCTAGCCATCTATCGGAATAAATATCAACTATTCTCGTTGATTTTTAATTCATATATGAAAATGTTATAAATACAGAGTTATATTATGCTGTGTATTTACATTAATTATATAATACAATAAAGTTATAAAATTAATTCTCCGCCACAATATAGATACCATTACCTTCTACTAAATGAGGTTACTTGTTTTTTAAACGAATGAATTGAATTATCAACCTACACTTTTCATTAAAATAATTTATGCAAAAAAAAAAACAAGGTTAAAAACGTAGACAATATTCTAATACAAAATCAATGTTTGTTGAAATATAAGGAAACATTTGCAAAAATAAAAACCTTCTGTGAAGATTTAAAATAGTGTTTTTTTCAAAAATAATATATATATATATTTTACAAACTCAGCGTCGCATAGTTTTATTATATTATAAAAATAATTATTGCCTTGATAAAGGTTGGCGTTCTTCTAACCAAAATATTGGCAAATAAATATTTGATTCAATCCAATATATGCCTTTTTACTATTTAAAGATTTGAATATGGATTGCTCTATATTCAGAAATATTCTGAAATGTGAAAAATAGTACAGAAGTGAATTTGTTCTTGTATCATATATACATGTACTTGTTATTTGACCAATTCTGGAATAATTGAAAAATCAACGATTAGTTGATATTTATTCTGATAGATGGCGCAAGCCATCAGCAACCTTTAGTTACAAGATCAGGAAATGCCTTTTGCTTCGTATTTTGAAATGTTTTACCGTTTTTATATAAATAATTTAGTTATATAAAAAATACTGCATAATGTTCTGAAATTATTTTAAAAATATTTGCTTGAGATTACAATCGACATAAAATGTATGAAATCGGCATTTTATTTCACAAATGCGATTTGAAAAAAAAAATAAAATTTGAATAAAAAATATATATATATAAATGTGGAAGATATATCAGGAATTATAAATATTCATAGACAATTTTTTTATATATTCCTTTACTTTTAAGATTTTTGGTTGTATGTATAACCCCAAATATATTCTACTTCTATAAATTCTACTTTACATATATTGAATAATAAATACTTTCCTGTGATTTCTGAATTTCTTTTATCTTTCAGGGAGGACTTGAAAGACAATGAGAGCCCGTAAGTAAAATATAACAAAACATATCTTCAAAAACCTTTACCTTTCTTGACACACAATTAACACTTCCTTAGTTTATGTTGATAGTTATTTCTTAACATAGTATTTTATTTTATTATTACAGATGCACGAAGTCTATCAGACTATTGTGCTATATTAGAATTATTTACATATATATGTGATATCTTGGGACCTCTGGGACCAGTGTTACCTGATGCTAGACGAACCTCGATGTCAACTCTACCGTGCAGTCGTGGTGGAAGGCGACACAGCTGGGCCAAAGGTGAAATAAACAAACAGAGATTCCACTAAAAAGCGTCTGACGTCAAGAAGGAATGGGATGAGGGGAGAGGGAGATCTTTAGAGCAAGTATTACCTTGTTGAGAGCCAAGCGTAGACTGACAATTCTTGCTTCTCGATTTAACACAACGACCTGTCTTCTTTCCCATTGGTCGAAAGGTGTCACATGGCCTTTTTCTATTGGTTGACCTATTTAGGTGATTCTTTCTAATTGGTCCTTACTGAGGTCTTTGTCGGAAGACACGCCCGATCTTGTCAGGAAATATTGGGTGTTAGTTCGACTCTTATAACTTCCGCGGTTATCAAATACGTCCGGTCCTGTCCCGGAAATTTGGGCGTCTCTCAACTTTTATAACTTCTGCGGTCACCAGATACGTCCGGCCTTGTCAGGAAGTATTGACTGTACAAGTTATTAATAATTGTACCCGCTTTAAGCCTACTTCCTATGTCTTGCTGCTACTTTCTGTCCTAAGCCTGATTAGTTTTAACCTTAATTTTCTCCTGTTAGTCTCCATTCCTTCTATCTGTACAGTTGCTATACTTTATTAGATTCTTACGCGGTACAGATTGATGTTAGTTGAGGCTTTCTATGTGCAGTACATAAGAAGTTATATACAGTCATGGTGTGGAACATGTGGTAGTAGATATCTAGACTATTTACAACAATTCCATGGTCTTAAATCATCACAGATGGCCCCGGATGTGAGAGGGTTCATATGGAGGGATTTAAGAGAGCGGAATAGGAAGACTGTTATTAAGGAAGTAATTTTTTTAAAAATTAATTAAAGTGAGTTGGTATATAACATGGGGTTGAGTTCTGTATATCCATAAGAGATAATAAAGCATAAACAACTAATATTAAACATACAAGTAAAAATAAAAATATGAATAAAATATTTAATAGAGAACATATAATGATTATAGGTAAAAATATAAATGATTGGATGGGTAAATCATGATCTCTTCGTGATGGGCGTTAGAAAGGGTTGAGGGGTTAGTTATTACTTGGTTGCGGCAATGTCACTTTGACTCAAGTCCCAAACCATTTAATGTGCACGGCGCGGAAAACCTAGGCCATGTTTCACATGTAAATTTAAGGACCGAATAAAGTTACAGTACCACAATCGAATAGTAAGATAAGGGTGATTGTTATGGGTTTTAGTAATTAGTCGTTAAGACGTACGCATGCAGGATAAATAAGGGCGAAGATCAGTGACCAGAAATCAAAGTTTTAATTGGAGTCGTCAGGGGCTTAGCGAGAAAAAGAGTAAAAAAAAAAGCTGTGCCAGCGTGTGGCATGAGAGTGCCCTGGAATATATAAAAAAAAATACAATTTGCACGTATCCAAGCCAGAAGTTGGGATAAGGTAAATCTGGGGGACGGTGTGTCAAGATTGTTAATTACGAAATCAAAGTAGGTCAAGTCTAGCCTGCGAAGGAGTTAAAAGTTCCTGCGGAAAAGGGTTAGTATTTATTAAGAAGTAACCTTTAAAGTGGTTGTTTAAGAGGTTATTGAAGATTGTCCTGTTTTTAGATCATGATTTTTAGTTTGATTATAAAAGAATATATCATTGAGATATGAAATTGCGAAATTAAGGCTTTGCATATAGCGTTAAAGGATTTGAAAAATCGAAAATAGAATTGCGAAGTTAAATGCAAAGTAATCTTTAAAAAAAAGTAAAAATAGTGATGACATGATACAAAGATTAACACACTACAGCAGTATATAAGGGGTAATAGAAAGTGAAAATATTAAATGAGAATTAATAATCAGCAATAATATACTCGATAGCATTGACATGGTAGCGGAAGATGAAACAATGTAAATAACATCTAATTTATAAAGTGAGAAAAAATATAAAATGACAAAAGGCAAATTAGTGATATAAACATGAAATATAAACTTGAGATTATTAGATATGAAAGATAAAATATAAAGTTGATTATAGAATAGAGTCATAAAGCAAAAGTAAATAAGTTTTGGTAAAGAAAAATAAAATAAAATGACAATAATCTAAACTGATTGGTTGACGTTAAAAAAAAAAACAATTATAAGAGCTATATAATGATTATATACAAGATTATTAAAATGAAAAATTTTAAAAAATGTTCATCGAGAAAGGAGAGTAAGTAAGATTATACATAGAAATTATATATCGTGAAAGAATGGAAAGTTGTAGGCCAAATGTAATGTTCCTGTTTTTTAGGATGGGTGGAGAGAGCTTTAAATTGTCCTCGATCGCGATATCTTTGGTCTTGTTGGCCTAAGTTGTTCTAACTTATCGAATTTGTTTTAAGTTTGATGCGACTCGTGGATCACATTGTTTCCAACTGTGAAACTTACCGAGTCCTAATGTTGTCGATTTTTCGTTCCCTGCGCCACGTTTAGGTGAAAACGTGATTCTTCCTAAAGCGGCATTTATTCTGTGTGTGCAGGAGAAACACGGCGATCTATTCTAACCGATAAAGGGTTGTTGTTGTTTTGTTTTTTTTTTTTTTTTTTAAAACATATGTGGGTGTGTGTGATTTTTAGGTAAAATGTTGTCCTTGGTTCTAAGTGTCGATGTTAAGTGGACAAGTTAATCGAGGGCGAGAGAATGTTAGTGAACAGATTTGTTAGTAAATGTAAAATAACGTGTTAAGCAAGTTATTAGTAGCTAAACGGGATATCGGCGTAGAATAATGGGTTAGGGATTAGAATGATATATAGTAAAAGGCACGCACTAATGTTTGATTTAATAGGTAGCGAAAATCCATTAGAGTGACATCGGGGTGGCGACGGGCGGTAACAAGATGTCGGCTGTTTGTTTGCTCGGGGGGGCGAGGGGGAGCGAACCTATTTTTAATGTGATTCCGGATTTAGGTCAAGGGGGCCTTTTGCGAGGCTGCTTGCTTTCTTTCAACTTATTGGAAGATCTCTGCATTAAGGTGCAGAAAAGGCGCTGAGCAAGTCGGGGGTATAAGACGGGATTTCTGCGCGTCAAATATTGTGGGACATAAATGGCCGAATTCTATCAAGTGGACATCAGGTGTTACGCGAGGTGTTGGAATTAGAGGCTGGGGCACGAGGAATAAGATATCTTCTGTATAGTATTTAAGTTTGTTCACATGAACTGTATCATCTTCTTTATTTAGGGGTCGATTGGGTCTGTTAATTCGGACTACGTTTGGGGATATTATTTCTATAATTGTAAACGGACCTGTGAAGTATGGTGCCAATTTTCCCGTATCGGGATGTTTATAATTTTTTACGAGGACTAGGTCACCAATCTCGAAATGCGGGGCTTGATGACCTTTATCATATCTTTGTTTGTCCCTTTCATGCTTAAGCTGTGTTCTGCTGGAGGCAAGTTGCCTAGCCTTCTGTCCGTCGGGGAACGGGTTGTAATGATTTTTTAGTTCTGGTGGGATGCTATTAAACATCAAGAAGATCGGTGGGAAACCTGTGACGGTGTGCGGGGATTGGTTATAGATTTGGACAACTTGTTTAATTAGTTTGGTCCAAGATGTCTTCGGGTTTTCGAGATAAAGTAACCTTAGTTTTCCAGTGATGGTGGCGTTCAATCGTTCTATCAATCCGTTAGCTTGCGGATTGTTACTGGTGGTAAGCAGTGGTTGTATACCGCGAGATAGCAGAAATTTGCGGAATTTTTCGGAGGTGAATGCGGGCGCTCTATCCGAAAGTAGACGTTTTGGAGACCCTTGTTGTAGTACCTTTTTTAGGGTTTGGATGTACGTTAAGGTACTTGTAGATTTCGATGGGAATGCCCAAGCGTATCTGGTCAAGTGATCCACTATAACATGGAGATACGTCTTGGAGTGTCCGTATTTCGAAAATCCGGCTATTGTATCTATTGATATTAAATCGAACGGCTGTTGTGGTGGGGGAATTTGTCCTAAGGTGCCATAAGGCTTACCTTTGGGTCTTTTGATGATTTGGCAGGTATGACAGGAATTTACAAATTTTTGTATGGATTTGGCCATACCTTTCCAGTAATACTGAGTAGAGATTAGGCGAGCCATTTGGGAGATACCGGGATGGTTGTATTCGCTGTGAACCTGGCTCATAAGCGAGTGTTGAAGAGCTTCGGGTATTATTATTCGATTTACACCTTTACGTCGTATGGTGTGTAGACCGTTGACGTCTACAGCGACACTGGTATCTGTGATATTCGGTTGGTGTTTCTTAATAGTACGGGCACTGATAAATCCACAAAATGGATTGCGAGAAAGCAAATCGGCCTCGTGTTGCTGGGTTCCCTTGAGGTACTGTATTTCATAGTCGTAAGTGGATAGTCTTAAACTCCACCTAAAAAGTCGTCCTGACGGGTTTTTAATAGTTTTAAGCCATTGTAGGGCTTGGTGGTCGGAGTAGACAGTGAATTTGGTACCGGATAGATAGATGCGGAATTTTTCGATGCTTTCTACGATCGCTAAGCATTCTAACTCTGAAATGGTATAGTTGCGTTCGTGAGGGCGTAGTGCTCTACTGTAATACTGTGTGGGATGAACTTTTCCATCCGGATGTACTTGTTTGAGAATTCCTGCGATTCCCTGGGTGGAGGCGTCACAGTACAAGCGGCAGGGTAAGCCATCCTGATACAGATGTAACACGGGCTTACGTGTTAAGCTCTCCTTGAGAGCCGTGAATGCCTGTTGACATTTGTCGTCCCATTGCCATTTAGTGTCCTTTTTAAGTAAATTGTTGAGTGGGGTTCTGAGACGGGCATAATCTTGTATAAACTTGTTATACACGTTGACGGCTCCTAAAAAGGACTGTAACGTTTTTTGGTTGAAGGGAGGTTTGATAGCGTTAATAATATCGAGGTTGCGGGTCTGCGGTGTGTAAGTTCCGTTCTTAACAGTGAATCCTAGAAATTCTATTGATGTCTTCAAAAATTCGCATTTTTTATAGTTTAGTTTAATATTTTCCTGTTGGCAGATCTCCAGGAATTTTTCTACGTGTTGAATATGCTCTTCTAAGGTATCCGAAAAGATAATAAAATCATCGAAATAGTGGGCTATGAAGTTTAACTTATATTTTTGGAATATTTGGTTTATTGCACGTTCAAAAATCTGTGGTGAGTTGCGCATCCCAAAAGGAAGCCCACAAAATTCGTATTGCCCGTCTAATGTCACGAAAGCTAAAAGGTGACGGGAACTGGGATCTATTTCGACCTGCCAGTAGGCAGAAGATATGTCGGCTGAGGAGAAATATTTGGCGCGTGAGAGTTTGTCGAGTATATTCTCTATCAAGGGGAGAGGATGGACGTCTGGTGCAATGATTTCATGAATCCTACGATAGTCAACACAAAAGCGTTTTGATTTGTCACGCTTGGTGACAAGCGTAATGGGACTGGCATAGGGAGATACAGAGGTTGTAATTATACCGTGTTCAAGCATGTGTTCGATCTGTGTTTGAATTTCAAGTTGGTCATTTAGGGGTACGCGATAAGGACGTAAGGCAATTACCTTGTCCGAAGTAGTATTGATTTTTACGGGAGGTATTTTAAGCCTAGGGACGTCGTATTTATTGGCGGCGAAAACGGGTGTAAATTGATGCAGTACCTTGTGTAAATTATAGGGACAGTGACCTAGGTTACTTGTGTCCAAAGATATGCAAGAGGAGGACATAGAGGCGTTGAAAATAGGATCAGGAACATTACATTGAGGCCAAATAAGAGTGTTGGAGTTCACCACGTGTGAGCAACCCGTTCCAGGAGGGGAAGATTTAGTAAATGGGACAGTTGTATTAACCTGTCCATGGGACACGTGTTGCTTGCACGAGGTGAATTTGTATAAGGTAGTTGGTAGAGGTACATTATCTTGATACAGGAGTAGCTGAGGACAGTTTATAATTAGTAGAAATCTTTTTATGGAGTTAAGGGATAATATGCCAAAAGGCAAGGGGGTATCTATAATATGGAATTTTAGGTTCTGCGTTATGTTACCTATTTTTACGTTTAAAAAGATATAACCTATGGTGAAAATATTGTTAGCTATGGCATTAATAGTTAAGTTAAATGGGTGAACAGGTATTTTCTTTTGCAAATTGGTTTCTATTATTTTAAAAGTATTCCGACTAATTATATCGATAGATGCTCCTGTATCAAGTAGCAGAGGTAGGTTTACATTATTGGGCAGTTCAGCTCGAACGAGCAATTGTTCAACGAAAGTTATGTGAGGAGGAACCTACTGTTGTGCTGTCTTGGGGGTCGGAACAGGCCTGTTTTGGTGCCGTGGTCGAGGTACCCATGGGACAGCTAGGGTTCACTGCTTGCGCTGGGCTCGTGGTGTAGAGAGGATCAGGGGAGCGGGTAACATGCGCTCGCGGGTGGTTAACTCGGAAGGGTTCGGGAGAGGACAACACAGTTCTGTCGTGCTGCGGATAAGTTGTGGCTCGGTACACAGGTCTTGGACGGCTATGTGCAGGCCGTTTGGGACACTGGGCGTGCCAGTGCATGGCGCCACAATACCTGCAGGATGAAGGGGGTGGATTGGCAGAGTAGTTGGGTCGCGTTGACCATGGTCGCGGAGCACTGTACCTCGGTGACGGTGCGAAGGAAGGGTTGGGCGTTGTTCTGGTCGTCTGTTGGCACATTTGCGACGCACTGTGGGTTCCTCTTACGCGCGACACTACACTATACCACGCTTGGAGGGTGTTCGGTTGCACGGCAGCGACAATGCGCTGATCAGCGACGGGCAACCCATCAGTCAGGGATTCTAAAAGGATTTTGTGGGGAAGGTTCAGCTGTAGGCCACACACCGTCTTTTTTTGATAATATTCCTCTAACGAGGAGCGATCTGTCAACTTAATGGCCAAGAATCGGGCAAATGACGCGTTTGTGGTTTCAGGAAAGAGGTCTATCAGGGCCTGCCTTGCGTCAACGTAATATAATTTGTCTAATTTTAGGCAGCGGAAGTAGTGCAGGGCCTTACCTTGTAGGAGGTTGGGAAGCCTTCTCAGTCTTTCGGTGTAGTGTAGTTGGGCCAGATCAGCTTGGGCGTCGTAGTTGTCGAAGAAGCTCTGCGCCTCGTACGAACCATCGTAACGCGATAGCTCCACATCTCGCGAAAGTCCTGTCGCCGAGGAGAGCTGATATATCGTCCTGGCTAAACTCCCCAGGACATCTGACACCGGCGGCGGGGGCGTGACGTCTTCCTGGCCGGGGGCGATTTCCTCCGTTCTACCGAGAGTGTTTTCTTTCTTTGGAAAAGTGGTGTTTTCGCCACTTTCGGAGTCGGGATCGGACTCCATTGGTTCCTTTGGATTCTCCTCTCTTCCCTGTTCCATCTTTCTGTACAGACAGTGGTCTATTTGCTTACTTGTACCTTGGCGTCCACTATCCTGTCGACTCTTCGGACGGGGGAGTCTGTGATATCTTGGGACCTCTGGGACCAGTGTTACCTGATGCTAGACGAACCTCGATGTCAACTCTACCGTGCAGTCGTGGTGGAAGGCGACACAGCTGGGCCAAAGGTGAAATAAACAAACAGAGATTCCACTAAAAAGCGTCTGACGTCAAGAAGGAATGGGATGAGGGGAGAGGGAGATCTTTAGAGCAAGTATTACCTTGTTGAGAGCCAAGCGTAGACTGACAATTCTTGCTTCTCGATTTAACACCACGACCTGTCTTCTTTCCCATTGGTCGAAAGGTGTCACATGGCCTTTTTCTATTGGTTGACCTATTTAGGTGATTCTTTCTAATTGGTCCTTACTGAGGTCTTTGTCGGAAGACACGCCCGATCTTGTCAGGAAATATTGGGTGTTAGTTCGACTCTTATAACTTCCGCGGTTATCAAATACGTCCGGTCCTGTCCCGGAAATTTGGGCGTCTCTCAACTTTTATAACTTCTGCGGTCACCAGATACGTCCGGCCTTGTCAGGAAGTATTGACTGTACAAGTTATTAATAATTGTACCCGCTTTAAGCCTACTTCCTATGTCTTGCTGCTACTTTCTGTCCTAAGCCTGATTAGTTTTAACCTTAATTTTCTCCTGTTAGTCTCCATTCCTTCTATCTGTACAGTTGCTATACTTTATTAGATTCTTACGCGGTACAGATTGATGTTAGTTGAGGCTTTCTATGTGCAGTACATAAGAAGTTATATACAGTCATGGTGTGGAACATGTGGTAGTAGATATCTAGACTATTTACAACAATTCCATGGTCTTAAATCATCACATATATATCTTTAATTATTTACACGATGAATTAGTAGTGATTTATAAATCTGTGTACAAATAGCACTAAACTTGCCAAAGTGTTCATAAGATTGAGTATATATAGAAAGATGGTTTGGCATTATGTCAAAGTAAGCAAGTGTAATTTGGTTAGTCAGAGGGCAGGCCAACAAAAGATGCTCTGGGTTAACATAGTAGAAATATAAAATTCTAGGTATGAAATAACTTTTATTAACACTCTAATGTTTAAATAATAAGAGATATTCATTAAAACCACATAACTTTGAAAATAGGTACGAAATTCCTCTATTCTAAAATCAGTTAACAAAATTTCCAAGTGAAAAAGAAATTAAATCTTCAGTTAATTGATTATCTCATTCTAGCGCTAGTGAAGAATATCTTAAAGTTTATACAATATAAATAGTATGAGAACATTAAGACGCGTAAATGTTTCTTTCACAAATAAATCCAATTTATACTGTCCTTACTGCGATGAAAAAAATATTGAAGGGACTTGGCTTATCAGTGGTGAACCTCCCAGCGGTTTCCCTAGTTTAATCTACCAGACCGCTTCTTTAGAGCTCTAATACTGTATTGGATCATTTTGCTTATATATGCTATACTGAAAGATGGAATCTAAGATTCGGTATGTAGGAATACTATGGACATTTGTGAATATTTATGAAATAAATATTTGCGTCTTAATGTTCTCATTTGCTATACCTTTTTATAATTATCGTTCTACCTGTTCATGTCATCAGTAAATACTATTACACTGTTTTTCAATTTCCATTGAGCTATTATTACAAATTCCTAAATCAGAATTTGTTTAAAACATTATACACATAAAATACATATAGGAATACTTAACATATTATTCTTTAATATATTTTTCTGTTTACTATAGATGGGTTGGTGCTGCTATTTCTGGAGTAAGCTGGCTTGCTAACCAAATCTCCAAATGGGGTAAGTTGATTTTGATATATTTATCTATTATAAATACTATATATATTTTATAAATTTATTCAATAAAACATTTCCTCTATATTTGTTTAAATTGGCAATTCCGGATATTTCTACTCTTGTGATTTGAATAACATTTTAGTATTGTCTATGTTCATTGACATATCTGTCTATATATCACAGCTTAGTTGGATTGTTAGTTGGCTAGCGGTTATTGGATAGGACAGGTCGGCGTGAGCTGCTCATGTACATATAATTTGATGTCTTGTCCTTCTTTTGTAGTTTTATACCTTTTAAGTAATAAAGGATCTTTCTCTTCTTCTACGAATCTCTATTTTTTTTCCCAAAAAATTTTTTTATAAATCTGCAATAGTATTCACCTTATGATTCTTGAAAAAGAAGTAACATATAATATTAATTTATGAAAACTCTCTATAGGAATAATATTGTATGTGTAGCAAAGTATTTATTATTTTACTAACGGAGTATCAATTTTGATGCTTATATATCGCTTATAGTTTCTTATTAAAAAAAAAATAAAGGAACTTTGATAATAAAATTTTGAGAATCAATTCAAATTTCAAAGAGAAAATAAAGATGTTATATTAATTATTTTAGGTATAATTTAATAATACATATAATGTATTTTAAAGTTTTAATCATATTCACGACAAATATTCCATATCGCGTTCAATATAAATGAATACTATTAGATGAAAAATAGGAAATATTTGTATCGCATTAGCATAATATTTTATTATATTTGCTATATTTTATATACTCTATGTTTTGAATATTTGCTGTATGAGTTTCTAATATTAATTCTACGTTTTTCAGTCAAAGGATAAAGAATTAACGCCAAAATATGGTAAGTTGATGTAAAATTTAATATTCATTACGAGTTGATAAAATAATCTAACTTGGGTAATGAGGGAAACCGCAATGTTTTATATTGAATATAAACTGGGAGTTCAAATATATCCAATTTATCAGCACCGGTGTGATATCTATATTTTATATTTAATAAAAAATAAGTTAACAGAATGGAAAGAATGTAATTCTAAAAATTACCGTGGGGGGGGGGGGGGGGGGGGGGCGCTAGTTGCGAGTTAAATTGGAGCATAAATATACAAATTTGTGAAAAAAAATAATAGAAAAAAAAGTCAGGTTTTGATATTAAAAACAAAGAAGGCATATCCTGACTATGAGAACATGTACTTTTTATACAATTCAATATATTTTATTAACATTCTTAGTGAATTGTTACAAAATTCAAAGATAAATTGAACAAAGATAAATGCTATTATAAACAATCCACGTCCAATAATTTTCACAAGTGGATCTAACACCTTTCCGAATTGCACCAAATGTCAGGATTCTCCAGCGAGCCCAGAACACATCATGTAATACATCGGGCATTGCCGAACAGACATCTACACCGACCCAGCTGTGGTCATCGAGGCGACGAAGAGGCCTTCAGGATCTGGTCTAGACTTGAAGTCCAGACCTAGGAAAAAGAAAAAAAAAAAACAATTTTGTGATAAAATATAAAATATTTCTCAGGAAGGGAGGCTCTTCCATCTTGAAAGAGTCCTCCTCCATATATAATGCTTCGATATAATGTGTTTTTTTTAGATGGCAGAGCGCAAACTATAAAGCACACGTGTTCATTGTCAGGATATGCCTTCTTTGTTTTTATAAAAATAATTGTAAATAAAATTGAAACGAAAAGTTATTTATGAAAATAATTAGCTTTAATTGTTTCCCAAGGTCAAATAAAGTGACTTGTACAATTTGTTAATATTTACTCAAATAGTTTTGGAGTTTATTGATAAACAACAGGCACACAAATTTTGAATTTTATAATAATAGATATTTTAAATGAGTAATGCATATTTTGGATCAAAAATGTTTATTACAACTTCCATTATTTCGATAAGGTAGTTCTACTATCTCTTCTTTGAGGGATTCAAAAGTTGTAACAAGGTTTATAATTTACAAGGTACCTTGTTTAAAAGTTTGAATCCCCGAATAAGATAGGCAATTCAAAGTATTCAAAATGGATTTCTGGTTTTTTCAAAAATAATAGATATCTTTATATAAAAAAGGGCGTACCTGGATCTGTAAAAAAAAAAAAAAACATTTTTTCTCAAAATATTTCGAGAAATTGCTCCCACTTTATCATTTTATTGTACAGTAAATTTAATTTACAAATTCTTGTAGATCACATGTAAACAACTTTGTCATTGGTCAAAAACAATTAATAATAATAATACATTCAAAAATTCAAATTAAAAATCAAATAAAATAAAAATAAAAAAATATATGAAAATTGAATATTTGATATAAACTCATTTAATGGAACGCCTTTTGACTCGAAATAATATATATATATTTCGAAAAATACTCATATCTACATTTCATATGATTAAACTATCTGTTTATTTTATTATTATTAATTTGAAAACATTTCACCTATGAATTTTGTGTTTACAGATATAGAGCCAACATCCCTCTAGAAAACAATAATAAATTTGTTAATAAATAATTTTGACTGCATCTCTTTTCTTTTTTAATTCCCTTGTTATTTACAATTTGATATATATATAGAAAGGGTGATTTGTTAAAAAAAACTAATTGCCTATTGCGGTAATATAAATGGATTATATACGCCTCATACGTCAATATGAAATTGAATGAATCAATGTCATATGGTTGAAAGAGTGCCATATCATAAATATCTTTGAAAAACTCACAATGAAATCAATTCATTTTTAGAAATCCAGTTAAGTTACTTATAATAGTCAAAAATGTGAAATTTAGGAATTTTTGTAAAATTTATTATAGAACACACACATCACTATATATATATGTTATATTAGAATATTATTTTATTTAAAATTATATTTCATAGATTCAAATGTTAAATCGACCGCCAGAGGTCACGCTTCCCCTATAAAAACTTATTGTTGTTTCCCGATGGCCGGCTCAAACCTTTTGTACATTATTTAAATAAGTTTTCATTTTTTAGATTTTTTTGCCTTAAACCAGGCATTAATTTTATCAAATTGTTTTTTTTTATATATTCCTTTATTTCAATTAAAGCTATTTTTGATGACTAGTTTTATTTGATTATTGCCACGACTGCCGAACAATATCACATGCTCATGGATTCCGGGATAAAGCAAATGACCAATATATCCCCTACAAGCAATGAATCTCAAATCAGCGAAAATTCTTCTTATTTATAACATATGTTATATAAAAATTATATTATATTTAAAAAAATAATAATAATTCCCAGATCAAATTACTCCGTAAAGTCTACCACCACATCTGGTTTTCCCTATATAAAACTCATTGTTGTTGTTTCCCGTTTTTTTGAGGCCCAAAAGCCATACACTTTAGTTAGTAGCCCGTAACACCATATTCTCTTTCTTTCTCGTTGAACGTCTCAAATATTTCTGTAGATATGTAAATAAGCTTTTTGTTTTCTTTATTCTTAAGCCTTAATTCAGGCAGTACTTTTCTCTTCTTCTTTCTTATCTCCACTCAATCATATTAGGGTGTCAAGCTTGAGACTTTTGATGGTGTCTGTTGACAACCATCATGATTGGGTGAAGTAGAATAAGTCTGCCTTTGTCATTAAGACTGGGAGCACTACTCAGTGGCAGGCCGACTTAGCTCCAAAAGAAATGGCCGCCTCTGACATGAGGAACAGACGCCATGTGCAGCCGCTCCTAACATGGAGTACAAACGCTACTCATCCTGTATCCCTGGATTAGGAGCCCTTACAGGGTACTATCAGCCGGGTCAGCTGAGCCCAGTTTTTTTAGTTAGCTTGTTACTGCTCCCCCTTCTCCTTTTTCATCCGGGCTTGGCACCGGCAAAGGCGGAGTTAGTACTTTTCTCAAATTATGCATACTATATTCCATAAGCTCAATTAAAGCTAATTATAAAATGTTTCACACATTACTTTAGCATGACTGCAATTTAAATACTCTTGTATAACAACTTCAATCAAATGCTTAATTCTCTTTATCAATCAGCAAGTAATAATTCTATAACTCTAATTCCAAAATCTGCAGAATCTCTTATGTAATATAAATAAACAAGTTAACAGGGTGGGCTGAATGTAATTCTAAAAATTTCCGTGGGTGGCGCTGGTTGCGAGTTAAATTGGAGCCTAGATAAACAAATATGTAAATAAAATTGCAACGAAAAGTTATGAAAATTAATTAACCTTTATTTTCTTTCCCAAGGTCAAATCGAGGTACATATACGATTTGGTGACATTTACTCAAGTTAGTTTGGAGTATATTGAAAAACAGACAGACAAATTTAGACTTTTATAATATCTCCGCCTTTGCCGGTCCCAAGCCAGGATGAAAAAGGAGGAGGGGGAGCAGTAATAAGCTCACAAAAAACATGGGCTCAGCTGGCAGGGCTGATAGTACCCTGTAAGGGCTCCTCATCCAGGGATACAGGATGAGCAGCGTTTGTACTCCATGTTAGGAGCGGCTGCACATGGTGTCTGTATCTCATGTCAGAAGCGGCTGCACATGGTGTCTGTATCTCATGTCAGAAGCGGCCATTTCTTTTGAAGCTAAGTCAGCCTGCCACTGAATAGTGCTTCCAGTCTTAATGACAAAGGCAGACGCATTCTACTTCACCCAGTCAAGATGGTTGTCAAGTCTCAAGCTCTACAAGCTTGGTACCCTAATTTGATTGGGTGGAAATAAGAAAGAAGAATAATACTTTTATAATAATAGATATATCTTTCGAAAAAATACCCAGATAAATCGACTAATTAAGCGAAATCTGTGTCGAAGTAATGCAACTATTAGTCAAAGTTAGCAAAAGTGGGTCAACAACGGAAGAATGAAACGTCAGAACAGAGGCGGTAGACCAAGGGACACAACAGAACGGGAAGATAAAGCGATTGTCAGAAAGCAGCACCGGAATCGATGTTATCTACCATGCAACGTGTGACTGGCACACAAGTGTCCAAAACTACAATCAACAGAACAACTAAAAGAGCAGAATATAAAAGTTTATTGAAAGAAGTTTGAAAATTTTACCGCAAACCTTTGAACGAAAATTCGTCATTTATTTTAAGGAGAAATAACGGTTATTTCTATCCTTAGGGATGAAGTATGATAGGATGAATTATAAAAAGTAATGATAAACGGAAAAATAAAGTGTCCAGGGTTCCCATCACTGGACCTATCATTACTCTTCACAATTCATCCTTTAATACTTCATCCCTAAGGTTAGAAATAATCGTTATTTTTCCTTAAAATGGATTTCGATTTTTCGTTCAAAAGAAACACATGCAGGATAATTTTCAAATGTCATTATACAAAATATTATTGTATTATAAAAGTTTGCTGACCGTTAAGATGCCTACCCCTCACACCCGGACACCGATAACTTCGACCATAGTCGTGTTGCGAACGATCAACTTGGGACTGCGCTGACTGGGGATGTATAGTCTTTAATCACCAGCCTCGTTTCTTACTGTTCTGATGACCATCACAAAAGTGTCTAGAGACATCCTGGGCAGCGTGAATTTCCTGGCGTTACTTTCGAACGCCACACAGGCCCACAACAAAGTGTTATATCATTTGATAGGAGCACTCCATTAGTAGTAATTCTTGGCGCCCTGACAGAAAAATGGTACGTAGATGACATTCTACCGCTTGATTTGTTGCCGTTATTCTCACATCACCCAGGCTTCTTTTCAACAAGATAATGCCCGGCCACTCACGCTACGTGTTACTATGGATTGTCTTCAATCTTGCCGAACTCTTCCGTACCAGCAAGGTCACCTGATCTCTCACCCATAGAGAACATCTGTGACGTGATAGGAAGGCGATTACAACCATCCCGGAATGTTGACTATCTATCCCGACAGTTGGTGACAATTTGACAAGAAATCATACAGCACACCATCCGGAATCTATATCAGTCCATGACACTCCGGGTGGCAGCCTATATCCAGACCAGTAGGCGACATATTGACCCTCTCAATTTGTGACGATCAAACTCTGGAATAAAACAATTATTTTTTCTCAAATTTTAATAGTTTTTTCCTTGTAGACCAATTACACCAATTTTTGTCCAAATCAAACAACTCCTATTTTGAGGCCTCGAAAATTTTTATTATAAAGTGTATTTTCTTAAAAGCCTTGTGTAAGAAGGTAGCAATTATGAAGAAAGGCAGATATATTGATTTATTTATTTTAAAAATATTTTCATATTTAGCATTTTATTAAATTAAAAAGAATTTATTAAAAAAATATATTGTGGAAAATAAAAAAATGTAAGCTATATATTGAAATATATAAAAATTCTGTCGAGATTTTATTTTTTAGGAAATAACATAAAATAAAAATAACCATATATGGCGTTCCGAGATATTGGTCCACATCAACATAGTTTTGAATGTATATTAAATTCTCACATAAAATTTGGAGGTTTAATTCATCGTTGTTATTCCATAAAAAGCTGATTTAATGCCTAAAATGGATATAAAATTGATATATCCTTAAGGAAATAAAATAATTAAAGAACCCCATCCTCTCCCAAGATCATTAGGGAGTTTCTGCGACTAATTAATCTTACACTATGGTTACGAAAGGAAGTTCAATGACCAATTATTATTGTAGAAATAAAATTTCTAATAAAATTTTGCCTATGTTCCATGGTTGTATATTTGGGTTGACCTCCGATAAAATCTGAGACAGGAGGAATGCGAAAGTCAGAATCAGAAGGAATAAATGGTTGTCTGAGTGGTCAAGACACAAATACTGATGTGATATATTAGCTGGTATATCTCTACATCTCGATTGCTGTCAGAGGATATTTGGTTTCAACCCTGCCATCATCCTTATTTCTAGAGAAAGTTTGAATAAAAATATCAGGCCTCCAGGGAAAAGTATATTTTCAAAAACCGTTTTAATCTCTAGCTTGGGGAAAAAGCACCTTTCTGCAGGAAAAACATGGTATACCCTGGTATTATACCATGTTTTATCCTGTAAAAGGATGTTCGTGCCCGAAAGCTAGAGATTAAAACGGTTTTTGAAAAGATATTTTTCCCTGGAGGCCTGATATTTTTATTCAATATTGGTACAATGGATTATTTTATTGAATAGTCAACTCTAGAGGAAGTGTTGACGCGGGGAACTTTTAAATTGAGGAGAGGTTTTCAAAGAGTCAATTGGATGTTTTATTTTTTGCATGGTTGGTTGTTACAGTAATTCCGCCGGAGGCAGGATGAATATTTGTTTTATGCGAGGTCAAGACTCGCGTGGAACTTTCAGAGACGGCTTTCGGTGGCTTTTAAAAAAACTTCTATCTATACAGCTGATAGAATCAACAAATAAATTTTAAACTCCGCCTTTGCCGGTCTCAATCCAGGATGAAAAAAAGAGGAGGGGGAGCAGTAAACAAGCTCGCTAAAAAAACTGCTTATATGCTAAATATAGTACCCTGTAAGGGCTTCTGATCCAGGAATACAGGATGAGCAGTATCTGTATTCCATTTTAGGAGCGGCTGCACATGGCGTCTGTTTCGCATGTCAGAGGTGGCCATTTCATTTTGGAGCTAAGTCGGCCTGCTACTGAGTAGTGCTCCCAGCCTTAATGCCAAAAGCAGAAGCATTCTACTTCACCCAAACATTATAGATGTCAAATCTCCACAAATCTGGTACCTTAATATGATTGAATGGAGATAAGAAAGAAGAAGACGACAAATAAATTTCAGAAAATAATTTAAATTTAATTTAACCTTATAGTAATAATTTTCAGGTTTAAACCTATTTAAATATTTAGGTCTCTTACCGTTAAAATTTATAAAATATAAATGGATGTTAGAAGGGTTAATATTTCACCGCATTGTCAACGAAATTGGCCGCCTGATCTCCTTAATATTGTATTAAACAATATCTTTGTAAACGCTGATATTATTTAAGCGATATATAAATATCGTGGATAGGTTTTTTATATTTAAAACTTATAAATATTCAGATTCACCCTGGAAAATGTGGTACAGATCTCTATTTGTGTTTTCAGAACGAAACTCTATAAAGGAATGACAATACATCCAGATAGCACAAGAATCTACAGGACATGCAACAACTGTCCTTGTGTGGAACTAACACCTACCCACATATTCTCATGTCCAGCAATGACCACAGCCTTGCAGAAAATTGACATGGACCCAAAACAGCAGCTTTACACACCCAAGATAGAGAACATTGCGACTGCTATGATAGAGATGTATGGAGACATCTGAGGCTCTTCATTGGACACGACAACAGAAAATTGACATGGACCCAGAGCAGCAGCTTTACACACCCCAGATAGAGAACATTGCTGTGATAGAGATGTACGGAGACATCTGAGTGTCTTCATTGGACACTGTGATGTATTGGCGGATTAGTTTAATATTTTTATTTTATTTATTTGTTGTCACAGAGTTGATGATGATAATTGTGTATATATGGATATATATAGTGTTTGTGTTTTTAGTAGTTAGTTATTTTTCAAATATGTAATTGTGTTAACTTTGTTTGTTTCTTGGCATTAAAAAGATATACTATTTTCAAGTCTTTTGTCTGGAAACATTGCATTGGCGACGAGGATTTAAGAGTAAGTACCCAAGCGATGGTATAGGGTAATATGAAGAATTTTGTTTAAAATTAAAGAATAAATAAGTTATTGGAAATTTACATAAGAAAAATTATTTCATGATGGCTCATTACCATTTTAGGGAATTTGAAAAAAAAAAATAAAAATTTTTGCTCATTTATCGAGCGTTTGGAGCAGTTTCTAATTCTAGAAGAGGCTAGTGAAGAAAAGAAAAAAGCCTATTTGTTGACTCTAATTGGCGGGAAGGCGTATGATACATTGAAAAATTTATGTAGCCCGAAGTTGCCTAAAGAGTATAAATATGAAGAATTGATTGAGAAACTGGTTGAATATTTTTCCCCAAGGCGATCTATAATCGTAGAGAGATTTATGTTTTTTGGAAGAATACAAAAGGAAACGGAAAATGTTTCAGAATATCTGGTGGAAATCAAGCGGCTAGCCTCAACGTGTGGCTTTGGCGAATTCTTGAAAGAATCCTTAAGAGACAAATTGGTGTGCGGATTGAGAAATGCAAAAATTCAGAGGAGGATCTTGTCTGAAGGAGATGTGCCGTTGGCAAGAGTAGTTGAAATTGCGTTGTCGATGGAGGCAGCAGAAAAAAATACCAGAATATTCCATGTCAATGAGCCTGCAGATAGCGTGGACAAAATACGCGCAGAAGTCAGGAATAGATATGATAGAGTGCAAAAGAGAAAGTGCATACATTGCGGGAGGTTGCATAAAGACTTATGCAGATTTAGAGAGGCGACCTGTTTCAGATGCGGGAAAAGAGGTCACTTGGCAACCATCTGCAGGAGCCGTGGGGAACATACAAGCGAAAGACAGGTGAGCCGGTTTCTGAACCAGAGAAAGATTAATCAAATCGAGGATCAAGAGGAGGAGGAGGAAGAATCCGTTCAAAGAATGGTCTTCATGAGGACGTATGATTATAGAGTCAAGTATGCTACGAATGACCCTCCCTATGTGATTAAGGTGAGAGTAGAGGACACTTTGATGACTTTTGAAATCGATACGGGTAGCTGTCTGACTTTAATATCGGAGAAGGATTTCAAAAGATACCTCCCAGACGTGCAGGTAAAAGAAGCGGGAATAATTGTTAAGACCTATGACGGAACTGTGGTACCGATTCTGGGTGAAATAGATGTCAAGGTCGATTTTCGTGGAAAGATCGCTAAGCTTAGAGCTGTCGTGGTGAGAGGAGAAAGGAAGGCCTTGTTGGGGAGAGAATGGATCAATGTTTTGAAAATTGGAAATTATTTTGTGAATCAGATGCCTTTGGAGGACACGTTGACGGAATTATTGAGTGAATACCAGGTTGTGTTCGGGGAGACTACAGATCCAATAAAGGGATTCACATTTGCAGTGAATATTCAGGATGTAAACCCCATATTTCATAAGGCCCGACCAGTTCCCTTTGCGATTAGAACGGCGATAAACGAGGTACTAGAAAGAATGGTGGAGAAGGACTACTTGTATCAAGTACCCAGCAGCAAGTGGGCAACTCCAGTGGTGGTTGTGCCCAAGAAGAATAAAGAGTTTAGGATTTGCTGTGATTTCAAAGTAACATTAAATAGGTTCTTGGATACTGCGGCCTATCCGCTGCCTACTCAGCAGGACCTGTTTTCCGTCTTGGCTAGAGGGAAGTATTTCTCTAAACTAGATTTGAGCAATGCATACCTTCAATTAGAGGTAAACCCTAGCACCCAGCCACTCCTGATTATTAATACGCATAAGGGGCTTTTTAGGTTTGAAAGAATGCCTTTTGGATTGGCAAATGCCCCTAGTTTTTTTCAGTCAGTTATGGATATAATATTGGCGGGAATTAATGGGGTTATTTGTTACATTGACGATGTACTCGTATCCACGGCGTCAGTGGAGGAACATATGGCGGTATTAAAAACTATTTTTGTTCGGTTGCAGAAGCACAACATAAAATTAAAAAGGGAAAAATGTGAATTTCTGCGAAGAGAAATACAGTATTTGGGACATCTCATCAAAGAAGATGGTATTCGGCCTTTAGAGGACAAGATACAAGGGCTACAGAAAGCCAAAAGCCCGACAAATGTCTCGGAATTGAGATATTTTCTGGGATTGGTGAACTATTATGGAAAGTTTATTCCGAATTTGCCAGAGCTGTTGGAGCCACTTCACAAGCTGCTGAAAAAGAATAGTTATTGGAAGTGGACAGGGGAGTGTGAGGAGGCGATCTCGGAGTGTAAAAAAAGAATTACCTCCGAGAAAGTGTTGGTTCCATATGATGCCACGTTACCTTTATCTTTGGCCACGGACGCATCTCAGATTGGAGTGGGGGCGGTGCTGTCCCATGTTATCGAGGGCCAAGAGAAACCAATCATGTTTGCCTCACGAACACTTTCCGGGGCCGAACGTAATTATTCACAAATAGAAAGAGAAGCTCTAGCAATAATATATGGTGTGACTAAGTTCCACCAGTTTATCTATGGAAGACAATTTACCCTGATTACAGATCATAAACCCTTGGTGTCTATTTTGGGGCCGAGAGCAGGGATTCCCACTTTGTCTACTTCAAGATTGCAGAGATGGGGACTGACTTTGGCGGCTTATACATATGAAATTAAGTTCCGAAGAACTCAAGATCATGGAAACGCAGACCTTCTCTCACGGTTGCCAGTAGAGAGTGACGAAAAACCGGTTTTGAATCAAACGTTCATATTATCATACGTGGAAGATTTGCCGGTTACAGCAGCAGAAATAGGTGTGGAAACTAAAAAAGATGAAGTATTGTCAGTGGTGAAGCGCTATACGCAGCAAGGCTGGCCTGAAAGAGTTGGGGAATACCTCAGACCCTACTTTCAGAGAAAGTTGGAGTTAACTATGGACGGGGAATGCTTATTGTGTGGGGAATGCGAGTGATCATCCCGTCTTCTCTTAGGAAAAATATGTTGAGTTGTCTACACGAGACCCATTCTGGGATGGGCAAAATGAAGGCGGTTGCTAGGTCGCATTTTTGGTGGCCGAATCTTGACAACCAGTTTGAATGCATGGTAAATGGGTGTAAAAATTGCCAGCAAACTCAGACAGACCCAAGTAAAGTAAACTGGAGACCGTGGGTGTGGGCACCCAGGCCCTGGCAACGGATCCATATGGATTTTGCATTTAAAGATGCAGTGAATTTGTTAATTGTGGTGGATAGCCACTCAAAATGGGTCGAGGCGATCCCGATGAGAGAGATAACCGCAAGAAAGACGATTGAGCAGTTAAGAAGATTGTTTTCAGCGTATTGGTTACCAGAGGAAGTGGTGTCGGATAATGGCCCACAGTTTACAGGGGTAGAGATGAAGAGTTTTTTCGAAAGAAATGGAGTCAAACAAACTCTGATTCCAGCATACCATCCACAGAGTAATGGTCTAGCGGAAAGAGCGGTTCAATTGATAAATATGGCCTTGGAAAAAAATAAAAGGAAGTTTGAAGATACCATTCAAGATACACTGTCAAGAATTCTCCTCACGTATCGATGCACGCCGCATGAGACAACTGGGAAGACCCCATCAGAGCTGTTTATGGGTCGGTCTCTGCGGACCAGACTGACATTAATACACCAGAGCCTGGACAATAGGGTGAGGGAACGACAGGCCAGGCAGATGAGGATATGATCGAGGAAGAGGCCAAGAGGAGTTCGAGGTGGACGATAAGGTGTGGTGTAAGAATTTTAGAGGTGTCGGATGGATCCCAGGAAGAATAGTGGGCAGAAAGGGGAGCAGAGTTTATACAGTTTTGATAAATGGACAGGTGAAGACCTACCACCGAAATCAGATAAGGAGAAGATGGACTAGTGGTGAAGATGGAGATGAGGCCAGAGAGAAAAGAGAGGAGGAAGATGACCCAATATGGATGGCTCCTGAGAGTATGAACAGCCGGAGGGACAGAGAATCGTTTTCGTCGGAAACAGCTGGACTGCCGCAGGATCCAGTGTCCGGGAACCAAGGTGTGGAGATTGAAAGCAGCCCAAGGGAATCCGCGTGTTCCTCAGACAAAGAAGCCCGGACGGAGGAAAGGCCCCTGCCAAGAAGAAACCCTCCAAGGGATCGGAGACCTCCTGTGCGATATCAAAGCATGTAGGGGGAAGATGGTGTGATGTATTGGCGGATTAGTTTAATATTTGTTTTCATTTTTATTTGTTGTCACAGAGTTGATGATGATAATTGTGTATATATGGATATATATAGTGTTTGTGTTTTTAGTAGTTAGTTATTTTTCTAATATGTAATTGTGTTAACTTTGTTTGTTTCTTGGCATTAAAAAGATATACTATTTTCAAGTTTTTTGTCTGGAAACATTGCAGACACGACAACAAGATCTCTATTTGTAAATAATAAAATGATTATTTCTGTGAAAATTTTAACTCGCAGTTATTATAGGAGACATATAATTTGAATTTGTTGGTATATATAAACCATATATATCAAAAAGTTCCCGAACTTAAAAAAAAAAATATATATAAAACAACTTTTTAAAAATGTAAAATCAATTTTACTGTAAAGAACAAAACTTAAACTATAATTTAATTTAGCAACGCCAGTAAATGTGCATGCGTAGTTTTTATTTTGGGCATATTTTTGTTGTAAGTATTTAGCTCGCCTCGGTTTCTGCAATGTCATCATTTGAACAAAGGGCAAATAATAAATTTTTTGTAAAATTAAAAATGTCTTTCACAGAGACATTAGCATTAATGAATGTAGCTTATGAAGACGAAAAATTGTCACGAACGCAAGTTTATTTCTGGTATAAACGTTTTAAAGATGTCCGAAAGAGCATCGCAGATTATTCAACTCAGGTCGGCCATTGACGTCAAAAATGGATCGAAATATTGGACAGGTACGTGATTTAATTGTTGCTGATAGAAAAAATACTATTGATAATATATCAGAAATACTTGGAATTTCGTATGGTAGTTGCCAATAAAATTATTGGTGAACATTTAAACATGAAAAAACTTTGTGGTTATTTTGTCCCACGAACTTTAACAGATCAACAAAGAGAAACCAAATTATCAATTTTCAAAGATTTAATTGACACTGCAAATAATGATTCTGATTTTTTAAAAACATTGATAACTGGTGATTAAACATGGTGCTTTCTTTTTGATCCACAAACCAAAAAACAATCACTCGGATGGTACACAACAAGTTCTCCTAAGAAGAAAAATATTTGTCTTGACAAGTCCAAAGGAAAAGTAATGCTTGTAGTGTTTTTCGATTATCAAGGAGTTGTTTATTATGAATTTAACAAAGAGGGGGTTACTATTAATAAACAGGCATACAAAGAAATACTTGTGCGTCTTCGTGATAAATAAAAATAAACTAACTCTTTAAATCAAAACAGTGGGAATTGCTACATGAAAATTCCCCTGCTCATAGAGCCATTATTGTTCAAGACTATTTAGCCAAACACTCTGTATCTGTCTTGCCGCATCCTCCTTACTCTCCTGATATCGCCCCATGTGATTTCTTCTTCTTTCCTAAACTTAAAATGACGTTAAAAGGGAGGCGCTTTTCATCGTCATCAGAAGTAATTGAAAATGCGACGGTAGAGCTAAACAAGCTTAGAAAAATTGACTTTGAACTAGCATTTCAACAGCTTTTTTCACGCTAGAAAAAATGTGTATATAACCAAGGCTCCTATTCTGAAAATTTTGATGTTTAAATTACTCTACTATGAATAAATAATATAATTTTTAAAATGTTCGGGAACCTTTTGATCCTACCTTGTATGTTTATAACACTTTGAAGCAACTACCTTTGAAAAAACGCGCTTTACCAACATACAAGACAAATTGTGCAATAAATTGATAAAGAGGGAGCATTCGCTCGAAAATATTTCGAGATATAATTTTTTTTTCTTTCACAAATCTAGCATATATAACTTTTGTTCAATTCCAAAGATATCCAATAATTATATTCAGATGCGTCAAATATTTAGAAATATACGAGAGTAACAAAGAAGCAATGATAATTAATTTACCCCTTACCTCACTACAACATCCATTGTTTACATAAATAAGATCCAAAGTTTTTTCAATAATTCTAAAGCTTCATCTTAGTTCATAATGGAAAGCGCTTTTTCTTAATTCATTCTCTTAATAAATATACAAATTTTTCGAGGCACCGTTACTGGACCCACAGGCGGCACAGATGGCACGCCTCGAAAAAGGATGGTCAGGATGAGGTAGGGCGTGGAGGGTCAGCCGTAGGGCGATGTCTGCGTCGTACCCCGAGAAGCATTTGCGACGCAGGTCAGCCTAGGATATGGAACGGGGCACAACGAAGGTGTACGTCCAACGTTACAAGCTCTCTAACAGGATGCGTTTTCAGCTGTGCCGAAACTAGTTCCCAGAGCGGGCTCTGGGTGCTGAGGCGGGTAATGGGGGTCGCCGATCCCCGCAGGACGATAGTTATCGCCTCGTGCTTCACATAATAGCTGTAGTTGGCGTTTTCCAACAGTAGACGCTGTCAGAAGGTTTCCAGGTGCTGAGCGTCCAGGAGCGCGGCCCACGTTGAGCGCGCTAGGGCAGGGGCGCCATCGGAGAAGTCCCCGACAGTCGCCTGTAGCCAGGTCTGACCTGCGACCCGCAGGTCTGGCAGCCGCAGTTACCTGTTGTCGCCTCGAAAACGCAGGGACCTCAGGCTGGCAGAATGCATAACTCGGTTGTCCAGCTCAAGGACGATTGAAGTGGCCTACCAGAGGCTCAGAAGTCTTTTTCTTCATGGTGAAAGCAAGACGTCAGGAGCCGGCGGTGTCATTAACACTAGACAACCTTCTGGCAGGCCAGCCAAAGATGGTTTGAGATGTCTAGCAGGTCAACGTCACCTTCGGAGACTGGACGAGACAGTAAGCACCCGGGGAGCCACGGCTGTTGTACAGACTGTTGCGGGTGTACACTGTCAGAGCCTAAGTGCCGTGGCCAAGGTGTCGATAGCCTGTCTCTGCTGGATTTCGGAGTTGGCTAGAAGCTTGACCATCATGCTGTTGTTAGTAAAGACTTAGAGAAGTTGTTCTCTTTCCAAACCCCGCTGCCTGACGTTGGCGATAGCCGCAGAAGCTTTGTCGTTCTTCATTAAAGCGTATATTTGTCTCTGCGTCAAGAGAGCGAGAGAGAGAGAGAGAGAGCGAGAGAGAGAATAATCACAACATAATTAAGGAATAATCCTAAGAATATTTACTAGGTATTCAAGGATATTCGGTATATATCAACCATAGTCTTATAACTAATGAAGTGCGCCATCTCAATCCAATCTTATAAATATAATAAATAATATTTAAGTGTTTTGTGTGCATATACAAAATAAAATAAAAAAAGGCATATCCCGACCACGAGCACATGAGCCTTTTTAGTTGGCAGAGTGCCATCTAGCGGAACAGAAATCAACTAAACGTTGATTTAGCCCCGTTGCCTGATATTTGGCCAACCCATTTTCTTGATTAATCCATTAAAATCATTGGGAACATTATAAAACATTTGAAATATATTTTAAAAGACTATTCAATTTTGATTAAAATATCAGGCCTCCAGGGAAAAGTATATTTTCAAAATCTTCTTCACTTTCTAGCTTTCGGGTCCGAACGCCCTTTTACAGGAGATAACATTGTATAATAATTCGCCAATAGAACACAAGTTAAATATAATCAGATACTATTTTAACTCGTGTTCTATTGGCAAATCATTATACCATGTTTTCTCCTGTAGAAGGGCGTTCGTGCCCGAAAGCTAGAAAATAAAAGATATTTTTGAAAACATACTTTTCCCTTGAGGCCTGATATTTTTAATCAAAATTGAGATACAAGAGAATATTTATTTGAATTGTCTATTCAATTTACAAGATATAATTACATAACACAACCAGTCAACATCAGTTGTACCAGGGCTAGCATCAGCCCCTTTTGGTTCCAAAAGACAGACAGAGATCGTGATTTTGTCCTTGGAAAGGGAAAGCCTTGTTTTTTTCTTTACTGATGATGTTTTATGTGTTCATTGCATTGATTGGCACGTTGAAGAAGGATCATAATTCAATAAAATAATCCCTTGTATAAATATTGAATAAAAAGATCAGGACTCCAGGGGAAGGTATCTATTCAAAACATCTTTTATTCTCTAGCTTTTGGGCACGAACGCCCTACTACAGGAGAAAAGAATGTATAATGATGGTATACTATGTTTTCTTCTGTAGAAGGGCGTTCGTGCCCGAAAGAGAATAAAAATGGTTTTGAAAATATACTTTTCCATGAAGGCCTGATATTTTTACTCAAGGATCATAATGATAAATCTAAGTCTCATCACATGTTATCACACCTTCAAACAACTGAGAAGGTTCTCTTGAAAAAGCCTCAATGAATGAATAGCATATCTCTCTCCGAAATCGCATAATATCTCGTGTTAGAAGTTTAGGCACAAAATTTGAGCATATAATTTACGATATTTAAGATCATTATGCATAGAAGACTTCCTTTAGACAGGGAAAGTTTTCTAATTTTTTGCCTAGTCATTTTTAGGTTCGATAACCGTATGGAACAGTAAATTATAAAAAGAACTGAATCTTAAGGCGAAGCGTTTTTTATAAGGTTTTTTATTTATCCAAGCTTTTTCGAGCATTTCTGCCCTTCTACAAGAGTAAAAACGAGCTCATTTTTGCTCCTGTAGAAGGGCAGAAATTATAGAAAGCTCGGCAAAATAAAAAACCTTATAGAAACCTCTTTGCATCAAGAATTTGTATATTCTGGATATTAATGTCACCATTATTCGGTTATTTTTGATAAATTTCTCAGTCAGGGCCAAATTTTGTTCGTCACTACTAAGATTGGACTACCTGGCATTTCCTTATCACTAATATCAAAATTATCAGTCTGGATGCGCTGAATCCATTTCTTTATTGTACTTATATCCATGGAATCGTTTCCATACACAGAATTTGGCTTTGAGTGATTTACAGTGGCTTAAATATATTCTGACATTAACAGGAACTCCATTACCTCCCATTGTTGGATTCGTGTATTTACTTCAGGCTGCATATATGATAAAATGCAAAATATAATCAGCTTGAGGATATGAGGAAAAGATGGTTTTTCTAATTAGGAAACATTATTTTATGATGATTTATTGTTAAATATATTTCTATTGGTCATTGTGAATTACTTATTGACTGGCCTTTGTATACAAATACAAGGGTGGATCTATAAAAAAAACGATAAAAGTTCAATTGAAAAAATAATAACAAAGAAGGAAACAAATGTATATAGGTATACACATTTAAATTGAACTCTGTTGTTATATTTAAAAAAACTCAATAAAAGAAACCATCTGGCAACACCTTTTCCCCTTTAAAAATGGCGACCAAAACAAACAGTTGCACCAAGTATGAAATGCGAGCAGTAATGCGTTTTCTTTATCATTAAGGAGTTAAATATTTGAAATTTACTCTATAATGAAGCTGTTTACTGTGATATAAATGCTTATCTCAAAATCGAATTTTTGAATGGGTTAGAAAATTCAAAAGCGGCATAGAAAATTTGGATTTACAACCGCGACCTGGCGCCCCGGTCAAGGTTAGTGATGATGCAACCACCTGGGCCGTTGACCAGATGATACAGAACGATCGTCTCTAATTAGCATTAGAGTTATTTCTGCCGAACTTAACCTTAGTTATAGTAGTGTCCAAAAAATCATTACAAAACATTTAAAGTACAGAAACAAGATAAGTGTCTCGGCTGCTCACAAAGGAAATGAAGGAAAACGTCTTAACGCTTGTAAATAGCCTTTAGAACGTTAAAAAAATGAAGGTGAAGGGTGTCTTGATAGAATAGTGACTTGATGATGAATCATGGATGCACCATCACATTTCTGACTGAAAGATCAAGTGCAGAATGGCATCACAAGGGTTTACCAACACCAAAGAAACCAAGGCTAGCAGCTTCTGCTGGAAAAATACTCTTGACTATTTTTTTGGACAGTAAAAGATGCAACTTAGAATAATATATTCCTAAAGACCAAACAGTTAATAGCAGAGCTTATTATGAGCTCCTTGAAAAAAAATTAAAGCCAAAAATTCGTTCTAAAAGGCGTGGTTTGCTGAGAAAAGGTGTTTGCCTACACCATGATAATGCTCGGTCTCACGTGGCAAATCTCACCATTGAAACCATCAGTAAAATAAATTTTAAAGTTCTAATCCATCCCCCTTACACTCCTTATTGTTATTTATTTGGAGACTTAAAAAGATTTTTATGGGGCATGACTTTCAAGACCGTTGATGAGGTTAAAAATGCGGTGCATGGATGGCTTGCCCAACACACACAAAATATTTTCTTAAAGGGAATTTACAAGCTAAATGACCTTTGGAAGAAGTGTATAAAAAAGGAGGGGTTATGTAGAGGATTAAAAATGATCAATCTTTTTTATTGAAACATATTTCCAATATTTCGACGATGCTGTTCGCAGAAGATGGGCGAACAGCCTCCAGAAATATCCAAATAGGTTTTAATAAAAAGGATTGATCCAAAAAATATGCATTTCTCTTAATATATATATTAATTTTTCACAATCTTCATACAAAGTACTATTATATACTTGTTAATCAATTCTTATATATTTAGTATATATATATATATATATATAAGCAATTATTTTTATTTTTAAAGCACACACATTTTGGACTATTAAAAATAAAGAAGGCATATCCTGAACAGGAGCACATAAGCTTTTTAGATGGCAGAGCGCCATCTAGAGGAACAGAAATCAACTAAATATTGATTTAGCCTGTTCCCTGATATTTGGCCAACCCATTTTCTTGATTAATCAAGAGAAGCCATCCACGAACTAAAATGCACATGTGCTCCTGGTCAGGATATGCCTTCTTAATTTTTAATATCAACACCTGACCTTTTTATTTTTATTTTTTTTCTATTATATTTTCACATTTTGGACTATATTTAGTTTAAAAGGGAGATCAAGAGGAACGTGGTGAGTTTCTTTATTGAGAGGTACACAAGCTTTCGGACGTCACCCGTCCTTCATCAGGTGTTGACATGAATAATAAGGAGATGCTATATTTATAAGCGACAGTTTAAAAGTATTAAAAATATTAAAAACAATCTGATGCACGCCCGCGAGGGCACATGCTAATAACAAAATATTTTCAATTTTACTTTGAGTTTGTATAAAGAGAGGTGAAGACAAAAGCAAGAAAAAACAAAAATAAAAATAAAAAATAAAAATAGAAAATCAGCGGAATAAAGATAAAGTTAAAAGTTACGAAGAAGGTGTATCTGAGGTAGAATAAAAAACAGAATATTGGGGCGGGAGGTCAATCTTTCTGTTGAGGCTGGGGGTAGTATTAGAAACAAGGGCCTCAAGAACTAAGCGTTGGTATTTGTTTGCTATATCGCTATAAACGGGGGTTGTATTGTTGAGATTGAAGGAATGTCCGGACTCGGCGATATGTTGGTATATGAGCGATTTTTTGTCTTTCGAGCGGAGGGCAGTCCTCTCTCCACAATCGCAGCGGAGGTTGTCATGCTAGGGCTGGACCAATGGCTGGTGTCCAAGGATCATTTGGGGGTTGTTACTTGGTTACGTTACGTAGACGACATTTTCTGCCTGCATCGAGATACCGATCATTCGCCCATTCTCTCCGCTCTAAACTCTTACCATCCGGATCTACTTTTCACACATAACCCGTCCCGCTCTAACTGTATTCCATTTTTAGACATTTTAATTATTAACACCGACGTTAAATTCCACACAACGGTCTTTCGCAAACCTGGCTTTACCCCCTCGTACCTACATTTTTCATCCCACGCCCCCGTCTCCCACAAAATCACCACCGTCCGAACTCTTTCCAAACGTATCTACACCCACTGTTCCCTCCTTTTCTTTAACAATATCGAGAGGCGTACGGTCTACTCGCATCTCCTGTCCGCGGGCTATCCACGCAGTTTTATCGACCGGCATTTTTTCACACCCAACCAAAAAAGAACCACACCTCCTGTATTTAAAAGCACCTGCGTCCTCCCATACTCCACCACGAATTCCGGTATTGGTTCCTTTTTACGTAAATACGGCATTCGCACTTTTTACAAGTGCACACCTTCCCTTCACACCTTCTTAAGACATCCTATCACAAAAAGCTCCGCCAAACGTAACCCCCAATCCCTTTCCAACGCCGTTTACAAAATTCCCTGTAACGATTGCGATTTACACTACATTGGAGAAACAGGCCGAACAATCGCCATCAGAGCCAGTGAACACGCCCGTAACATCCGCTCGAAAGACAAAAAATCGCTCATATACCAACATATCGCCGAGTCCGGACATTCCTTCAATCTCAACAATACAACCCCCGTTTATAGCGATATAGCAAACAAATACCAACGCTTAGTTCTTGAGGCCCTTGTTTCTAATACTACCCCCAGCCTCAACAGAAAGATTGACCTCCCGCCCCAATATTCTGTTTTTTATTCTACCTCAGATACACCTTCTTCGTAACTTTTAACTTTATCTTTATTCCGCTGATTTTCTATTTTTATTTTTTATTTTTATTTTTGTTTTTTCTTGCTTTTGTCTTCACCTCTCTTTATACAAACTCAAAGTAAAATTGAAAATATTTTGTTATTAGCATGTGCTCTCGCGGGCGTGCATCAGATTGTTTTTAATATTTTTAATACTTTTAAACTGTCGCTTATAAATATAGCATCTCCTTATTATTCATGTCAACACCTGATGAAGGACGGGTGACGTCCGAAAGCTTGTGTACCTCTCAATAAAGAAACTCACCACGTTCCTCTTGATCTCCCTTTTACACTTCAAACGTGGCTATATCTCATCTACTATATTTAGTTTATATAATTACTACATGTTGTCAAAATAAAATATTTAGAAGAAGGAATAAAAGATTTTGGCGACGTGTTTCTTTTATTTGTGCGGTATGATCGGCATAATTCCGGACTTTGACGTCCTTCAACAGGTAACAAAGACAAATAGTTGCCTGTTGCAGGACGTTATAGTCCGAAAACCTGCCGATTATACAGCACAAATAAAAGAAACACGTCGCCGAAAACTTTTATTCCATCTTCAAGATGTTGTCTGGCGATTCCTTTCTTGTAATATAATATTTATTATATAATAATAACACACATAAATTCCATATATTTTATTTTAATTCGACCATCAAGTAATTCTTCACATATTTTCAGAGACCCATTGTAGACCCATCTGGTAAATTTTAACACAGTTAGAAGCATGTGGTGTCTTCAAATACAAAAGAACAATAAGACGAATGAAATAACAGCTGTCAGAAACTACCCTTGAAATCCACTATATAAGACTCAAGAAATTACTCCCCTATATCTTCAAGATAACAACTAAAGGTATTGTATTTTCTTCTCGATATCAAACAATTTTCAGGCATTATATATATAATATTTAGCGCCTGAAGAATAATTTTGAAACTTTTCAAATGTAAAGATTTTTCAATTTGACACTTTGGGCCTCACACAAGTTTAAACCTATACCTATAATTAACCTATTAGTTCAAAATTCATTTATATAATAAAATATATAATTAAGAAGGCATATATTGAATCAAAATATAATTTATTCATCAATATTTCAGTTAGTTGAACGCCAACATTTTTCAAAGTTCTTACAACATATTAATGTCAACAACAAACACTGCGCCACATAACGTCAACATTAAATTTTATTTAAGTTCAATTAAAACATATCAACCTTCAAATATATGCACACTATTAATTATCTCTAAGGGTCTATATAAGATATCCAAGATCATTTTAAGAAGAAGAGAAAAGGCATACATGTCTGATTGATCATTTAAAATGCACAATGAATGGGACTCTAGCCTTGAAGCAAACAACCAGCAAGATTTCTTTAAAAGATAATGAATTTCTAAAATAAAATGTTCATAGCCCTTTATTAAATTTCAAATTTTCCATTGAAAAATCGAATTGAATCTATTCACCTTGATTAAAATAATTTCATATACTAGACCCAATATGTTCATTGATGGAGAAAATGTTTTTCCTGTCTGCTCAAAATGCTCCAACTCCACTCCAGCACATATCCTGGACTGTATTGGAACTAAGAAGGAAGACCTATACAAGAACCCCAAAACTATAGTAGAGAAATATATTGCTTTCAACCTTCATCACCTGGTGTAATCTTACCCATGGAATTATTAAGAATGTTTTAGAAATCTTACTCTATTATTAAAATTAATATCAGAGATATATATTTTTTTAATAAAAGTGAAAAGACTCAGAATCAAATGATTTTTTTTTTATCCTTCTACCATAACAAATAATTAGATATCGTTTTGAAAATAGAGCAATCCATAAAAATATCTTCAATTAAAAAGGTATATATTGGATCAAAATATAGTTTATTTATTTACCAATATTCCAGTTGGCTGAATGCCAACTTTTTTCAAGGTATTATGACATATTCAGCAACAAATATGTTATTTATTCCTTGAAAAGGGTTGACGTTCAGCCAACTGAAATATTGGTGAATAAATAATTTTTGATACAATATATACCTTTTTAATCAAATCATTATATATGTAATATATTTATGTAGTAAAATTTCTTCAAGAAATTTGGATAATGTAGAATATGATACTATTTGATTTATAATTTATAAAATTCGAAAGAGTGATATAATTAAGTATCATATAAAACCTAGTAATTTTTCTATAAGTGAAATAACGGTCTATCAGTGTATCAAATGGTTTCTGAAATTACGTCTTTTGTTTGTTAATAAATATAATATTTTTATTTATTTATCAATCAACCACAGGCGCGAAATTGAAATATTTGCGCCTATTACAAAGGAATAAAAAAACACTTTAAAACTTATAATCAAAAATATTTACAAATTTACATTAATTAATCGACAGAGTTAATAAAATATATATAGACGAAGTGGCTGATGTAAAAGAGTTAAATCTTTTAGATCAGGGAACAATCGATGTCTCACTTCTGTAAAGTTCTGACAGTCGTAGATAAAGTATAGAGCAGTTTGTTCAGTTTCTCCGCAGGTACTAATTTGGTGTTTCTGATAGACCTCTTTTATGTAAATATTTCTTGATTTTTCCTTGTTATGTGACAAATTGAGTGGTTATAAAATTTGGATGGAACTGTATAGGAATTCCGTTTGGAAAAATAGTGCGAATTGTATAATAAGCATTGTGAATGGATTGATACAAATGATTCATAATATTACCTTTTTCTTCGCCAATTATTGTTGTAAGTGTTTCTCCTGGTAAATATTGTTTTTTTTTCGGTTTATATTTTATTGATTTATAGATGATGATATTTGAGATAGCCTTTTATGAAAGGTGTATGTGAAAGGAGGTATGAACATTCGTATGATATGGTTCGATATCCATGTACCACTGAGATCAGAATATTATATTGTAGAGAATGAAGTTTCTGTAAAGAATGTATATTTCCTGCCTCCTGCGCTTATAATATAACGCTTGTGGAAATTAATCTATTGTACTTGAAACTATTACAGCCAAGATTTTGTTTTAATCAGATTAGAACAAAAATGCAATGTCTAGTTATGTGAATCAAATTATAATTTCATTTTATATTTAGAGATCGAATTTGCAATTTCAAGCACTAAATAAAAAATATTAAACAATTATTAATTGTTTTTAATGGTAAACAATAAAAATGTATATTGTAAAACAACACTTGAAGTTACACCGCATGAGTTTCTTTTCAATGAAAAATCAAAATTTTATTTCAAGGTGAAATATTGACTATTTCTAACCTTTTTGGATGAGGTATGAAAGGGTGAATTATGAAGAGTAATGATGAACGGAAAAATAAAAGTGTCCATTCATAAATTCATTCATAATTCACCCTTTCATTCCTCATACAAAAAGGTTAGAAATAGTTAATATTTCACCTTGAAATAAAATTTTGATTTTTCATTGAAAAGAAACTCATGCGGTGTAACTTCAAGTGTCGTTTTACAATCACAGGCCGCAGTGTATTATATTGTAATACAAGTATATTGTTTGTATATTTGTATATCCTTATATATATATGTCATAATATTACCATTCCAGGAATAATAAAGTAAATCTACAGTCGACCAGAGAGAGAGAGAACGCAGCTAAAGTACGGTCATTTGGGACACCAACGACCACATTCCAGGGGGCGACCGCAGGGCCTTTTCTTGGACCCCCAGGTCTATTTTTGGACAGTTGGGGGGTGGTTGGCGACACAAACGGTCGTTCCGCAGTGACAGCCCCTCGCGCTACCTCTCTCTCGCTGGTTACCTGGGTTATTCCTCTACCAACTCGTCGTGTGATTATTTCTCTTTCCCCACCACATTATTATCACTATATTGTCACATTGAAAGTCGACAGGATCATATCACAGAAGAGTCGACAGGATCATATCACAGAAGAGTCGACAGGATCTTATCACATATATATATATTGTACTAATATATTGTATACTTGTATATTGATTTGTGTGTATTTTAATATCAATTTTATAATTTCTAATAATTGTATCACAATGTTTCAGATGAAGGCCTTCATTGTTCTGGTGACTCTTGCCGTACTTGTAGCTGTTGTTACTGCTGAGTATGACAGTGAGTATGGTTTAATGTTCCCAAACTTTGGATTCTATTCTAATCAATATAGAAAAATATTAAAATAAAAACATAAATCCTCCAGGGAAAAGATTCTTTTAAAAATATTTTTATTTAAAAATATCTCGAGCTTTCGGGCAAGTAAGCCCTTCTACGGGAGAAACTATTTTACATCCTTAATACGCCACAATAAAATAATATTTAAACTTAAATACAGTCCTTTAGTTGTTTACATTTGTTTTGAGGCATAATCAACGCGGGCTTCTATTGCGCGTGATTCACTTGGAGGTTATGGGGTGGGCTCAGGAAATATAATGTTATAAACTTCCGGGATATCTATTCTTCTGTTAATACTATTGTGCTTTCTGGATATGATGGATTCTATTATTAGTCTCTGTAGTCTATTGGGGATGTTGGAGTAATGGGTCTTTGGTTCTGACAGGGAGAAGGAATGGCCTGTTTCTCTTATATGTTGGTATACTAAAGATCTACTGTCTTGGTTGTCGATATTTCGTTTATGTTCTGATATTCTAATATTTAAATGTCTGCCAGTTTCGCCAACATATTTGGTTTTGCATTCGTTGCATTCTATGGAATATATGGCATTCTTAATATTGGAAGGATAATCAACGGTATTGTTCTTTGTTATGGGGTTTCTTAGTAACGAATTTAAATTAGGTGAGTTGCTGAAGAATGTTTTGATCCCAAATTTCTTCAGATGACGGGCTATAGAAACAGATACTGGTGAATAAGGAATACTGCTAATAGATTTATAGATTGGGGAATTCCGAATTTCAGAGGGGCTATAGAAATGTCTTAGAATAAACGATAAAGGATATTGACAAGTCTTCAGATTTCTTAATATATTCTGAGTTTCTTCTGTTTTAAAGGTTTGAAGTGAGCAGTGGCTATGGATACGTTTAGTTAAGGTCTTTACGGTATTGATTTTATGGCTGAGAGGGCAGTAGGAGGAAAAACGGATATAGTCGGGGTTGAAGGATGGCTTATAATAAACAGTTGTTTGGAATTGATTCTGTATGCGAAAAATTGTTATATCTAGAAAAGGCAGGCTATTGTTTGTTTCTTTTTCAAATGTGAAATTTAGGTTAGGATGGTAACTGTTGAGTCTTTCTAGAATGATCTTGGTTTGATTTTCGGGGCATATACAGAATATGTCGTCAATATATCGACGCCATAAAATTAAATCTGACGGGAATAGGGAGGTTATCCATTTGTCTATGCGACGCATGACAATTTCGGCGACTGAGGTTGAAAGAGAGCTCCCCATGGGAGAACCTTTAATCTGTTCGTAAGTTTTGCAATCGTATGTTAGGATATTTGTTTCGACATTTGAAAAAGAAACAAACAATAGCCTGCCTTTTCTAGATATAACAATTTTTCGCATACAGAATCAATTCCAAACAACTGTTTATTATAAGCCATCCTTCAACCCCGACTATATCCGTTTTTCCTCCTACTGCCCTCTCAGCCATAAAATCAATACCGTAAAGACCTTAACTAAACGTATCCATAGCCACTGCTCACTTCAAACCTTTAAAACAGAAGAAACTCAGAATATATTAAGAAATCTGAAGACTTGTCAATATCCTTTATCGTTTATTCTAAGACATTTCTATAGCCCCTCTGAAATTCGGAATTCCCCAATCTATAAATCTATTAGCAGTATTCCTTATTCACCAGTATCTGTTTCTATAGCCCGTCATCTGAAGAAATTTGGGATCAAAACATTCTTCAGCAACTCACCTAATTTAAATTCGTTACTAAGAAACCCCATAACAAAGAACAATACCGTTGATTATCCTTCCAATATTAAGAATGCCATATATTCCATAGAATGCAACGAATGCAAAACCAAATATGTTGGCGAAACTGGCAGACATTTAAATATTAGAATATCAGAACATAAACGAAATATCGACAACCAAGACAGTAGATCTTTAGTATACCAACATATAAGAGAAACAGGCCATTCCTTCTCCCTGTCAGAACCAAAGACCCATTACTCCAACATCCCCAATAGACTACAGAGACTAATAATAGAATCCATCATATCCAGAAAGCACAATAGTATTAACAGAAGAATAGATATCCCGGAAGTTTATAACATTATATTTCCTGAGCCCACCCCATAACCTCCAAGTGAATCACGCGCAATAGAAGCCCGCGTTGATTATGCCTCAAAACAAATGTAAACAACTAAAGGACTGTATTTAAGTTTAAATATTATTTTATTGTGGCGTATTAAGGATGTAAAATAGTTTCTCCCGTAGAAGGGCTTACTTGCCCGAAAGCTCGAGATATTTTTAAATAAAAATATTTTTAAAAGAATCTTTTCCCTGGAGGATTTATGTTTTTATTTTAATATTGATTCAAGGGATTATTTTTATCGAATAGAAAAATATAAACAAGTGACAGTTTTGAGAGCTATATTAAATAGAACATTTTCAACACTTCGAATGTTAGCCATTTCTATGATTTAAAAAGTAGCTCATCACTAACTCTCTTAATTTTTTAAAAATCTATGTTTTGCCTATTCTTTCCACATATTCTATTTTAGATATTTTACTTTAACAATTTTTAGCCTTTATTATATACCTATATAATTGTTTAATTGTAAATTGAACAATCAGTTATCATTGCTTACCTAGTTTTTGACACAATAGAATTAAATGTTGGCATGATTTCTAGCGTAGAAAATAACGGCCAAAAATTCGCAGGAAACACCAGAATTGAACTAAATAAAATGTGAGAAAATTAAAATAATAAATATAATATAAACATTATTATATAATGATTCATTGATTAAGAAAGAGAGAGATTTTCCAATACAGAATTTCAATCAACGATTAAAAATGTAGGTATTTCAGTTTTAATAGATAATTTAGTCCTATTTTCAAATAAATTTTGAATATTCGTGAAACATTTTAATTCAGCCATAGAAGCATAGGGAGCCTCTCCCGTCAAAATAAACATCAAAACCTGATGCCATCTATTGACCGTCGCCGCAACTAGCGGCCTCGGGTCAGTGACAAAGCCACAACACCAGCTTTGGCAAACTGAGAAGCGTCCACCTGGAGACCATGGTTTCAGGCTAATTGCCCTCGTCAGTCTAGGGCGGACTTTATTCCATGAGATCCACACGGGAACTAATGTAATCTTCACAATCTACCAAAGAGGCTTTTTTGCTGGCAAGGTGACTGGGCCAAATCTATGGCTAGAATATAGATGGAAAGTTTGCCGGGAGGAAATCGATCAATAGAAGCATAGGGCGCATCTCCCGTCCCGTTTATTTTGACGGGAGAGGCGCCCTATGCTTCTATGGATCAATTTCCTCCCGGCAAATTTTCCATCTATATATTAATTCAGGGATATTGTTTTTATCTTTTTTATTTAAGCATAAACAATTTTGTAAGATACAATATATCAATGAATATAATTATGTGCAGACAAAGCTCCCTCATTGGAGGAACTTGAGAGCGAACTGGAAAATGTGTTGTAAGTATTTGAATAATTAATGAGATATTTATAAATGAAGGAGTTTGATGTAAGAAATAGTGAAAATATATACCAGTAACATATTTAAAAATTGTCTCGGCTAAGGGCAAGCATCAAATGATAATAATTTAAAGAATAACAAGTATATTCTATCGGTTTTCTTAGAACATCTTTCTCATCTTTGTATACCATTACTTTCTAATAAATAAGGTAACCTAGTTCAAAATTCAAAAATGAGTTATGACACAATACTTTGCAGTAAAATATTTTATGAAAATATAAACAATGTTCACAAACTCAAACAATATTCTGATGCGCAGAAGTAATGTTGTGTTTGTTGTTCTTTGTTTGTGCAAATATAAAAAGGCAAATTAAAAAATAAAATAAATAAAAACACACTTTGCAGAAATAAAGCTACTTTTTGCGAAATTTATTCATATTTTCAAATAATTCATATTGTTTATATTTTTACAAAAAACTGAAATTTTTGACTAAATTAAAATATATCAAATTGGAATTTTTTACTCAAGTGCGCATCTGAAATGGTAAAAAAAATAAATTTGGATTCAAATATTTATTAAATTTGTAAACCTTCGACAGAAACTTATAAAAATAAACATTCTTCCCTGATTATAATAATATAAAAATATAAATAAAGCTTCCAGGGCTAAGTTTCTTGTGCAACCTTTTTATTCAAGCTTTCGAAATTGTCATTCCTTCAACAGGATATATCACATTAATCTATTTATGGAATTTTTATACACGCTTGTTCTTTTGAAGTCCTTGGTTTTCTCTATTACCTAAATATATATTCCTATAAAATATTCGAAACTATTATAGACGCGTATGATTATTTAAAAAATTAAGTAATTTCTACTACCCTTACTGCAATGGAAAAATTAATTAGATGGCCTGGCTCATTGAATTTTCCATTAGAGTAAGGACAGTAGAAATTGTTTAATTATTAAAAGAATCATACGCGTCTATAATAGTTTCGAATTTTCATAACAGATGGCGCGCTAATGCATCATAATATATTCCTATATATAAAAAGCTCATGTGAGAGTGGTTAGGATATGCCTTTTTAGTATTATATTCCTATATATTTAAATATTAAAAATATTCCTTTATTATTTCTGAATCTATTTTATTTTTCAGGGAGGACTTGAAAGACAATGAGAGCCCGTAAGTAAAATTTCAAACTTTTACCTTTCTTTACCACATTACTTGTGAATGTATTATTAGCTGTCGCTTAATTAAGTAAAATTAGATTATTCTATACAATAAATTACTTATCATCAGAACCCACATATGTTTTAAAAGAGATAAGTTATATATTAAAATTACCTAACTTTCAAATTGATATAATATTTCACTCCAGGCTAAAACCCACTGAAAAGAGCTTGATATAATTTCATCTGAATAAAAAATAAATAAATCTATAGGTGATATATTATTCCATTCTAGCTTATAGAATTATAGCATTATATATATGTTATATTATGATCTTTTAGAAATAAAATGATCTGGTGAAAACTATTGACTAGTTTATTTTGTAATCTAAAGTTAAAGTTTACAAAATTAATAGTAATCGAAAATTGAGGCATCTTATATGTAGATTACCTAATTTTAACTAAAAATATGGCCAATTTACATGTTAAAAAAAATAAAACAAGCCTAAGTCTTTTTCTCCCAGGCAAAAAGAAAACAATTGGTCTTTTTATATATACAGCGCCATCTGGGCTTCTCGAAGGCGGCGTCACAGATTTAATCTATGAAAATAAAATAGAATTATTCATAGAAAAAATAAAATGGCAAAAAAACATATTTACAACATATTTATAAAAGATAAATGAATGTTTGTAGGTCATTGAGCTTATTCTAATTTTATCTTCTCAACGTTTTCAGCAATCTATTATTCAAACCGTTCTCATACATGGTATCAGACTGTTTTATTTATATATTCTGAGGAAATCATAATTTGAATACTTTAATTAAGTGTACACATATCGTGAAGATACATATGTTTATAAAATATAGGCCAGGACTATACTGCTCCACTCCAGCTGTCCCATTCTACTGCCATCTGTGTATATTTTTAAAGATGAAGAAGGTAGTTTAGTGCTTTTTTCCAAAGTAATGCTTCTGAGTTATTCTGGTTGGCAGGAATGTTTTTGGGTAAGTTTTCTTCTAAGGTGGTGAAGAATTTTATATTTAGCAGAGATTTTTGGGGTAGTTAGTCGGTTTTATATAATATTTTTCTGTATTAAATTTTAAAAGATTATTGGAGTGAGCAAGGCCTAGAAGGGTAGGTATTTTGAGACGTTGGGTTTTGTTCCAATTGTTAATAAATTGACCTGTTCTGTGTTGTGAATTGGAGCTTTTCAGCTTATTGATCTATTTTGATGTTAATGATTGTCTTCTTTAAATAAATATACTTTTAAAATATATATAAAAATTGTGTCTTTAATCAACATGTATAGGTTTTACATAATTAAAGAAAAACGGTGACATTTTAGAATATTATTTAAAATGTTATAGTTTCACGTGCACCTTTATGTAATTATCAAAGCCCACAAACCTAACATATATTAATAGTAGTAGATTCTATAATTGAAACAGAGCATATATTTACAATTAATGTTGACTAAATGTTATAATCTCTCTGAAAATTCTTATTAATAAAGGTCACCTAGAACCTTTTATGTAATATAACAATATATATTGTAGCGTGGTTTATTTTTATTTACGAACTTTGTGAATCTAGTGAAATCTGAAACATAAAATATGTAATTAACGAATAAACCACGCTACAATATTATAACAATATAAAAATATAATGCGGCTTATGATTATAGAACGAAAATTGCAATTATACCGCAAATGTTTCTTTTGAACGAAAATTCGAAATTTATTTTAAGGAGAAATAGCGACTATTTCTAACCTAAGGGATGAAGTATGAAAGGATGAATTGTGAAGAGTAATGATAATGTTAATGAGTAATGTTTCAATTTCTCAATGACCTATTATTACAAATTTCAAAATCACAATTAGTTAAAAACCCAGCATTGATTTTACACCAAACTCCACATAAGAATATTAAACAAATTATATCAAATATAATACATTGTTGGTTACTATAGATGGGTTGGCGCTGCTATCTCAGGAGTTAGCTGGCTTGCTAACCAAATCTCCAAATGGGGTAAGTTGGTTTTTTAAATTGTATTTCTCTTGACATTAAAATATTTAAATGTAATTCTACTGTCCTAAAAGCTTATGTCTATAGTTTGATTAAATGCCATTTCTAAGATTCTAACCTTCAGTGTAGCATATATAAGCAGAATGATCCAATACAGTATTAGAGCTCTAAAGAAGTGGTCTGGTAGATTAAATTGGCGAAACCGCTGGGAGGGTTCACCACTGATGAGCCAAGCTCTCTCAATATTTTTTCATCGCAGTAAGGACAGTAGAAGTTTATTTGTGAAAAAAAAAAAACATTCGCGATTTAATGTCTTCCTTTGTTGTATATGTATTTCTCTATCAAATAAATTTGAAATGAATTATGACTACACACACTGATATGCTATATTATACAAGGTATGATAATAAAATTCGGGGAATTGGGTCATAAAAGATTTATTAGATGAATACATACAAAAAATGGTTAATATTCCTCAAAATACTGTCCGAGGGAATCTATACAGCGTTTCATTCTTTTTTTTCCAGTTCCGGAAGCACCCAGAAAATTCGTCAGAAATAATGCCCCCTCAAAATTCTCAGCGAATTTTTCTTTATGGCATTAACGGTGTCAAATCTATTTTCCTTTTAGAACTGACTTCATTCTAGGAAAGAGAAAGAAGTCATTTGGTGATAAATCGGACGAGTACGGGGGATCAGGCATTGTTAATATGCTATTTTCAGTCAAAAAAACACCCACGGAAAGAGCTCTGTGTGCTGGGGCGTTATCGTGATGAAGCATTTTTTGGAACAAATTTCGAAAACTTTCTTTCAAGTCAAAGATTCTCGGTCAATATTTTTTAACACGTTCCATATGAAACCCCTGTTTCTTCTTCTAGTTCTCTGATCGTTGTCCTAGTGTTTTTCTTTATTAGAGCACCAAATATTTGGGTCAGCTCTTAATGATTTTCCAAAGGAGGTTTTCCCTGGCGTGCGTCATCTTGGGGTAACTCTCTACCAGATATGAAACGGGCAAACCACTTATACGTTTATGATTGTGATAAGCATGCCTCCCCGAATGCCAATTTCAACATTGAAACGTTTCTGACGCCGGTTTTTCTAATTTTTGACAAAACCTTATGCATACCCTTTGTTCACTTTTAAGATCCATTGTAAAAAAACGCCGCGCCTTTGTTTCTTTTCTTTAAAAAATGCTTATAAAATTCTTATTATTTGAGATATCGAAAATATATAAATATTTTCTAGTAGAACGAGGTCTCGTGATTATGATGATAATTTTTATTTTTCGAAAACTCTTTCAGAAAAATTTATTTTACTAATTCCCCGAACTTTTTGATCATACCTTGTATATAATGTATGTTTTGAATATTTGATTGTATATATATTACTAACATCAATTATCATTTTTTTCAGTCAAAGGATAAAGAAATTATATCAAAAGTGGTAAGTTGATGTTAATTTTTCAATTATAATGAGTTTTTGAAACAATTAAACATTTTTTATGGCAATCGCCTATCATTACCAGTATATGCAAATGCCTGTTTAAAGATTAGATAAAACATTGGTCGGAATACAGCATAGCTACTTAAGTTTCTATTAGAGAGATGTGGAAATTTCGTATTGTTATAAATAACTATATCATTGTTATAAATAACTATATCATTGTTATAAATAACTATATCATTGTTATAAATAACTATATGTTTGAAAAAACAATAGAAAAATAAAATATAAAAAGGTCTGATCTTGATATTAAAAATAAAGGAGGCATCCTGACCAGGAGCACATGTGATTTTTAGATTGCAGAGCGCCATCTAGTGGAACAGAAATCAACTAAACATTGATTTATAAAAATCAGGAAACAGGCTAAATCAATGCTTAGTTTTTCTCTTCCACTAGATGGCGTTCTGCCATCTAAAAAACACATGTGCTCCTGGTCAGGATATACCTTCTTTATTTGTAATAACTATATGTATATTTATATTTAAAAAAATAGACAATTCGGCTAGTTAAAGTTTTATTTCTCAAAGTTTCGACAAAAATATTTTGTCCTCGTCAGGAGAAATAAAAATATAGAATTTGGCAAGACGTTAAGAATTATTCTTAGGTTGCAAGGGCGTTTTAAATAAAAGGCACATGAGAATGCCTTTGCAAATTTAGAATAATTATTAACGCCTTGCTAAATACTTTATTTTCATTTCTTCTGACGAGGACAGAATATTTTTGTCGAAACTTTGAGAAAATAAATACAATTTCTGGTCGTAGTGTCTTTTATTTTATAAATGCTCGTATAAATGCAGGCCATGCAACCTTCAGGATATATGTATATTGTATTAATTTAAAACTAATTTTTAAAAACAAACGATGTATTTTTGTGAAAGGGGTATTTTATTATAAACACATTTTCTTAGATGAATTTTCTCAAAAATTTCCATAATAGTATTTTTTGGAAAAATTATAGAGATTCGTAGATTCCTTTATTACTTAAAGGTATAAAACAATAAGAGATCAAATTATATGTACAACAGCAGCTCACGTCAGCCTGCCCTATCCAATAACCACTAGCCAACTAACAATCCAACAAAGCTCTGATATATAGACAGAGATGTCAATTAACATAGACTATACTGAAGTGCTATACAAATCACAAGAGTATTGCATCGTAGAAATATCTGGAATTGTCAATTTCTGTAGAATATTTTCACCTATATTTTGTATATAGATTCCACAAATTAGTCATATCTTTATTTATCAACTATTCAAAGTAAATGTATACTGGTTGTTTTATAATAGATTGAGAAATAGAATACTCCTCTTTTAACTTTTAAATATCAAATATTCTAGATAAACATATCCAGGAAAAATGTGAAGTTTATAAAACAGTAGAATATTTAGGCGGAATGATTTAATATAGGATCATTTTTATGAAAATCTCCCGCTCTATCTACATATTATATGTTAGATTATCTGTTTAAAGTGATATTATGATTTATAAAATATATCTAATATATGCTTTTGTGGTTACAGACATGAAGAGAGAAAAAATCTGTGGAAAACAATAATATTTGTGATATTAAATAATTTCACTGCATGTTTTCTCTTTATTTTATTTATTTTGAATCATTTTTACAATTTTTTATATAAAATTTGTAATGATTATATTAAACGTTTCAATCGTATCTTAAGATAGTTTCTCTATAGACTCTATATTGCAATGATGAAAGTTATTAAATGAGAGGGCTTAGCTCATCAATGGTGAACTCTCTCAACGGATGAGCCAAATTATTCTTCAACAGCTACTATTGTATTGTATAGTGTCTCTCTTTATACCCTGTATTTACTATGGAAGGCAGCTTAGGGTATTTAGGGAAGCTATGGAAATACAGATCTTTGTAAAAGTGTGTGCATACATATATATTCATTTAGATTATAAAATGCATATATACTGGCAGATGAATTCTTTATTCAATCCATAAAATGCATTTTTATTATTGAATGTCTTACAAAATTACCTCAAACATTACAACAATGGAGATCAAAGCTCACAATTAAAAAAGTTCGAAACGAAACGAAGCAATGCAATTTAAGATGTTCTTCCAAGCGATCCTGCTCCTTCAAACTTCCACCTATTTCCTCATTTGAAAAATTTACTTTCTGGCATTCATTTTAGGTCAGATGAAGAGGGCATTAATACTGTAACCTCATTTTTTGAGTCACTTGAAACATCGTTATTTTTGGAGGGCATAAAAGCATTAGAACATCGCTGGAAAAAGTGTATAGACCTTAAAGGGTATTATGTTGAGAAAAAAATCATAATCATTTTATTAGTCATTTTCTTTATATGTCGGGCAAACGACTTATGGGACACCCCTCGTATTTAATGAAGCAATTTTGTTGCTAAATAAATTACGACGCAATTGTGAAGTCCTTTTTGAACAAAGTACAATGCCCACTTTTACATTCAAACATAGCCCACTCTACAAACAGAATACCCACCTTGTCATTTACAAACATCTCGTTATGTTTTCCAATTGCTTTTAAATAAATGGGTGTTATTCACTTTGAATTATTTTAACTCTATTAAAGAAAATTGTAAATAAAGATTTCGAACTTTCAATTCCAAAAAATAATGTTTCAATTTAGACATTTTGTGTTAGCGCTCGACAAATAGTGTTATTGGAGGTTGTTAAAACATAATTCCGAAATTTTATTAGGAATAAGAAGAAAATTATTCAATAAATTTCAAAAGTGAGCTATTAAGTAAAAAACATTAAAAATCTTGGTATGGAATGGTTAATTTGTTAACGTACGAAACTGACGAAACCTCTGGGAGGGTTCACCACTGATTAGCCAGGCCCTTCCTTTTTTGCCATTTAAGTAAGAGCAGTAGAGAATTGTTTTATTTTAAAAAGGGAATTACGCGACAGAAATAGGTTAACTCTATTATAACAGATGACTCGTTACTACATCATGCTAATACATGATCCTTTTCAGAATATATTCTCAAATTGAGTTGAAAATCATTTAATTCAACCATTTTATATTCCCACGTGGAAAATTAGGGAAGACCAACTTCGGAATGAAACAGCAATTTATTTTGGCAAGAACAAACTATGAATGATAAACAAAAGATAAGCAAAGAGAATAATTTACAGAGTAGCATAGTATAAACATCAAAAATGATACTTTGTTAATAAAATAATACATACTTTGCGACAATATACTCTATCCCAAAGTTTAGGCGACCCGCTGTCGAACTTTTCAAGGATTCTATTTTAATAAGGTATTCAAAGTGCAAAGTTTCAAATATCGTGGTATTTATATTATGTCCACCTAGAAGTTCAACCTCTATTCCTCGTGGTGTTTGGGAGACCAGCCCAAGTAGCGGACTGTCCTGTAGTACGGTGTGAGTCCCGGACCGCTACGACAGCCTGAAGGCCTACTGGGAAGTCATAGCACCGTCTCAACCAATGAAGCAGCACATACAAGAATCCTCAGTCCATATTTAAACAAGACACCACACACACCTATTTAAGACACTCAGAATACGCGAGGAAACGTTTGAATAGAGTGTTGAAAAAAAAAGGCTTGGGGTAAATTATTTTAACTCATTTATAGAGACAAACTGCATAATTATGGTTTCCATAGAATGCTAATCTTATAAACTTATGTAGGTTATTATAAACGAATGACGATTCCATCTATAAATCATTCATTCAATGTGATACTAGTATATAATACACTGGTTTCTCTCCAAAATAAAGGTAACAAACTCTAAATTTTTTATGATAATAATAATAACGAAAAATAAAAAAAATCATTTGATGATATCCAAATTACACCAGACGGTTTAGCTATTCAATAAAAATATATTTTTCCAATAATTTCAATATGAAAATTTGGGGTTATTATTTATGCCTTTTTTATCCAGCTTTACAAATTTATTTAAACAACATTTCTTTCGTTTTATATATCCATGAAACGCCATAGATGTTTAGAAGATTCATCGAAGTGGTTTCGAATCTATGGAAACAATTTCGATAAACAGGAGACATCTTCATAAGAGAAGGACAAGGTTACCCGAGAATCACAACCTCATCAGAAGAACGTTATTTGAAGTTAACGGTCAAACGAAACAAAACAATGACATCTAGACAGCTAACAATTGAGCTCTCTTCGGACATGGGAACCAAAATATCGAGGCAAAAAGTTTACAGAGCACTCAAAGAGAGAGGGATGTATGCAAGGTGTCCGAAGAAATGTATCCCTCTAATTGCCATCCAAAAAAGGGCTCGTCTAAATGAGTGCAAAAAACAACAGTGTTGGACCCAAAATAATTGGGCTTCTGTTCCAGTCTAATCTGGAGAGAAACTAGGACTCGACATCAACCCTCAAACATCAGAGAAAAGACCGTTACAGCGGCCAAGGTGTCAGGGTCTGGAGTAGTATCCTGTTAGACGCACGCACGCCACTACATGTGTTTGATGGCGGCACCCTGACTTCTCAGCGGTACAGAGACGAGATACTGGAGCCTTATGTAAGTTTTTTTAGGGGAAGGGTCGGTCCCTCGTTCATCTTTATGGATGATAATGCTCGTCCTCATAAGAAACTTCATGATAAACGAATAAATTGAAAGTGAGAGTACTCAAAGGATGGAGTGGCCTGCCAGATCACCAGACCTCAATCCTTTAGAACATGTTTGGGATGCCTTGGAGAGACAATTTGTATCTCGTTCGCCTTTAACCAGTACCACCCAAGAACTGAAAACTGCTTTGTTTGAAGAATGGAATTTGTTGCCTCAAGAGCTCTTTAATTTCATGATAAACATGAAATATTGCTGTGACAGCTGTCTAGCTGTTAGAGGCGACCACACACCCTATTAAGTCATCAAATATTGGTAAACAACTACCTTACCTTTGGACTAATTAACATAAATTCGCATAACTCTGTAAAAAATATTCAAGCAGAAATTTATTTTTTTAACTCTATTTTTTATAGTTTTGTCTATACACCTACAAGTTTTGGTTCAAAACAATTCTATATATTTTGAGAATACTAACATTATGTGAAAAAATAGTACAAAAATGACATTGTACTGGGATAAGGTTCATAAATTAAGAAAAAGGCATATCCTCATCGTGCAACGGAAAGTTGCTGATGGCTTGCGTCATCTATTGGAATATATATATATATATAAACTATTCGTTCAATTTTAATTATTTCAGAATAGGCCAAATACCCATTCTTGATTGATCAAGCTAAACAGATACGCGTTTCGAGCTTTTTTCACATTATTTTACGGTCTCGCGCAATTCTGGCCTTAACTATCCATTTTATGTTTTCAGGATGCCTGAATGACCAGTGTTTTGGTCGTTGAGGTATAATAGCTTGCACCATACTGACAAGGGCCAAACAGCCCGAAACGCGTACGTGGTTAGCTTTTCTTGATTGATCAAGAATGGATATTTGACCAATTCTGGAATATTTATAAAATCAATAAACGGTTGATATTTATTCCGATAGATTGCGCAAGCCAACAGCAACTTTCAGTTGCACGATAAGAATATGCCTTTTTCTTAACATTAAGTGTTTGTTACCTTAATTTTGGACACCAGTGTACATAGAGTATATATTTATACTTTCCTAGACGCTTATTTCCATATTGAATTACATTTCAAGGATTCCACCCTTCAGTGTAGCATATATAAGCAGAATCGTCCAATACAGTATTAGATCTCTAAGAGGCGCTCTGGTAGAATAAATTGGCGAAATCGCTGGAAGGGTTCACCACTGATCACCCAGTATCTTTTCATCGCAGTAAGAAGAGTAGAAGTTAGCTTTTATGTGTGAAAGAAACATTCGTGTTTTAATGTTTTAATTTTTTTATGAATATTACATAAGTGAAGAAGTAGAGCGCTTACTAAGGCCAGTATAAGAAAATAACTGCCGATTTATAATTAGTATATACACAATATCTTGGAATAGAGATAGAGAGAGAAGAGATTTTGATTAAGCCATTTATTTTATAAATATTACAAGGCTTAATTTATGGCGCTGGAATATTTTGAGATTCGTTACTTTGTGTACTCCAGGTAGATTTTCTTCTAGATGTCCTTCATATCATCTTCACAGCATAACTATCCTGGCAGCTGCGTTGAACTTATTCTGAGATACGTGTTGCAGTTTGACTTGTTTTACGTAGCGTTACTTTGACCTCTCCTCAATAATGCTAGATTGGGTGACACTGTGGCACGTTTGGTGGATTAAACTTTTTCATCATCATCTACGAACTTCAATGTACACGGGAGTGGTGCTAGGTCGGGCCAGATTAACGTGGGGTAACAATTGAGGCCAAGAAAACCACACTTAATCTTTGATATGTCTTCACTCCACACAGTTTATTAAAGTTGCGTTCAAATATGTCCTAAAATCTGTGACAATTATCTTTGGAATTATAAATAATTTTGAACGCAACGAATAAACACGAATAACGTCATTTAGAAAATAAACCCTCAGAATGACATGGAAATTTATATGATGCACAAAAAATTAATAGCTATAAAATAACAAAAAGCTAAAAATAGAAGTTTAAAAAATATGAATAATGATTAAAATTGTTACTCTGTACGTAAAATAATATTTTTTTGCTACATAGCTTCGTCTATATGGAAGCTATGACTCACAGTTTACAAATATTGTTGCTACTGACAAGATGGCGTATTTCTGTCAAAGATATTCCCGGAGTCTTGGAAATATGTTCCTAGTAGCTTTGCATCCTTTTTTTTCTTTCGGCGTTATATAGCGGCTTTGTCTTCGTAATGTCTAAAGGGACAGCGTCTTCTTGCAGAGAAGTTTTAATTTGACGTGGCGGTGGAATTCTGGAGTCAGTTGCGGAAAATGTAGATTACCGCTCCCATGGCCTCAAAGTTTGCTCGGCAATCTTCAGTTTATATTTCCTAATCTACCCACCATCTCCAACAAAATGTCACATAGAAATTAGGAATTACAAACATCAGAATGGCACGGTAATTTAACTGAGGTGAGTAAAACAAATTAAAATTTATAAAAACAAGAGAGGTAAAGAGGAAAGTTCAGACACAGTGTAGAAGAATATAATGATTAAGATATTCAATGGGTACGTAAAACTCTGAATATTTTGCATCAATATAATTGAAAGCATTTTTTAGAAAAATTATACTGCCATGAGATTACATTGAAAGAGCCATGCCTCTCTCTTACTTTACATTTTTAAACATTGAAGTTTCAGAATATTCTTTAGAACTGTATTATATAGTTATATTTATTTTTAAAGTAATATTTTGAAATCATTTCTAATTTATGGAAGTTTGTTGCTTTAACTTAATCTCACAGAATCTTTTCACTGCTGCTACTAACAATAATTTAGAAAACTTGACCTATTCCTTAATACTACTCCAATAGAGTCCTCGGTAGTTAGCGTTCTGCGTTCCAAAAATCTTGGTCATAAATATACCTCTCTCTAGCCTTCTCGAAATATCCTAAATATTTGGGTGTTAATCTTTCGGTTCCGCAGCCTGACCTATAAATATCATATAAATAGTGTGATCAATAATTTCCAGGAATGCTGAATATTTAAAGAAATACAAAAAATACAATAAAGTTCATTTAAATTTTCTCAAAGTAATCAACGTTACTATCTATACACTTATTCCATCTTTTTTTCAGATATCAGATAACCTCTGAAAATCCTCATCTTTCAGGATTTTCAAAATATTCATCGTATCCCTCCTTTATTTCAGGTATTGAGTCAAATCGAAGTCCTTCTAAGACTTTTTTTTAAATTTTAGGTTGAAGGAATAAGTCGTTGGGAGCAATGTCAGGAGAATAAGGTTACTGGAGTAGTAAAGCAATTTCGTGTTTAGCCAAATAAAGTTGTACAATGACGCCCTATATGGCCGTGCGTTGTCATGATGCAAGAGCCAGTTTTTCTGATGCCACTTACCGCGTTGTTTCTGAGGCACAGCCTCCATTAAACGTCGCAATACATCAATATATTAATGTTGATTAATGGTCTGACCCTCGGTCACATATTCATTGTGTACCAATCCCTTTAAATCAAAGAAAGTGATAAGAAGGCAGTTGAGCTTCGATTTGATCATCCTTGATTTTTTGAATCTTAGTTCTTTAGGGTCTAGCCACTGGCTTGATTGCCTTTTAGTCTCGGGATCATATCCGTACACCCATTTTTCAATTCCCTTGATAACATTTTTGAGCCAATGGGGATCATAATTAAACATTTCGACCATGTTTTTGAAAATTTCTTTGCTATGCTCTTTCTGCTCATTCTTCAAGGGATGTGGGATAAATTTAGCCGGGGAACGTTTAAGATGCAGATCATTCTTTATGATGGTTTGTCAGATTCCAAAAAAGATCCAAGTCTTCTGATATCTCTCTGATTCTTGAGTTTTCTTTGATCGATGACTTGATTTTGAGTGCATTTTCGGGATTTCTTATCGATAAAGATCTGCCAGTGTTTAGATCATCCTTGTGGCTTGTTCGACCAGCTTTAAATCGGAAAAACCATTCAAATGTCCTCGATTTTGATAGAGCATCTTCTTTAAAAGCCTGCTCCAACATTTGAAATGATTCGAAACGGGTTTTCCATAATTTAAAGCAAAACTCTATGCAGACTCGCTGTTTTACAATACAGTCCATATTGATGTTACAAAATGTTCTGATATAATCGAGCTTATAAATTCGAAAAAATGTGAGCGCGTGCGTCTGTGTGATATTTTTTTTCTACATGTTGATAATTTTTTTTATCTCTAAGGTCGTTATAATATATTTCATTTTTTTGAATATTTACTTGATCCAGCCTCATTCCTGGAAACTATTGATCAAACGTCGTTTATTGTAGTAGAAAATTCATTATTTTATTAACAGGTTTTTTGCTTGTATTTTTATTCTCTGTAAACTCTCTTCGTTGCTTATTGAATATAGTTTGTTCTCGCCTCAAAATAATTGTTGCGTTATCCTGAAATTTGTCTTTATAATTTTCCAATTGACAATAGTTTTGAAAATTAAATATTACTACCAAAAATATTCACCATAAAATATATTATTATTTCTAGAAAAAATTGCTACTATATTGGCGACAACTTCGATAACACTGGTCAACAAGATTTTTGCACAAGAGAACCTGATTATGTTTCTAGTGTAACTTTTCATACTGAACTCAAAAATCTAATCAGAAATTTCCCATCACCTATGGTTTTTGCGTGACTGTCTTTTTTAGTATTGGGATAAATACAGTAAAAAATGCAAACAATGTTACGTAAGCAGCTTTGCATAACCCTTATTACATTGCACTGGTTTATCAAAAAATATTTTTCTTTGTCCACAAAGAAATAGCATCTTATCTACATGTCCTGAATCCAAATATACCATTAGTTTTTTTCTATCACGCAATATTTCTGAGATACACCTACTTGAAATTTGGAAATATTTTGGAAATAAAGTAGGAAAGCAACAGATCATTAACTATGTCTCGGTAATTTTCAACCTTGACACTTCCTAAGAAGTTTTTGCAAACGTTTCTGAAGGAATTTCATGCTGCTGCTTCAACTTCATTCAAACTATTTTGAAAATTTCCATCCTGCTGCAATTCTCGAATATGAGGTCCAACAAAAATGCCTTCTCGTATATAGGCATATATGAACGAAACATATGTATTTATTGAAAAGCAGTGACAGTGGATTTTCTTCTATACTTTGCTTGTGGTAGATCCCTCTTGAGTGTCCAGCAGTAGTCGGCAAGCATAGCGGGACTCCATTTACCTTGGTACCGCTTCTCCATGCTTGATATATCTTGATGAAACCTCTCACCATGCTCATCGCTAACTGCGCCAAGATTGTCTGGAAAGAAATCTAGATGTGAATGCAGGAAATGGATCTTGAGGGACATGTTACATCCCAGTGCCTTGTAGGAAAGCAACAGATCATTAACTATGTCTCGGTAATTTTCAACCTTGACACTTCCTAAGAAGTTTTTGCAAACGTTTCTGAAGGAATTTCATGCTGCTGCTTCAACTTCATTCAAACTATTTTGAAAATTTCCATCCTGCTGCAATTCTAGAATATGAGGTCCAACAAAAATGCCTTCTTTAATCTTCGCTTCACTTATACTAGAAAACTTTTGTTTTAGGTAGGCAAATCCACTGGCATTTCGATCCATTGCCTTGACAAAGTTCTTCATTAATCCCAGTTCAATATGTAATGGTGGTAAGTAAATATTTCCTGAATCGATCAGGGGTAGATTTGCAATATTTTTATATCCTGGAGTAAAGATTTTACGGTTTGGCCAGAATTTTTAAATGTAATGCCTTTCCCTATCTCTGCTATCCCACTCACACAGAAAACAACAAAAATTTGTATATCCAAGCTGTAATCCACGCAAGAGAGCAACGACTTTCAAATCGCTGCATTATTTCCAACCGTATATTTCATATTCTATCTTTTTCAAAAGCAGTTTCATGTTTTCGTAAGTCTCTTTCATGTTGGATGCATGTGCTATTGGCACTGATGGGAACTTATTTCCATTGTGAAGGAGAACAGCTTTCATACTAATTTTTGAAGAATCAATGAATAAACGCCACTCTTCTGTATCATGACCAAGCGCTTCCATTAGACTAACAACATAATTGCAATATACTAAATCATTCTCTTGTGAATAGAAGTCTTGAAATACATCTTGACACTTGCGAAAAAAGCATACTTTTGTGCCTTTATGCAGCAGATTCCAGCCTTTTAACCTAGAGCCTAAAAGTTCACTCTGTCTTTTGGATAAATCTAAATCACGTACGAGGTCGTTCAAATCTCCTTGGGTTAATAAATGAGGTTCAGATAAAGCACCTGCTACAAATTTGTGTCATCCCACTGTTGCTCTCGTCTATCTGAATCATCGTCACTAAATATTACATTTTCAGGAGGCTGTGGAACAGGTAAAATATCACTATGAGGAACCGGTCTCATAGCAGAAGGCAAATCTGGATATTCAACTGTATGTCTTGATTTGGATGTAATACATGTAGTCTATGTCAAACAAAATTAACAGTCTGAAGAATGGTCTTTAGGTTCCCTCCATATCATTGGAACCGCAAAAGGCATATGACGTTCACCTTTAATCCACCCTGTAAGATGTCGAACACAAATTACACAACAATGGTGAGGAGCCCAAGTCTTATCTTGGTCACCGACTTTAAAGCCAAAATAAAGTTCATAGCACTTTTTGATGAGCGGTGTAAAGTTTCGCCTTTGAACTTTAAAAGTTAATTCCCCACAAATATAACAGAAAATATCAGGAATATTAATGCAACGCCTCGGCATATTGACACAGTCTAGTGCACACGATTTATAAAAGCAAATCGATAGAGAAGAATAAACTAATCACTTCAAATTTACCTGTCACTTCTGCTGCAAATCTATTAAACAAATCGTTAGGTTCAATTTAAATATATATATTATCTATTTAAGTAACCCAGGTTCCTGGAGCGTACAGAAGTCGCCAACTACCCGGGATGTCCTTCTGACCTAAGTCTTCTTGGATTTATATACAATGCTAGTGGAAGTCCAATTAATGAGGTGTTGCCAGGCAGATTTCTTTCTTGGGAGATTTTCTAGGGATGCTGGACATATGTTAGGGATACCTAGGAGAGTAGCTGTCTGGAATCTTTGGTATTGGAAGGTTGGGCAAGTGAAGAGGAGGTGGTCTACGGTTTGGTCTTCATCTTGGCAGTGGGGGCAAGTTGGGTCTTCTTTCGATACCGTTGCAAAGTCTGCCTGAATGTAGCCATGGCCGGTCAGGATTGTTGTGGAGGTAGATCCATGCTTGATGTTTCGAAGCATTTGGAGGAGTAGTTTCGGGGTAGCAGCAAATCTTCGTAGATTTCTGGTAGAGTAATCTTGCATGTAGAGGTCTGTCCACATTTTGAGGGCTATCTGTTCTTTTTCACCGCGCGCGGCGCTCTTTGGGAGGGTGGTAAAGGATAGTGGCAGATTAGAATGTGCTGCAGCCTTTGCCGCCTGATCCGCCAGTTCATTTCCTGGAATACCGCTGTGGCCTTTGATCCAGCAGAGTTGCACATTTGGTGAAAAATGCAGGTTGTAGATTATTTCCGCAATTAGTTGTGTTCTTGGGGGCCAAGACCTACATATGGCTGATAGAGCTGATTGGCAGTCTGAGGCAATGATAAAGTGTTCTTTCGGGAAATTCATGGTGATTTTTGTTGCGTAGAGAATGGCAAGCAGTTCAGCTTGGAACGCTGAGCACTCCTGGTGGAGTTTAAGTTGTATGGTTTGTAGAGGAGGTGGTAGGATGACTCCAGCCCAAACTCCTTCTGATGATTGGGATCCGTCTGTGTAAATGGTGTAAATATATATATTAAAACTGTTAATGAGCAAATAGCATTACAGAGCTTGTCGTTATTTTTGAGTTGAAAGCAAAACAGATTATAATATTATATAATAATAAATTATATATATTCAATTAAAATATCAATAATTTGTTATTTAAATTAATATTTATGATTCTTAAAAAGCAAAATTTAATTAATAACAAATAAAATAAAGCTTTTGGCTCCACATACCAACTCTTCTTGTAAAAAATAAAGCGCTAGCTTAGTTAATGATGTAACTTAAAAAATGCTTATGTAACATTGGTTGCATTTATTACTGTATTTATCCCAATACTAAAAAAAGACCATCAGGCAAAAACCATGGGTAATGGGAAATTTCTGATTAGATTTTTGAGTTCAGCATGAAAGGTTACACTAGAAACACCATCAGGTTCTCTTGTGCAAAAAAAAAGTTTTTTTTTTTAGACCTGTGTAATATCATAATATTGTGTCTGGGCAGAAATTGGTAAAACCTAAAGCATAAGCACATATTTCATCGCAACAGCTATTTATATAGAAATATTCCGGAAGGAATTGATACCCAACAAAGGTAATTTCAAAATTGCCTCGCGAATTTGTACTTTTGTTATTGGTAATTTATTACTCAAAAGTGGTCTAGTAATTTTACCATCTACACATATTTTGGGTAAAATAATCCCTTGAATCAATTTTAAAATAAGAACATTAAGCCTCCAGGTTACTTTCCCGAAAGCTTAGAGATTTTTAAATAAAAATATTTAAAAAATAATCTTTTTCCTGAAGGCTTAATGTTATTATTTTAATATACACATCTTATAAACTCCTGAAGATTTGATGAATCCTCTCCGTGGATTTCATGAAATCAAAGCCAACCCTGAATTGACGAGGGCCATATCCTTAAAACAATTAATCATCAGATAAGCATTCTGAATTTTATAAGGCTTGTTTCGTCATTTATGCCCATTCCAAAATCTGCTTATTTTCAGAATTGATCAATATGTTTCGTAATCTGGGCTGTTGCATTTTCCCTCATATAATTCATATGATCTAAAACAGGATCCAGAGTCTGTTTTTCAATTGTGTTTTACATAATTTAGCAATCTACTGTTTGAAAAGATGTGGGTTTTCTTTTTTGGACAGATTTCCTTTTTACGTCTATTTTTTTTCACCCAACTATAATGTCTTCCTATCATCAATCATATCTAGACCACAAGACTGAGGAAAAAGAAGGCCACAAAAATACTTTTTGAAAGCATTTTGCCTCTCAATTATTGGTCAATGAATATCATCCTCCAATATCCCTTAAATCCGAGATAAAGGAAATGGATAAGGAACAGTCTATTTATATTTCAATACCTTCGCAATACATATTACAACATGTAATAAGGTAGCGAGGAATTTATAGATATTGATATTAACAGTCGTTTCATTATCAAAAGGCAGTCTTTTGTCATCTTGAAATTCTCAGCCCCCTCTCCTGCACCGCGAGAACTGATATTGGCACCCTATTTGAGCTGAGCAGGGGGGTTCAGATTTCTGTACATATAAATACCTCTCCTTACAAGTAAGATAAAGTTCTTTCTTCATCTCACGGCTCTTCATTCATTTTTCAGATCAACATTTTAATGCCAAGCAAAAGACACGTCCTGTAAGAGTATTATATCCGGGGGAAAAGGGATGGAAAACAAACAAAAAAAAAGTAATAATAATCATAATAATAGAGTAGTAGAGAGTTATAACATTTTCGATCTCATATATGCAAATATATATATATGCACATTCCTATTACCTTAATTGAAATGTATTTTATGCACTTTCTTTGTGAAAATGAAAATTTGAAATTTTGACGAAAATATGAAATAATAAAATAATTTCATTTTTAAGGTGTGATCTGCAAAAAATATATGAAGTCCCGAATCAAATTACTTGTATGAAAAGCCGCTTTTAACAAACATTTTCCGGAATCGATTTTAGAAGTGTTTCAGGGATTCAGAGAAGGTTGCCAGGCAAAACTAGGTCAGATATCATGGGAGAAGGGCTCAGACTAATTTATCTTTCAGATAAACACGAGGCTTGAGTGAATCGAGCAAGCGTGAGAGCGTAAAAGGTTTGTGAGTGAATTTTAGCATATTAATGATTAAATTTGATCAAGTATCAAAGGTTTGGATCATTAAACCTGTTTTAGAAGGTTGTTTTGAGTTTAAAATATATTGCTATAATTTTATTTGAGTAAGAAACATAAAATTTCTATTTAAATATTTCCAAAGATTTTCACATTTCTTCACGCTCTCTTTAAATATTTGATCTGAATATAACAGAAATAGAATAAATTCATTCAAATGTGATAGATTTATAAAAATAAAGTCTTCTAAATAGGCTGGATTTCCTAGTAACGACCGAGGTGGTTCATTGTTGCCATTGCCGGCCTAGCGCCCGCTGGGGAAGCCACCACGAGCCTTATGTCTGGTCACTTACTGGTGGAAACTGTCCTGCCTCGCCATCTGGCCACAAGGTATGCCACCATATACTGCTCAGTGATGAAGCTTGGCCAATGGGTCATAGTCGAGCTGGCGGTCTCAGGCTTAACCTCCCATTGGTCGTCTTGGCAGGTCTCATGACATCGGGGGTTGGTCAGACCATAGGCACAACGGCGACCCCAAATTATAAATAAAAAATAGAACTCTATGATATGTCTTACACATGTATATTGTGAGTGAGAGTTTTACACATGTGTATTGTGAGTAAGAGTGTTTTACATGTGTATTGTGATTTAAAGATTATTATATGTGTATTGTGAGTAAAAGTGTTATACATTTGTATTGTGAGTTAGGGTTTTACACATGTATATTGTGAGTGAGAGTTTTACACATGTGTATTATGAGTAAGAGTGGTATACATGTGTATTGTGAGTAAGAGTGTTATACATGTGTATTGTGAGTAAGAGTGTTATACATGTGTGTATTGTGAGTAAGAGTGTTATACATGTGTATTGTGAGTGAGAGTGTTGACCATTGGCATTTAAAACATCTTCATTTACTTCTCAGTCAATATTTACAGATAAAAATAACCTCGATAGAATAATTATTCACAGTCAGCCAGGTAGTCACCGCGATAGTGTCCGCCTCCAGGCGATAACGGGGTCCTCCATGGCCTCATCCAGTCCAACCTGGACGAAGGTAGATTCTTGATTTCGCCGATGCAAGGATTGCCAGTTAGTCGTCCTCCAGGCCTGTCCCGAAGATCCAAGCCTGGAGATCAGAAGGCCTCCCGGACGAAGACCTGATACTCGAGAAATTCCAGTATACGGTGGTCCAGGGAGCCATCGGGAATCCGCAGGAGGGCAGGAAGAACCGGCAGATGCTGGGTGGTCCGGGTGGTGAAGGGTGTAATATAATATAATATGTTTAAATATATTTGACCATCGACCAATATTATTTTTTAATAAATATTTAAAATACATCTATATTTACATCATTAGTATGTTGCACTTTGTTCACTTAAGAGATAAATAAAATTATTTTTTATATAAAATATATTTTTCATCCATAATAATTATAAATAAAACATATTACATGGCGCAGTCGACAGCCAGCTAAAAGAAAAAGCCAGTTTAAAAGGAATGCCAATGAAACTTGGAGAAAGGCAATCGTAGGTAAAAGATTATTTTTCCAATAGTAAAAATAATAGATTAAAATATCCTAAGGAATTAGAAATACTTGCAATTTGTCTGAAAACTGGAAGCGATTCGAAAAAAGAATTGAAATATAGGGGAAGCATCAGGCTTAAACGAAAAAAAAAAAGAATAAAACAAAAAGCGTCATATTTTCAAATACACTGGTGTCCAATAAAATAAGAAACTTAACCAATATTGAAATTTCTCAAAAGCTAATTTATTAACAAATATAAAATTTAGTATACAAATAGTTTAACTATGGAGAATTTGACTAGCTATATGAAAATTTAAAAAATATTTGAAATTATGAAATAGGTGTGTGCAAATTATTACCAACATACCCAAAGCTAAGGTTCCAGATCTTAAAGAAATAAGATACCAATAGGGAGTATGATCACCTCTAACAGCTATCAAGATCACACAGCGAGCCCTCATACTGTTTACCAGGCTTTGGAGGAGGTCCAGGGGTAGTAAACCCCACTCCTCCAATAGAGCAGTTCTTAGCTCAACGAGGGTTCTGGGAGAGGGGTGACGAGATCCAATACGCCTTCCTAGAGCATCCCACGCATGCTCTATTGGATTCAGGTCCGGAGCTGGCCAATCCACCCTTCGAATATTCTCACTCTGGAGATATTCATTGACTAGCCTAGCCCTATGCGGACGAGAATTATCGTCCATAAAATTAAATTGTGACCAATTTGATCTCTATAAGGTCTTAGATAGGGCTCAAGGATCTCGTCCCTGTACCTTTGGGCAGTTAAAGTGCCCCCAGAAAAAATGTGGAGGGGTGTGCGTCTGCTAGAACTGATGCCAGCCCAGACTAAGAGACTGCCCCCTCTAAAACTGTCTATTTCCCTGATGTTACTGGGATGATAGCGGGTTCCAGGCTCCCTCCAGATGAAAACTCGTCGAGAACCTGTGTTTAAACTAAATCTTGACTCGTCACTGAAGAGAACATTGGCCCACTGATCATGAGTCCAGGCGTGATGTTCCAAGCACCAATTCAAGCGGGCTCTCTTGTGAGCAGAGGTTAAAGGGATACAGACCATTGGTCGTCTTGCATAAAGAGCACCTTCGTGAAGCCTTTGGTAAACAGTTTGTCTTGAAATTCTCGTTCCAGTAGCACTTGAGAGTTCATTAGAGAGTTGAATAGCTGTCATCTCCCTATGGCGCTTGGCAGTTACAACCAGATAACGGTCTTCAGAGGTAGCTGTTTTTCTTTTTCTACCAGAACCTTCTTTTCTTTTGATGCTTCCTGTCTCAATGAACTGTTTCCATATTTTTCTGACCACAGATTTATTCACATTTAGCCATTTTGCTACTTCAACTTGTGATTGCACTGCCTCCATTCTTCCGACAGCTCTCCATTTTAAATCATCTGCTAAAATTTTTCGTAAACTTATAATTAACTAAGGATTAAATAAAATTATAATTGGGCAATTTTTAGATGGGGTAAACGACACGCCAAATAGCACACTTATAAAGACAAGCAAAAATGTGCATATTTTCATTTTTACCGAATCGAATGGTTGCGATAAATAAATTCTACGACTTAAAATACCTAATTAAATTACTTTTTAGCTTTTACCGTTGTATATTTTAAAACATATCTTCAAAAAACAAAGGTTTCTTATTTTTTGGACACCAGTGTATATCTGGTGAAAATGCAATAGATATTTATAATAACTTCAAATTTGAAAAGGAAAAGGATAAATATAATCAAGATATTATTTTGAAAAATTTGAGGACTATTGCGACCTATTAAACAATACAACGTATGAAAGATGTCTTTTTTAAAGGAGTCAAAATGTAGGCGAAAGGATAATAATGGATTTGAAAAAAAGTAAATCTTGTGAATTTGGTGAATTAGCTGAAAGCCTAATAAAAGATAGACTTATTTGCGAAATGCTATATGATACATTAAGAGAAACACTACTAAAAGATCAATTTTTGGATTAAGGTAGAGCACTGGAAATATGTAGAATTTTTCAAGCTTCAAAAGAGCAAGTTAAGAATATCAGCAATAGTAAAAGTTCAAATGTTGATTCTATAAATAACAATTATAAAAAAAAAACACATATTCAAAAAAGTATAGAAACATCAAAAATGCAAAATGCATATCAAGCTGGTAAAAATGAACATGCTAATGCATTCAAATATTTTTGTAAGAGATGTGGACTTGGTCATAATAAATTTCAATGTCCATCATTTGGAAAAATTGTAACAATTGCAAAAACCCAATCATTTCTCTAGATATTGCTTTTACAAAAAAGTTAGAGAAGTACAGGAAGAAAATTTGGAAAATTATACAATAGATGTAATCATAGCTTACAACAAAAATGATTGGATGATTAAAGTTAAAATTGAAATTTTTGATATAGGGTGCAAGATTGATACAGGATCTCAATGTAATGTAATGCCTATTGAAGTTTTTAAATCTTTAAATATATATAAAAGACTGTGAAAAAAAAAACGAGTTTGAAATTGACAGCCTATAACGGTCATTATATTAAAGTATATGGAAAATTTGAATTACCAGTTGTATATAGACTCAAATGTTTTCTTTTGGAATTTGTAGTGGTAGATGGAAAATATATCCTACTGGGATTGAATGCAGCTCAGGAAATGAATATAATTAAACCTGTTGAGTCTATAAATCAATCAAAATTGTGCATAACTCTGATACTTGTATATTTTAATTATTAATATGATGAATTAGCTCACTATTTTAAAAATTTTAATCTATTTTTGACGCATATATAATTTTTTTATTCAAAATAAATAATTTTCTACTGACTTCACTGCGATGATAAGAGAATGGGAGGACTTGGCTCATCAATGATAAAGAAACATATGTATCAAAAATATTTCAAATTTAAAATAATATACATTGATAGTTATAAATATTTAGAAATACAATTCACCCAAACAAATATACTAATTATTAATTCTTAAATTAATTTTAAATGTTTATTGAGATGTAGGTGATGGTTATCTATCGTTAAATGAATTAATAAATGAGAGCGGTAAGGTAGATTAAACTGACAAAATTCTAGAGAGATTCCTCACCTGGCTCTTCCAATAATTATAAATCTCAGTGAGGACTGTATAAAATTATTTTATTCGCCAAAAATGAAATTTAGAACTGAATAATTCAACTTTTCCAAAAAAGGCAAAGTACACCCCTTGTAATTATTGTTCATCGCTAGAATATGTCGCTTAGGAAATTAGGAACTCAATGTGGGTGACAAAGTTATTCAAAAAATTGATAAGAGCAATTTACTAAGATATCGTTTAATATTTAAATGTGAGTATAAGTCTGCAATTAGGTAATGCGTAGGTGCATTTTAAAAAAGTGCTCGTGATGATGATCATTAATAATTTAAATAAAATCTAGTTATTAGGAGGCTGGTATGTTATTTATTCTTTCAGTCTCAAATTATTTCAACATACAATAAACAAGAGAAACATAAATATAGCTTGCCATATTTATAGAATCATTAACTAACTAAGCTCAATAGGCAAACAGTGCAATGGATACCTGTTCATGTTGAATTAGAAAACAATGAGAGAAAATGATAGCTTGGTGAAATAAGGAAGAGGGCAAACGAAAAAAACCAATTCTAAACTCTTTGAGGAATCAAAAACTAAGACGAAAACAAAAGTCCTAACACCAATACAAATATTCAAGCCAATATGAAATATCAAACTTAATAGAGGAAAAATCGACTTTCATATTCAGAATAAGAAAATAAAATTTTGAAGGAATAAAAATAAACTCATATATGACAAGTTTCTTAGGAAACTTTAGAACTGCGAAAAAAACTCAGCTTATTCCAGATCACATATTCAGCTTCTAATCTTGGAGAACATCAAGTCAGTAGAAGACCTGAGACCTCAGTGATTGTGCACAGAGTACATGGACTGACCTGCCCCATGGATAAGACACTGTCATTGCTATGAAAATAATACCAGCTTTATTTAAAAGTTGATTTTCCAGCTCATGCAATGATTGTAACTCGTGTTCAGTCTCGAGTTTCACGACTTGTATGCATACATTTATTCTTGGATGGAGATATTTGATACATATATTTAAAAGTTTAATCAATTTAATAGTACTGTAGAAGAATTATTAGTACTGGAAATTTTCCATCTTGATGAATGGAATAATTTTATTGCAGAGTAGTAGAATATATTTCATATATATATATTGTTGCATCATGGCTAATTAACGTATTTTATTTTAATTTGTAATATTATTTTTCATATATTTTAAATTAGAATTTGAATTTTATATTTATTTATATTATTTATATATAACACACAGAGAATATATGTAATATAAACAGAGAATACATGTATTATAGAATCACCATTTGTATTATGTACACTGTGTGACTTCACTGCTCTGTTTGACGTGAGAAAATAATAAATTATTCTGGTGGTTACTTAAAGTAGAGCTTTCTCATTATTCCCTTATATAAAATTGTAGGATGATTGAAACACGCTCTGGTAAGATTCAAGACCCGGCACAGGAGAGAATCAAGGTTGAAGAGTCTGCCAAACCGCAACCTGGTGCAACAATTGGTCGAAATGCACGTTCCGACCCAGTTGTCCTGAATCCCAACATCGACATCCCCAAGTATGATTGAACAGAAGACCCTCGCCCATGGATTGAATCTCTTGAAGAAATTGGCTTCTTGTACCATTGGGCAGACTACATTATTTCCCGTTATGCTGCCATGAATATGATTGGTAGCGCCAAAACCTGGCTGAACCTACACAAGATTGGTTTCACCAGCTGGGAAAATTTCAAGAGCCGCCTAATTGAGGATTTTGCCTCAGATGCCAACAAAGAAGAAATGAAGACGAGACTAAAAAGGATGCAACAGTGGAAAGAACCTGCAATTAGGTTTGCAGAGGATATCCTTGTACTGTGCAACAAGGTCGACCCCCAAATGGAAGAAGAGACTAAAATAAACTGAGTTATCTGAGGGTTAAGGAAAGAATACTCTTTGGCCCTCTACCTAAACCCTCCTAAAAATACCAACGACTTCTATAAATTTGTAAAAACTGGATTTGTTTGAAAAGAATTACCAAGAACTTGTAGAAAAATCTAATTCTCTATATAATGGACCACACTCTCCTCGTTCCCATCATTAAGAGCAATGAAAGAACGCTCCGTCGTTCAGAAGACCATACCAGAACACCTCCAAGCCCCAGGCTCCCGCTCCGAGGTACTACCAGAACAAGCCTCTGCCCCAGGTATCTGCCCCCAAACGATCTTACACTCCCAATCCTGAGCCAAAACTGGTCTACCCAAGTAAAACATACAATAAGAGTCCAGATTCAAACAAGAATAGGACAGAAGACGAGAGACCAAAATGTTTCAAGTGTATCAAGCCAGGACACGTAGCGCGATATTGCAGAGTCAGGTTTGTAAGAAATGTGGAAGAGGACCCCATAGTTACACAAAACAAGGTCGAAGAAGAAATCCGAATGGATAATGGAACTGAGAAGTCGAGACTTCTGCTCTAGGCTGACGTAAGTAATAGCACGCACTCGAGTATCCCTACAAGGAATACATATAGCGCATTGGAAGATTTAAACTAATCATCGCGCCAGAGTCCGCCAATCAAAGCAAGTCGACCATAAATTGACTTAAATTGTTGGACCCAAATATAAAATGAACATTAACGTGGATAGAATCGGTATCTGCGAAGCTTTGACTGATACAGGCGCCGATCTTTCAGTGGTCGACCATTGTACAGCTCTTAACACAGGTCTTGAAATAATATATCCTGATAAAATGTGCTCCGGACTCGATGGCAAATAATTAGATATCGTAGGAAATATTTTTTTAAATATAAAATTCGAAGGCAAAGCAATTACACATCAATTTGTGATAATGAGAACACATTTGTGAATATTTATACTTGGACGAGATTTTCTTAAGAAAAAACGCTTGAACGCAAAAATTGATTGTCAGCGTGAAATATTCAAATAAGACTTGACAGGAAATCGTGACGTAATCAAATATCAACAGAAGGAAATAAAAAGTGCAAAGGATGCCATTATACCAGAACTTTCTATTAAATTGATTAAGGCATTTGAAGAAGCAGAGGATGTGGAATGCATCATCGAGGAGAACCATAAAATGTTTCAAACGAATGGACTTCGATTAGCGAGAAGCTCAATAAATGTTGCGAATAGAGAAACTTATTTCTGGATAACAAACCCTTACCCTCGACCATTAAAAATATTTAAAAAAACAAACATTGTGCTTTGGAAGCCAGCCAGCTGAAGTGAATCTTATGGAAGAAAGGGAACAAAAGGAGCATGAAGAACCTCGATTTCCGATAAACTAAAATTTATCATATAAAGAAAAGGAGCAATTGAAACAATTTTCGGAAAAGTACGCGGATTTATATTTGTCGGGATTAGGAAGATCACTTAGCGAAATATCGGATTGATACAGAAGGCGCGAAACCGATCAAACACAAGCCGTATAGGGTGAGCCCTAAAGAGCGAGAAATAATAAAAGAGAAAATTGATGAAATGCTCAGAGACGGCATAATTAGACCATCCTCAAGTCCATGGTCCTTCCCCGTAATATTGGTCAAGAAGCGAGTTGGTACAGATTAAAGGAGGGTTATCTCATTATTTCCCATATATAATTTTGTAGGATGGTTGAAACACACTCAGAAAAGAATCAAGGTTGAAGAGTCTTCCATGCGCCGCAACCTGGTGCATCAATATACATATAATAAATATATATATATATATATATATACCGGCGACGGTCAATAGATGGCGTCAGATTCTGACGTTAATTTTGACGGGAGAGGCGACCATTGCTTCCATATATATATATATATATATATATATATAAATATATATATATATATATAATATATATATATATATATATAACAATAAATAGTTGTTTAGTTTTATGGTTTAGTTTTGTATTAAAATTATCTTCATTATTTTGATTATTTAAATTCAAATTATAAAATTTGTAAATTGTTATTATTTATTAGAGAGCTTGCTAATCTAATCAAATCTACTTGATATGAGTTATCATTCTTATCAGTTTGCTCCTTGAGTTTTAAATGTGGAATCACTGTTATATTTTTGTCATATAGTTTTTACACTATATTAATTCATATGAGCTTGCTCTATGATATATTTTTATATATAATATAATATACAAATTAAATTATATTAGATATTCTAATATAAATAAAACTCCATACAGATTTTAATTATCTTTTATTGTTTGATTATGAAAAAGTAAATTATAAAAGTAATTTTAGAAAAAATAACTTCAGAACTTTTGTTTTTTTCAGTGTTTAGTTAGTTTAAAGATGTTTTTTATTAGTTATTCTTAAAAATATAACAGATAACAAACAGTAATATCTATATTTTTATAGATTAATATTAGCTTGCTAATCTAATCAAATCTACTTGATATGAGTTATCATTCTTATCAGTTTGCTCCTTGAGTTTTAAATGTGGAATCACTGTTATATTTTTGTCATATAGTTTTTACACTATATATATATATATATATAAATATTTATATTCCATATATATTTTCTACAATCTATATATATTTATATTTGAATGTCTGTCTGTCTGTACTCTATAGATTCAAAAACCATACATCCAATCGCCGTGAAATTTTGGTAATTATTAGGTATATTCCCGGGAAGGTTTTTGAAAAATAATTTCTTGAATATCTTGAATATCCTTATAGTTATTTGAAGATTTGTAGATTTAACTAAATGATGATGATTATTTATCAAAAATAAGATTATCTACCTATTAATTGCGCACAAGTCAAAGTTAGTTTTATCATTTATCTACAACATATATATTGGGAGAATAGATAAAATGATGATTTTGTAATGTAAAAATTAGGAAAGACAAAATTCAGGAAGACACGGCAATTTATTTGAGACAAGAATAATAATAATTAATATTGATTTTATTCAACTTATCGAGTATTTTTCAAGGGACCGGGAAAAAATGTTCACTTTATAGAGAGATTCAAATTTACGAGTTTTAAATTATCAAAATATATCTATTATTTTTTTATAAGTTTATTATTTTAAAGATTATTTATCGAAAGTAAGATTTTCTACCTATTAATTTCGCACAAGTCAAAGTTAGTTTTATCATTTATCTACAACATATATATTGGGAGAATAGATAAAATGATGATTTTGTAATGTAGAAAATTAGGAAAGACAAAATTCAGGATGACACGGCAATTTATTCGAGACAAGAATAATGATAATTAATATTGATTTTATTCAACTTATCGAGTAGTTTTCAAGGGACCGGGAAAAAATGTTCACTTTATAGAGAGATTCAAATTTACGAGTTTCAAATTATCAAAATATATCTATTATTTTTACATATGTTATATTCAAATGACATTTATATAGGGATAATTTAATTGTTAATTTTCATTTTGATGTATTGTATACATTTGATCATTAATAAATTATTATTTAGGTATTAAAACTGCCTTTTTGTTCAAAGACAGCAACGTTTGAACATGCACAGCTAGGTAGAGCAGATAATTAAACATAAGGTTATCTTGCCAAGTATAGATTCAGTAGAGATTGGATGTTTTCTAGAATTGTTTTAACAAATGTTCGTTAGCTAAACTTTCACTAGGGTAAAACCCGGGCGAAGCCGGGTACATCTGCTAGTATGGCTTATAAAAATAATATGTGACAAATTGATATGGTATTCAAATTGGAAATAATTCTCATAAAAACCTCTAATTTTAATATAAGAAAATATACCAATGGCTTTTTTTCAAACAATTGAAGGAGACCAATCAACCACCTCCACGGGTGATTTCTCAGCGATCAAAATTAAGAGGAGCCAGGCCAGTTCATCGCCAATAAGAAGTAAATTATGTCTCAATATCAATTATCTCCTTTATATTTTGCAAATGTTTATACCTGATCCTTCACATCATATGCCATCGTTAATATGAAGAATTATTGATAGAAGTGAGGATGTGGAAACTCGAATTGGAACTTTGAACAAAACATTTTCATAAATATCAATTTAAAACTCAAAGGGAAATAAGATCAATTGGAAGTTGTTATTCTGTAAGAGCTGTCATATACCCTTACACATATAACATAGAAATATGGAAATGGATATAAGCCACGCGGATAATTGGTATTTATATAAAAAGAAGAAATAATCTTTAATTTTTAGAGAAGAAATGCCTAATAAAACAAATTAAACTATTTAAAAAATTTACAATATCAAAAATATCATTCAGTCGATTCTAAAAGTCAAACATGAAATCAAATATTTATTTACTTTTACATACAAGGCTTTGTGTACATAACAGAAGGGAAAAGATCAGGTAGCCAGGAAAACATAGAATCAGCCATATCTGGTACTTTCTTCATACAGAGGACTTTGCACTAAGACAACTGTAGACTTTGATACCAGACCATGATGTATAACTAAAGAATATAAATATATTCAAATTAACTCATAATTAAAAACTGATAAAAATTATATTTATAGCACGCTTGAACACATCAATATATATTCCTTAAATATAAACCTGTTAACCTTTCCCACGATTGATTATACATTAATTATTAAAAAACTGTATATATATATATATTTATATACAGAATATATTGTGTAAATATTTGAAAATATTGTACTTATTTCCATCTGAATTGTATTTTTTTCTAAATTTTTCCATTTGCCTTTTTATGAATTTATTTTGTCTGTATTATCTTGAAATTATTGTATTGGTTTATTTTTGGAGGTATTTTATATATAAATCCAAAGACACACCTCGTCCTGCATAAGGACGACGGCACTATTACCTCATCCTAGTTATTCCTAGTTATGATAAGGAATGAGCCACAACGCCAGTTCTACCTGTTCCTGTATACCATTTTCTTTATCATCACCAATAAGGTTTTTTACTAGTGTAATGCGATAGTGCCATCATTCTGACGCATATTTAAAGAGAGAGGTGCCACTTTTGGTAAATGAATATCATCTATCCGCAACCTTATGTTATATATGTGTGAAAAATAATATTAAATTATAAAAATGTTTTCAATATACGTTTTTTGAAAAGTATTGTAATTCTCTATGTCTGGGCATATTGTTTTATCTACATTTCTACACTATTAAACTTTTTTTTCTGAACGTATTCTATTTGTTTATTTCTGGAAGTGTTGTCTAATTTTTAATTGATTGTACCTATTATTTGAAAATATTTCTGCGATTATTACATTTCTCCATTTCTAAGAGTAGTGTATTTTTTCAATATCTCACAGTATTGTACAAATATATTTCTCTAATATTTATATATATGTATTTATTTCTCAATTTAAATAAATTTTTGTATGATTTTCTCTAATTTCTCTAATAATCTCTAATTTCTAGAACAATTTTATATCCATGAACTATTGTATTTATCTCTATTCCTGAAATCCTTTTATTCAGATATTTGTGAAAGTTTTGCTGTTTGTATATTGCTTTAAGTATTTAATTTATATATTTAATAAAGTATTTAATTAATCAATTGAAAATATTATTAATTTCTAAATTTATTTCATAAATGTATTTCTCAATTATTTTAATCATCTATTTATATGAGAAAGTATTGTAGAAATATATTTTTCTGAGAGTAATTGCCTGAAACAAATTCTTCATTTATTATAAAAATTCCAATATTATACATTTCAACTAACTTTATTAGTAGTTTAGTAAAGAGCATCCCCAATTCACTTTAATTGTCGTACGTCCTATTAGAGCCCGCTTCAAAAAATTTGTGTATTATAATTCACTCTAATTGGCTTACGTCTGGAGATTCCCCGTAATAAACTTTAAATACAACTTTTTTTTTAAATGTGTCGCAGCGATATTTTTCTCAAATTGTAGTCAGATCACATGTAACCTAATGTCAGGGTCACATTTTGCCAGCTCGCTTCGAAGGCCGTCATTTTAATTGCCCTAAGGATTCCCAATTCACTTTAATTGCCCTACGTCATAGGTGACCATTCCTTATTGGAAACATGTTACAAGTATATGACGTAATGTCAGGGTCATATATACATATATATATAGGCCGATATTTTCTCAAATTGCAGTCAGATTATGGAGGCATTCAACAGTATTACCTCTTATCCACCTCTCATAAAATTTGATGAGCTGGAATTAGGCAGTTATAAACTGATAGAACTCAAACTAGTTGAAACCCGCTTCGGTCCATCAGTCAAGGCGGTTATAGAAGTAAAAGATTCTCAGCGGACACTATTTCTTCCAAAAAGATATTCAAAGCTGAAGCAATTTCAATTAGACGAAATCATCAAAGAATAATGCTGCTTGATTTTCAAGGAACGCATCGGGAGTACGACAAACTTAGAAATCCAACGTTTGTAAATATGCTCCGTTTGTGTGCACACTTTTTTCTCTTTGAGTCTAAAATGTAATAAATTTCATGTTGAAAAAAAAAAAAAAAAAGTGTTTGTGTGCTCATTTTTTTAAAAATCTGTCATATCTTTTACCAACTGATATAACGATATAATATTTATGGAAATGTGTGTCAAAAATATATATTTAAAAAAAAGTGTACATTTTTAAATGGCCAAGCTTTTCCATGTAACTTAGGCACTAAAGAGGAAGAAGAAGAAAACAAAGTTTAATATTTTAATAGGTTTTCAAAAACTATTTATTTCAAATGTATAATGAAAGAAAAAAAAAAGATTAGGTAAAGATTTTTTATTATTTCAAATAAATGGGGATTTATATAAAAGTCTTTTTTTTTTTAATATTAGAATTAGGATATAATTTTAAATTGAATAATCTTTTGTTTATTTATTTTGTAAAAAAAAAAATGTATACCACATTTTGTTTAGGGTTATTTGAAAATTGTATGAAAAACACCGTCAATGCATGTATTTTAGTGTAGAAAAAAAAACACAAGAATATTAGTTAAAGATTTTTTATTATTTCAAATAAATGGGGATTCATATAAAAGTCGTTTTTTTTTAATATTAGAATTAGGATATAATTTTAAATTGAATAATCTAGATAATTTGACACATATATCAATATACTTGTCAGGAAATATGCTATTTGCAGCATTTATAAGTTCTTCCGCAGTTATTTGAGGAAAAATGACAAACATAATTAAATCCAAATACTTGAAGAATATATCAGCAACTTCAATAGGTAAAAATATAGTCTTATAAATTCCACGAGCCTTCTTCATCATGATAATTTCAAAATCACTTCTTAAAATTCTCAATTTAGGTGATTCTAAATAATAAAATAGATCCTTTATTTCATTAGCGTTGAAGACTAATCCGACTCGGGTGGGTTTGCCGTTCGATTTGCATTTCCGGAGCTCTACACGTCGATGAGATTTGAAAAAAAGTTTATAATTTCGAAGCAAAGGAAGAGCGAGAAGCGTTTTGTCCAGCATCATATCGCACTCTGAGCTTTTTATTTCCATGTAGACCCAGGAGGTAAAAAAGCCAAATTACTCATTGGGGTTTTATTTATTTATTATTATTATTTTTTTTGCTTTAAATTTGATTTTTTTTTATCATGAAAGAAATGCGAACCCCATCGCCAAAAAAATTTAGCACGAAGCTTTTTTAGCTCTACACAAGCATTTCATTCATTTTATTGCACAAATAGTGGGATTCAAGAAAGCTTTTATACGAACACACATCGCAGAAGCTACAATGTTCGATATATACGGCGTGCAATTTGCAATTCACGCCTATTGTTTTCGATTTGGGTACGTTATACTTTTTTTCAAGATCGATCGATGGAATATTTAATTTATCGAATATATTTTTCTCAATACATCCGCCTTTATATGCGAAAGTGCCTCCAAAATTTGAATATAATTCCAAAATATATTTTTCCACGTCGCGAATCCAATTGCCTTCTCTCCTTGGTTTTTGACACATGAATAGTCCGTGAATTTTCTTCGTGCAATATCTAACTGTTCTTTTGTCCCTCTCACTTAAATGACAATATGTATAATTGGGATTATATATTTCAATTCTTTCACCGAGGTCGCGGTGTAGGTGCGTCCAAGAGAGTTGGCGAAGTAGCATACCGCTCTCTAGCGGAAAAGCTTCAAAATCAACGATACAAGATATCTCGTACATGACACAGGCAGGAGAATTCCGAAATAGTCAGCTGTACGCTTCGTTCACCGGGCTTCAACTGTCCCTTCCACAAATAAAATTGTCTTATGTCAATGACGTCATTGCACAAATGTGCGTAGATCTGTTTACCTAAATGGGTACCGTTCAAACAAGGATTCAAAATCGCATTAGAGATTGCACAACCCATAGGTCTTTCCGTACTATTAGAAGATGGGCTGGGAATTGTCATAATGGGAGATACTGTCATTATTATTATGCCACAGAGGAGGAGCGTTATCACAATTACCCATTTAAGAAAACCAAATAATTTTCGAACACCCGTTGCGGAAACTCGCTTTAGTGACACATACCTCTGCATCATCACGAGTTTCGAGGATGATTATATTTCCCGATTCTAGTTTGTGCGTTAAATAGCTGGAATTTTCTTGGCGGTGTCTGAACGTTAGATATCTTTCTTTGCCTAAGCACAAGAAGGCATTGACCCCGATTGGAAGGGGCCTCCAAGATTTAAAAATTTCTCCTCTATTTACGGAAATAACTTCGATAGTATGAAATGGATGAGGAGTTATATTACTGATTCTTTTACTAAGAAATTCAACGTCTATGCTTTTTTTACGCGCTAAATGCCATGAAATAGAAGGCTTGAATAATTTATATTTATAGATATTGATATTTAATGGAGGGACAAACTGCCAAATGTCGTCAACAGCGTCTTCCATATCTCTTACACACCCCCCTACTGGCGAAAAATTTTTCGCACGAACCGAGTAACCTGCTCGGAATTCAGCCTTGTCATTTTTTTATTTCTGCTTACTCTATTTAGGAAATACAAACAATATTCGCCGCATCTTTTACTATTGCGAGATTGCATCTGGAGCTTATTGTGCAATATTCTTTTCGCATTGCGTTTCATAAAATTTATGATCGCGGGCATAAAAGGTTTAATATCATAAGGGTCGAAATAAAAAACTGTTCGTTTATTCAAAAAGGCAATCGCGACCCAATGACTTCCCTTCATTGTTGACGGATCTAGATTAACAACAAAATACTTACAGCAGCGACCATCGATATATTTCGGTAGCGAATCTGACGGAAACACGCCCGCAAATTTTTTAGAAATGATAGGGTCGAGCGTAGCCAATCTTAAGAGTTGTTTCGAATTCATCGTAAGGTGCCAATGTAGTCGACGTATAATTTTAACGACACTCTTACATTGTTTTTTGCGTGAAAATCTGTATAAGTAAGGTTTCCCAATACCTTATCCCCGCTTTTAAATGAGATATTTACATCATCCCTGACCGATTCGCTTAAAAAATGTTGTATTTCAGGAGCTTCTTCTTCTTCTTCGTCATTTCTAAAAACGATATAACACCCGGGGTTGTTAATACCTGTCGGCACGTTTTCATATCTGAGCCGATACTTCCTAATTTTTCCATCGAGAAAGAATTTGTGTTGTGCAAATTCACATTTTAACGCTATCGAATCTCCTTCCATGAGCATAAAACGAAAATCTAAGGTTTCGGTACTAGTAACTAATTTACCTAAATAATCACGGAGATATAAAATTGTGATGGCGTCCGTGTCATTTTCAGCGTTACCTAAATTTGTTACTTTATAACCGTTGCAATCAAAGTGTTTGTTTTCTTCGTCTAACAATAAAACTTGCTTTTTCAAACGCTTAATTTTCTTGGTTAAAAAACCTTTTGGAACGACATCTGTGTCGTCTGTTGGTTCAGGAACATTGGTAATTTTTCTTTGCTCAGCATCATAATACGAATTTTGTTTTAAAGGTAAAGATTTCGGAACGTATAAGCCATCGTTTAGTTTTATCAACGCGTTTTGATCGCAGCTATGAACTAACGTCGCCTCGTTTATGTAACAATCCTGCATTACTCGATCAAACTCACTTGCCGCAGTTTATCGATATGAATTTCGGATTGGAATTCGGAATAAAGGATGACGTTAATTGTCGATGTTAGTGCGCTCGAAAATTTCACTTCCAAAGAAATATTCGAATTTTGCGTAGCGCTAGAATGTAGATCCGAAGCGCACAAATCGGGAGTCGTATCAAACGCGAACAGAGTCAATCCGTTTTGAAATTCTTCTGGAGTTATATTCAATTCTCCGGAACTTAAATATCGACCCATGTTGGAAAAGAGATCGACGTAGCTTTTGTAAAATTCTCCTTCGGAAAATTGCGGAGTAAGCGGACGGTTTGGAAGAACTCGTTGTCCGATTTTTAATGAAATATAATTTATGTTAAAATTTTGAAAATTGAACGGGTTTTTCGTGAAATCTCCACTATATGCACCATTCGTCACAAATCCGATGACAATACGATTTGGTACTGGACCTAAAAATAGGTTCGGAAGGATTGTCGAATGGGTTCCGCTGGGAATCGTTAGAGTTTTTACATCTACTTTACGTATTGGATATTTTGCGACGCCATTCTCCAAAGTTTTATTATGCGCGAGAACGACGGACGGTGAAACAGTCACTTTTCGAACGAGAAGAGAGGCCTTTGTTATCTTCAGAACGAAACCTTGAGTATTGGACATCAAAACAAAGGAATATTTAGCTCTATGCAAACGGATTTTTAATGAGACGCCATTTAGCAAGAGTTTGTGCTGAAAACTTAAATCTAAATTCATCGCGCCGAAAGTGTTATTTCTTTATTTAAATCCATAACTGCATGTCGAGCTTTCAATCCCAAATTATTACCGTTTGGGTCTGTTTCGTCAAAATATTTCGCCGTGTCCTTTTCAAATAAGCTAGATTTGAGAAAAGTTTTCTGTGCATTTTCGGGAAAGTTTAGCAAGGCGTCTAAAATACTTCTATACCCGTAATTATTTTGCGATACGATTTGCTTTTCGTTTAAAAAAACTTCTACATTCTCTAAAGCCGTATTCAGGAGATAATTTATAGGTCCGACTTTATCCGTGGCGGCTAAGGCGCTTCCATCTCTCTTCGAAATTTTAACCGCGAGTTGTAAGAAAATGAACGACGGGTCGATGTAGTGCTCAAACGTGCCCGGAATATAGAATTCGATTGGACCGTCTGATAGAGTCGCTATAGGATGGACTTCTTCAAAATCGGAGTTTTCTATAGCTACTTGAATCGGTAAACCCGAAAATAAGTCCAGCTCGGATTTAAGACACAGAGGTTCCATCATGCGAATATGTCCCTGTTCTGCTTTCTTCTTCGTTTACGTACGGTTTTTATACGTTTGCCCTCTCCGCTTTGAAATCGTTTGAGAGCGTCGTCTTTGATATCCCTTCCAGTTTCAAATATTCGCTTTTTTATACTCTGCTTGAAATTTTCTCCGCTGCCGACATCTCCCGCTACTTTAGAAGCGGTGGATAAAAGTTTTTTGCCAAAGTATTTCCCCGCGCGTTTCAAAACGGGCGTTACAGTTCGAAAAATATTTCCGAACCATCCCCTTCCGGCCTGTGTGGCGTAATAATATGGAATATTACCACCCTGTTGCAGCGCGTAATACTGACAGCATGTATGCGGGTCGATAGAGCGATGTTTATGCATCGTCATCTCGTTTGAAATGCAAAGTCACGCTGACGCTCTCGCCTAAGAATAATACAAAATCGCCGTAGCGGTCTCTTATATTTATTTCGATCGTCTGAAACTCGCTCTTATTAACGGGTTTATAGAACAAAGTTTCAAAGTTTACGCTACCTTTGTCTCGAGGAAGAAATACGTGCCGAAGAAGTGGCGAAGCCGAATCTCCCACAATACCAAACTTACATATATCGGAGTAAACAAAAACCGATTGTATATTCTTATCCGTTCGCTCTCGAATGATCGGCTCGGTCGATATTGTCTTTTGTTCTTCAATCAAGATCCCTAATGGTAATAAAGTTGTTGCTTCGGGGAATTTGAGATAATTATATAAATTCCTAGAAATGATCAATTTATGATTAGGAGGTAAATTCAAAGTTGAAATGTCATTCCGAAAATCGAACTGTCCGTGGTTTTCAATGTTGTGACTCCACAATAATTTGACGATATCCTCGTTAAATTTGTCGAGGGCGATTAGCGGATCGGTCGCTTGATATTCGAATTGATGAGACAAAAGCGTATCACCCTGGTCGTTCGAAACGATGTAATAAAAATTAAAATGTTCCTTTTCTTTGACAATTCTATCAAATCTTAATTCGGCAAGGGCGACGAGCCAGTTTCCCTCGAGTCTGATACAATGGGGCAAACGCGTTGTATAATTTGAATGCGTATTATTTGGAAAATAATCCAAACTCGAATCCGAAGGTAGGGTCACATAGAATTCCTTCGTAGATCTGTAACCCATGAATTGAATCGATCCGAAAAGCCTTTAAAACTGACAAAATATTTTTTCGTCTTACCCTTCCCTTTTGTTTTGATAATGCGATCTATAGGCCAGAAATCCTCGTCTCTCTTATGTACTCGTTGTAATTCGAAATCGTAAAAACTTCCTTTAATTAACTCGTTTTTCAAATCGCGCAATATATAGGTTGCCGGAACAGTATTCTTGCGATCGGAAATGACGAAAACCTCGTCGCTCCAACCCGGTAGATAGCTTTTGCGGAAAGTTATTCTAAGTTTAGATATCCTTACTCTATCTCCGACCTCGAACTTGAAACGTTTGGCGGTAGAAGGCGGATACAAACGATTAAATATTTTATCCCTCATGAAAGGAGTCACATCATCGGGGGCGACCTTTGTAACTCGATTTACAGTTTTATTATAGCTTTTAATTAAATCCGGCAACGCGTCTATATATTTGTAACTCCCCCTTCGAGTAAATAACCGACACATTTTTCCTTTAAGCGTTCGATTGAATCTCTCCACATTAGCGGCTTTCTTATCGCTGTACGAATGATAATGTTTGATATTATATTTTTTGAATAATGTCTGCACAGGCTTATTGAAAAATTCGGTGCCCTCGTCCGTTTGCAAGAGTTTGGGAACGACTTTTTCCTTCGAAAAAAGGTTTTTGAAGGCCTTTACAATTTCGGTAGAATTTTTTCGTTTGATAGGAATGGCGTAGGCTCGCTTGGAAAAAACATCGACAATAGTTAGAATGTAACGATAACCTTTGTTAAATTTTGAAAATTTAATCATGTCCACCAAGTCGCCTTGCCATAGTTCATTGATATCTAAGGCGATAATTTTTCGTCGTTTGAAATTTAACTTAACGGGTTTATGAAGGGTGTAAACGTCCTGTGTCTCCAACCATTTCTGCGCAGATTTTTTCGATATTTTAGCGCTCTTAGCCAATTGATCGATTCCGCCAAAACTTCCCGGTTCTTCCGCGTTGTAATACACTTTGGCTAATAATTGATCCATTTTTTTTTCTTTTTTTGAAGTCGATAAAGAAGGCGAGAGCTCTTCCCGCTTTACACTTGGCGTTTGTTTCTTAAATATGAGATTCTTAGCGGTCGAATTAAAAATCCACTGTTGTGGAATATTTATTTTCTTTAAACTTATCGCTAAATCTTGAAAGCCCACAGGTACATTTACGTTCTTCCTTTATCGCGTCGTAAGAAACGTAAAAATATCGACGACGTTGGACTGCGGAATAGGTTGATTATTGATTATGATTTCACCATTCTGATTCCAAATCACTTCGTTAGTAGATCTTAAACGTTGAATAATCATGTCTACATACTTTTTTGAAGTGATCGGGACTGAATTGATAATTTCTGCATCTATATTTCGTTCATTTAAAGGTTCGATGGGTTGCGGCGGCGGTGGCGGAGTGTCGAATGAACGTTGATAACGTCGCATTAATTCTGCTAAGAGCTTCACTTTCTGATCGTCCGGCAAAGACTTCTTTGTTAATAATGCGTCGATCTCTTGTTCGAGAGATAACGTTTGTGTATAAATTGGATATAATGACGGATTAGGAAATGCGAATCTTTCGGCCATTTTTACAACTTTTTACCGATCCAGGATCCCAAGGCCGACAGAATAGGCGCTAAAATAAGGGGCAAAAAACCTCCCTTCTGATTAGTCAGTAGACGTCTCCGTTTGACGAGAGAAATCTTTCTGTTCGCGAGAGTTCTCATCATCTTTTTATAGCGACGAAGTTTTGTTTTGCGTTTAGATGAAAGGTTAACATTGCCTTTTAAAATGTTGAGACATATTTCGCAGAGACAATCGGTCAGGGCTGGAGTGAGTAATTTTTTTCTATCTAGCACATTTTGCGCCTTTGCTAGAGACTCTAGCGCATATCTATGCTTGTATAATCGATTCATTTTGGTGAATAAATAAAATTAGCTTCCCCAGGAAAATATATGCGAACGGATCCTCAATTGCTCAGGCGTCTGAGGTTTCATATCTATGCAGATAAATTTATATAATTCCTCTGCAGTTGCCATTTTTAGAGCCGCTTCTAAAAATTTTGGATTATTGGGATACATTTGTCGCCCAAGCGTATATACCTGCTGGGCATCTCTGGGGTTTCTAAACAAGAAAATGTAATGACTATTTAACGAAATGGTTCTAAAATGCGGATTTTTCGGAAATAAATTTTGCGCTAAAATTATAATAGAAGCATTCCGGTGATGAGTATAATTGCAAAATATTTTGACAATGTCTTGATTAATATCAAAAAATAAATCATCGAGAATCAATAAAGTGCGCTTGCTAACGTCCCAGTTATTGGGTGGTAAGCCGCTTATGTAAACAAAGGGGAAATCCTTAAACCACGGTTGAACAGACGAATAACACCAAATAACTTTCTCGGGAGGGGGTTCGATTAAATCAATTAATCGTTTTGTTAAACTTGTTTTTCCCGATTGAGAGGCACCCACAACCAACGCGTTAAACGGATGTCGTAAACGAAATTGAATATCATCTTGAGACGACATGACTGAGAGATTTCTTAAGCGGAATTTATATTTATACCATCTATGACAAAATAATAAGTCTTAACATAAGATCTTCCAACAATGTCGACTCCTTGTTTATAAAGCGATTCCTTACAACATTTGAGATAATGTGAAAAGTCTCCAATAGTCATCTTTATTGATCCGGGATATTGAACAGTTGTTAAAAAACCATAGCGTCGGTTCATAGTCGGAAATTTTTTTTCTGTCTCGGAAGTTGAATTAATGCGTCCCCTTCAATCTTGAAATAGATTGCATTTTCGACTTCGGGAAGCTGACATTCGCATCTGAAAAGATTTTTCGAAATCTCAATTATTTCGTTTTCTCTGAGTTGCATAAACCCGTACCACATTTTCCTATATGTAGCTGAATGTCTATGAGTTTGAAAAAAGCAAAACCTGAGCCTCTGCTTTGGAATGTCTCTATATTGGCTTGTATCTGTTTTAAAATGTTGTCTAAGACAACAGAAAGGCTGCCCCAGTTCTTTGACAGCGTGATGAGAAATGAACTCTTCTAAGATCCGTTTTTTCTTTATAAAATTCCAAAGTTGCTGAAATAAAAAAAAACGACATCTTTGACGACCAATTATGGTCATCAATTCTTTTTTAATTTCATTCATATGATCATCGAATAATAATAAATTATGAGTTCTTGGTTTGTAAATATATGTTGAAAAGAAGCCAGAGAAGGCATCATTTATTTTATATAACATTTTTTCCCCCTTTAAGACACATTAAGGACACAACAATTGAACCTAGTTCGCTGACCGATCCCCAATGATTAATTTTTTAAATGCATTTATTTATTTATAATTAAACTTTTTTTTTTCCAGAATAGGATGTTAAATTTAGGTGAAGTTTTTTTTTATGCATTATTTTTGATGTTTTTAAAAAAAAGAATACAAACATTGAAAAGTGCATTTATTTACAATAAAGAATACAAACATTGAAAAGTACATTTATTTACAATAAAGAATACAAACATTGAAAAGTACATTTATTTACAATAAAGAATACAAACAATGAAAGTAAATTTATTTACAATAAAGAATACAAACATTGAAAAGTACATTTATTTACAATATCAATAATTTTCTAGTGATTTACAAACAAATTTTATAATGTCCGTGAGCTAAACTATTGATATCGTCTAACAAATGACGCTTGTCGTCGAAGGCGTTTAAGCCCAACTTTGTTCGTTCTATTGTATACAGCGTGTGTTTACGGGATTGTATTAGATTTTGTTTTAAAAAATGCCGTTTGTGTGTTTCAAGGGTGTTCTTATAGTTTTGAAATGCCTATTCATTTTTTAATATATGTTTTTTAACCCCCTTCCCTATGTTTTTCTCGTCTCCTCCTAAAACCCTATAACTATACATTATTGCTTTGAGTCCAACAAATTCTGTCATAATTTGTCCGCACAATTCGTCTTTCCACTTGCCTATTACTTTTTTATTTACTTGCAAATATAGTGGGTGGCTTAAAGGATAATCTGAAGTGTCTAACTGATCTCGGATTTTATCGAGAATAGAAAAAAAGGTCGGCAGAAGGTGGAGTAGTTATATGATAGAGAAAGCTGTCAGTATCGGTGAAGCATAGACTTATTTTGAAGGACGGAGCTTTGAATAAAGGAAGCATAGTGGAATAATGGAATTGAAAAATTTTTAGTTTAGAAAGTTCTAATATAGTAAAACCGAGATAGACTGGCTTGTTGAGAGTCAGATTTCTTTTTTTCATTTTAAGAATAACCAAATCTTCTTCTATAATATGAAAACTATCGAGAGTGGGTTTTGCCATAAGTTTTGCGGCTCTTTCCGGCTCTGTTACAACTTCTACTCGAACCCTTTTCCTTAGATTTTCTATGGTTTTGCCGTAGACACTATTGTTAAGCAACTTCCAGAAACTCTTCTCAAATTCGGACTTGGCTTGTTTACGTTGATCTGTGTTAAAATCTATATAGGGTTTCAGCCAGGGACTCTGATTAAACGAAAGAATTTTATGAATTTTTGTAGTATAAGTCCCTGACTAAGGTAGAATTTCAAAGTTCTGTAGTGAACCGTGTAGGAAGATTTGGGGAAAAAATTGGGACAGAGTTTGATCGAGGAAGCGATGCTGTGTGGAAGAGACTTTTGAAAATCGCTCAACATGGATTCTACTATTTGTAAACGTTCTGGAGCGAGGGGAAAATCATTGTGCGAATCGTGGAGGTGTTCGGGATAGCAAAGATCAACGACAAATATATAGCCGATCGGACTGTCGTCCTGGAGAGCTAAAATATCGATTTGGTTGCATTCTTCTGAAGTCAGCCACCGAAACCTACCAGTTGGAAGAGGTTGACACATACTCCATCCGTATAAATTATTGAAATCTGTGTAAAAAAGGTATGATGTATCTTTACTTGAGTCAAATTCATCTCCCATAAAAGGATTGTTTGCTTTGGCATATCGCTTTGATATCATGGCGACTCCTCCGCGAATTTTCTCGCACGTCAGATACATGTCAGGATCGCTGATTAGATCTAACGAAACATTTGTCATTTTTAGTGCTGCGTCAAGAGAGAGAGACGGTGAAGAAAAATTTAAAATTGGGTCCAGCTGATAGTGTCTTAGACAGAGGTCTCTGAAATATTGAAAAATATCGGCTAGAAGAGCCACGTCGCCAATTAAATATATATCGTGGTAGTCTCCGAGCGTTGTACAGTTAAGTTCCTCCCATACTTGTTGCGCGAAAGCGTACGATTCGTTGGAGCAGGATTAATTTAAAAGTTTGCTGGAAAAATATTCAATGAGGGAGGCTTGTTTCTGAAAATTTTGAACTATCCGTCATGTACTCGTAAGGATAGACACCTTTACGACGAAGCAGATCGGTCTGGTACGGAAAACATTGGGAAAGAACCTTGAACCCATCTTGCGGTAAATTTGAACTAAGAATATTTAACGATGCGGATAGAAATTGGAATGAATCCAAAAATATGACATCATCTACCAGAATGACTGAATATTTTTCCATATTCATAGGAATAATTTTAAGATGTTTATGAGGCACATGACGGAGAGCTTTGATTAAAAAATGGTTGTCGTAGTTCTTTGCTCCGTGTAATAAGCATCGAAATTTTGAATTATTGTGGTAATTTAAATTACAGATGTTGTGGGCGGCCCCTCTATACCGACCACTCCAATGACAATGATCGATTACTTTTGTCTTAATGTCCAATTGTTTTTTACAGATGTGGCAAGTTTGCTCGTTTAGAAAGTCATTTTTTTGTTGCTCGTTCATATCGACGGAAGGATATTTTCTGAGGCGTTCTTTTAGCTTTGAAACTGTTGAGAATAAACTCAACAAGAACTTTTCCGCCGAATTCTCGCCGCGATAAATTTCTTTGTGGACGATATTTGACTCCGGATCTACCACGATATAGCAATACGAACACGGTACGTGGACAGAGTATTTGGAAGGGTCGGGGTTGGGCTGTAAAATGGCTTCGAAATCTGCGTATATAGCGAAGATCTGCTTAAAATTATTAGAAAATTTGGAAAATGAAAGCTTAGAACCTTCTTTTGGATATTTGACACGTTGAGCTCCGTGAACCCTACATGTTTTTTCATGCTCCATTACCAATTCTTTTGATTTGAAAGAATACAGAAAATAGTGACAAACGTAGCGCGATTTTGAGTCAAAAAGACGATTGAAGTGCCTAATCAGAAAATAATGGCTTTTATATATAAATAAATTTATTTCTTTGCTATCTACATTTTCGGAAAGCTGGAGGGGGAAGATTTATTTTTCCTCTACACTATAAACATTGATCGCGAGAGAATTTAGCTCCTCAAAATGTTTAATGCGTTCGCGTGGCATTGGAGCTGGTATAACGCCTTTGAGATTAGAAAGAAAAGGTTCGTAGTGCTTAGAACGGTGAGGATTGCTAGATACTGGGTATAAGGCGGCAAGGATAGAGTAATAAAACACATGTCATCGGGTGCATTTATGTTAAGTAGTGCCCTTCTATTCGCGATAAAAGCCGGTGGTTTAACACCTTGACACCCAGCATACATCGGCGTATATCTACCTATATTTAAATTAATTTCTAATAAGTTTGAAAATATAAAAGATGACCCCTCTTTATTGTATGTTAATAGTCTATTGTAAATTTGGCTTAGGGATTCTTTAACTAACCCATTCAACATTGCTGGGGTAAACACACGCTGACACTTGGAAACAAAATGGGCTCGCCTACCTGAAGCATCATTTGTCTTGATAAGTTCCACTTCCGTTTGTAGAAAAAATCGGATGGTCTTATGTCGCTGCAAGGCCTGTTGCAGAATGTCGATGATATCTGCTTCGAAGCTGTCGAGTTTTTCCTCTAGGCTGAAAACATCTGCTTCGAAGCTGTCGAGTTTTTCCTCTAGGCTGAAAACATAAATATATTAAGTATATAATTTATAATAAATATTCCTTCTTCTTACCTCGAAAAATGAAATTCCGCCTCTAGAATCCTGCTTAATGTGAGGTCGTCGACTGTGGGAGCGTTGTCGAGCCCACCCTGCTCGGGAATTCCGAGCACTTGCTCTATATCTAGTGGTGAGAGGTGAGAAAGTTCGCCTGGCATACACACATCCTGTGGTGATTCAAGAATATGTATCAAATCGTCCGCTGAAAGTTCTTCCATACAGACATCTCCCGATGATCCGAGAACTTGTTCCAATTCACAAGAGAGGTCTGGAAGTACATCTTCCATACCTTCGGTCGAGCGGAAAGACCACCTTTCTAGATAGCCATTGAGCGCACTTGCCTCCAAGCGTAGACACCTAAAAAATAAAAATAATAAATATATATATCAGGTTAATTCCATTCCAAATGAAAAAAACATTAGCGTATTGGTTAACTCCATTGTTCTAATGTTTTTTTTTTTGCTAGGTTCAAATCTCATTGAAATATATTTTTTTTAATTACCTAGTAAAGTTTTTCTGATTATGAGAAAAACACATTCAATAAAACAAGAAACAAAACTTACCTCATGTTGGAAAAATTTAAATCCGAAACTGCTTGGTCCAGCTATCTAACACCGTCACTTGCTCCAAAAAACCAAAAGGTGAAACTACTTTTTATAATGGAAGGGGGAGGAGTTTTCTTGTCGTCAGCATGTGGGCGGTTTTTTTATACTCGCTTTTTTGTCGTCATCATGTGGGTGAAATTTTACAATAGTAAAGCTATGACATTTAAAAATATACACTTTTTTTTAAAACATATTTGTGACACATATTTCCATTAATATTAAATTAGTTGGTAAAAGATATGACAGATTTTTTTTAATGAGCACACACTTTTTTTTTTTTTAACATGAACTTTATTACATTTTAAACATATATAAGTGTTCATAGAGTCCTTCTATACATTTTCTTTTCATTCCTCTTCTTTAGTAGAATATTCGAATGAAATAGGGAATTCATAAATTACATCTACAAATTGATTCTTTTTTAATAGATTTTATGACCTCCATCTAAGGAATGGTCACCTATGACGTAGGGCAATTAAAGTGAATTGGGAATCCTTAGGGCAATTAAAATGACGGCCTTCGAAGCGAGCTGGCAAAATGTGACCCTGACATTAGGTTACATGTGATCTGACTGCAATTTGAGAAAAATATCGCTTCGACACATTTAAAAAAAAAGTTGTATTTAAAGTTTATTTCGGGGAATCTCCAGACGTAAGCCAATTAGAGTGAATTATAATACACAATTTTTTTAGAAGCGGGCTCTAATAGGACGTACGACAATTAAAGTGAATTGGGGATGCTCTTTACTAAACTACTTTTATTTACTTTCAACACATAACAGATGTACAAAAGAAATTGGTATTTAATATTTGTGGAAAATATTGAGAATGTTGACTTTTCTTAGAATTATTAATGAAACTGATTACAATAATTATTAATTAAACATTATATTTATTGATTTTCAAGAGAGACAACAAAATATTAAAGGGAAACTAATATTAAACAAAGGAACTTTTTTTCTGTTTCGGTTAGCGCCTATTTACCTGTGAGCTTACACACACTCTGTTGTAACAATTAATTAATATATATACAACACACGCTCCCCTGTGTGTAAGCCCTAATCAGCAAGTCCAAAGCTATCTGCACATATCCATAGTTTGTCCTTAGGGAGACTCTTCGTTAGTATATCCGCCTCCATGTCTTCACTTTTAGTGTGTTCCAGCTTGATTCCATTTTGAATTTCCTCTTTCACAAAATAATACTTTCGGTTTATTTGCTTTGTCCTTGAAGTAATTTTGTCAGATTGTATCCAGTTTATTGCAGCCTGGCTGTCACTTTTCAAGGTAATTGGGAAAGTTAAATTTTCATAAAGTTCTCCTAGTAATCCCTTTAACCATAATACTTCTGAAATGCCTCCACATATTGAAATATTTTCTGCTTCACATGTAGACAAGGCTACTAAATTTTGCTAACTACATCTTCAGTTTATTAAGTTGTTGCCAAGTTTGACTGTATAGCCTGAATAGGATTTTGCGTCACGGGTTGTGCACTAGATCGCATCAGTACTTATTGTATTATTGTTGTCTTCTGACTTATGTGCCAACATTTTATTTCTTGTTCCCTTCGGGTATCTATAAATTATTTTAACTCCAATTAGGTGTATGTCTCTTGGATCAAACTATACTGTGATAAATTGCTGACGTTGAAGGATATGTCCGGTCGAGTACCCATAGAAAGGTACATTAGTGATCCAATCATTTCCTGGTGTACAGTTTTAACTACTGGCTTAGAGTCCAAATATTCATCCAAATTTTGATTTTGATCTCCAGGTGTCTGCACACTGTTGCATTCTTCCAGTCCAAATCTGTGAAGAATTGTATCAATATAACGAGTCTGAGATAGATAAAATCCATCTTCTGCCCTTTTTATTTCAATTCCAATAAATGGTTCGCTATCTTTCTTTTCTGTTAGAGTAACATATTTTTCTATTTCTGAGGCTAGGATGTAATTAATTTCTTTAATAGTCCCAGCAATGATTAGATCATCTACATATAGACCCAGTATTGGATACTCTTCTCCTCTCTGGAGTTTATAGACACATGGATCACATTTGGTTCTAATCATTCCCAACTGGTATAAAATTTCATTGATCTTTTTGTTCCAACATTTTCCTGATTGTGGTAGACCATACAGGCTTTTTTTCCAATTTACACACTTTGTTTTCTTCTCCTTTTTGCATAAAACCATCTGGTTGTCTCATGTATGCTGTTTCTTCTAACTCTCCATAGAGATAAGCTGACTTCACATCATAAGTCTTCATGATCAAATTATTTTGTGTTGCTAGAGCTACTATTGTTCGCAAGCTTTCCTTTTTGAGTACAGGTGAAAAAAGATTTCTTATAATCTGCACCATATCTTTGACTGCATCCAACAGCAACCAGTCAGGCCTTTCTTTTATATATGGCGTCATTTGAGGTTTTCTTTGTACTGTAGACCCATTTACTATTGATGATTTTCATGCCCTTTTCCCTTGGTAGAAGTGTCCATACTTCATGTTTCTCTATCTCACTGAGCTCTTCTTCCATTGCTTTGTGTCATTCATTTCTTTCTCTACTATCCATTGTTTCTCTAGAGTTCTCCGGGATATAATGATCTATTTCTCCATAATTAAGTTTGCATCATTCCTATCTTTTATTCTTTGTGAGCGTCGAACTCCTTCTTTGATCAATTTTCTTTCTTGTTCTTCAAGTCTTGCTTTGTGCCGTTCTTCTAAGATGCTCTATGTTTCTCCTTTCTTTCTTCCTCCTTTTACGCATCTTTCCTCTATTGGTTCAGTTTGTGTTGAGTCATTTTCAGTGTCACCACCTGGTTTTACTGAAGTATCCTCCTTAGACTTCATATCACTCTCTGTGACAGGATTGTCTTCTTTAAAGATAAGAAAGTCTTTAGCAACTATTTCTTAAGAATTTCCTTTATAGGTCAAATTATCACAATTAGTTTCTTACTGAATATCATTTGCATAATCAATACCTCTCTTATCATCACTAAATTTTACTGATCTGACTTCATGGATTCTCTTTGTCATTATATCATATATACTGTAGGCTTTTCTTTTAATGGAATAACCAATAAATATTCCCTTTCTACCCTTTGGTGAAAACTTGTTTCTTCTCGGTTCACTCTCTCTGCGACTCCATTACTTTGTGGTGAGTATGTGGTGGTAAGTTGGTGATGGATCCCACTTCTCTTGAAAAGTCCTTCAAATCTAGAGTTACAAAATTCAGTTTCATTGTCCTTTCTTACGTCTTTTATTCCAAGACTTAATTCGTTTTCGGCTCTTGCTTTGAATTATTCAAATTTTTCAAAGGTCTCATCTTTTGATCTCAGGAAATATACCAGGTCTATTAGTATGAAACGCGAAAATTTTCAGTGAATTCAAAAGTTCACCAATTCTATACAACAAAAGATTTATTATTCAAAGTAATTGCCCTGATTATCTATACACTCGGACCACCTTTCAGGCAATTTTCGAATTCCTTGTCTGAAAAATTATATTCCTTTTGAGTCGAACCAGTCAACAAGCCATTTTCGGAGTATGTCTGAGTTCGAAAATTCCTGGTTTTTTAAGGCGTGTCCTAAAGATGTGAAAAGGTGGTAGTCCGACGGCGCTAAGTCTGGTGATTACGGCGGGTGGGGTAAGAGTTCCCAGCCCAAGTCTTTTATGGTGTTTTTGACCACTGTAGCGTTGTGGGCAGGAGCGTTGTCATGCTGCAGTATCAGCTTGTTGTGCCTTTCACGCAATTTCGGTCTTTTTTCATTCAATGCCTCTCTCAAACTGTGCATTTGTTGTTCGCAGCGACTAGTATTGACCGTTTCGCCAGGTTTCAGGAGCTTGAAATATACTACGCCGGTCTGGTCCCACCATACGCAAAGCATTGCCTTTGTTCCTAAGCGATTGGGCCTAGACTTCTGTTTTAGAAATTGGCCGAGCAGGCCCCACGACTTTTGGCGCATAGGATTGCTGAAGTGGATCGATTTCTCATCAGAAGTTACGATTCGGTGCAAAAATTACTTCTTTTCATGCCTGGCGAGCAGCCCTTCGCAGGTTACCAGACGCCGTTCTTGCTGCCTTTCGCTCAACTCGTGGGGGACCTATCTGGAAAGCTTTTGGGTCATCCTGAGGCTGTTTAAACGTAGGGAAACAGAACCTTAAGACACCTGGAGTTGTTTCGCGAGTTTCTCCTGCGTTTGGGTACTGTTGTCATCCAACAAAGCTTGCAGTTCAGCGTCCTCGAACTTTTGGTGCGGTTTTCCACGTGGTTCATTATCAAGTTCGAAATCGCCACTTTGGAATTTTTTAAACTACCTGTAACACTGTGATTTGCTCAGAGCGCGGTCGCCGTGAACTTCCTCGAGCATTCGGTGGGCTTCAGTGGCCCTTTTCTTCCCGTTGAAGGCGAACAACAAAACTTCCCGCAAATGGGCACTTTTTGGCTCGGAAATCACCATTTTCCACGGGCTCCAGAAATTTTCCACGATTTGAATTTTTCTAAAACTCCACGCATGCTGATGCCAAGTGAGTCAAAAAACAAAATGCCTTCAACAGCGCCACCGTCTGCTCAAATAAAGTTGCACAGCGCCCTCTGGCAGCCATTTTTGCGTTTCATACTAATAGAACTGGTACAAAGATTATTCTACTGTAGTAATCTACTATAACAAGCAAATACTTAGATCCTCCTAGAGATTGAGATGGAATTGGTCAACATAAATCCATATGAATCAACTACAGGGGCTTAACTGTATAAATTTCGGTAATTTTATATTGCTTCTGAACCAGTTTTTCCATTATGCATGCTTCGCACTCTGGTAACCTTTCGAATTTTAGATCCAATCCTCTTACAATATGTCCTTGAATGATTTTTTTCATATATTCTTCATTTATATGGTTTAATCCTTTATGCCATATACTTATATTGCTATTTTTATTTGATAAATGTGAATTTATAACCATGACATTTTCTTTCATTGCTTTTGGTACATTTCTTAGTTTTGTTTCCATCATAAACATTCTATCTTTAATATTTGTCTCAGCAACTAAATCATTCCCTTCATTATACATTTTTGCTCCATCCTTATTGAAAATAACTGAATTTCCCTTGTTGACTAATTCGTATACTGACAAGAAATTATTTATTGAATTTGGTACATGTAAGATATCTTTGATGCGAATATATTCTTGGCCTTCACTTGTGCATGTAGTAAGTCTCATATCTCCTTTGGCTGTGGCTTGGGTAGTTTTGCCCTTCTCAGCTAGGTTGATTTCACTTTCATAATCTACCACATTTTCCATCAAAGTTAGGTTTGGGGTTAAATGTGCGGTGCATTCTGAATCTATACACCATATTTGTTTATTATTTCCCTCATCTGGTGAATCTTCAAATTCTTTTACATATGTTTCAAATGCTTGTCATTAATTCCTCTTTTCACAGTATCCACTAGGTTATTTGAATGTTCCCTACTGTATTTGTGATTTCTATATTCAAGAGACCATTTCTTTTGATATCCTTGTTTCTGTTTATCTCGAAACCAGCAATCATTAGCTAGATGTCCCTTTTTATTACAAACAAAACATCTTTTTGGCTGAAATTGTTGAACTTTTCTATCTTTAATTCTGCATAGTTGTTCATGCCCATTCTCAACCTATTGATTTAATCTCATATTTCTTCTTGACTCCTCTTCTCTTAGAGTTTGTTGAATCTCTACTACTGTTGCCTCTCTCTTTGATCGTAAGACAATAGCAATATTTTCATACTTTAGATGTATGCCTCTGACAATATGAAATGAAAGTTTTCTTGAGGTAAATTGATGCCCTAATGATGCACTTCTAGCAGCAATATTTTTTGCCCTTGTTATATATTCATCTACAGTTTCATTATCTTTCATTTTGATGTTCTTCAATTCTAAGCCTATGTCAATAATTTTATCTTCCAAATTGCCTGTGTATGTTTTTCTCAGTGAGTCCCATACTTTCTTAAAATTTGTTTCCCCTATGAGCATTCCAGCTTGTTCATTAGTCAATGTTTTGATGATTATCCCAAAGGTTTCATTATTTTTATCACTCCAAATCTCCCAAGAACTTTTGTCTTCCATATCAGGTTCTGGATCGGAAATTACACATTTAAATAATTTTCTTCCTCTCAGAACTGCGCCGATGTTCAACGCCCATATTTTATAATTAGTTCCTGTTAATGGTTCAATTTTTGTTTGGGATAAAAAATTATATTCAGCCATTTGAGCTAATATAAACAAACCAATATAATTTAAAAACAAATATATATATTTTAAAATTATTTAAATATTGGGTAGCTTTTAAACATGCAATATATAGATATAAATTAACTTAATCTATATAAATACCTTTAATCTTCTTAGAAGTGCTTCAGTTTGTCGATCAGAATAAACTTCTTGCTTAATCTTCAGATTAAATATTTTCTCTTTTGAGCTTTATATCAAACAACCACGCTCTGCTACCAATTTTTGACTTTGCTTAGAATTATTAATGAAACTGATTCCAATAATTATTAATTAAACATTATATTTATTAATTTACAAGAGAGAGAACAAAATATAAAAGGGAAACTAATAGTAAACAAAGGAACTTTTTTCTGTTTCGGTTAGCGCCTATTTACCTGTGAACTTACACACACTCTGTGGTAACAATTAATTAATATACAGTGCTGTAGTGGAGGGTATACGGGGGTATACGCCGTATACCCTATGCTTTTAAAATTTAGATAGCGTATACCTAGTGGTTTTACTTAAAAATAGCGTATACCCTATGATTTTGTTCAAAATTTTTATTAAAAATTTATTATTTTCTTTCTTTGTAATAGTAAAAATAAATGATGATAAAAATTGTACTGAAAAATTGCAAAAAATTTTCAAATTAACAATTCACACAAAATATTTCATTCATTTAGTAAAAATATCTTGGGAAAAATATATCAACTATATTCAAATTAATAATCAAACAAGCCTCCTTTAACGAAAAACGGAAAACGAATATAACTGAACCTTTAATTTTTGAAAATGGTAATTTTGTTTAAAACCACAATGAAATGAAAACTTTAAAAACTTTCCTAATATTTAAAAGTTATTATGTTTGCTTAATAGAAAATATGTTAAAAAATTAAAGTTTAAATAAAAATAAAGTTATATTTTCTGATGTTAAAATCATTTCAAAAATAAAAAATAAAAACGACTTCTTCAAGATAGATGTTCTCTTATTACCAATGCTGTATTTATCCAGCAGTGATGTAAACTAATACATAAACAATTTGGTTTTCGATTTAAAACGATTTTCTTCTAATTCTATACAATTGAAAATATATTTGAATTTTATCAAATACTGTTCTTTAACTAAAGTTGCTATGGTAACCATGCTAAACTACGTTATTGTGGACGTTAATTTTGCATATTCTTTAGTTTATTTGAAGTTAGCAGAAGCTGTTGACAAAATAACATTGATTTTCAAAAAAATATAATTTTGAAAACTTCTTTAAGTAAGTTTATTGATACTGGCTTAAAAGCTTATTTAAATTGTTTTTAATTTTAGATTAAAAGTTGGTGTTTGTTTTTTAAAAAAATAAATAAAATAAAGATTTTTTTCAAAACAAATCGATTAAGTAAGTATCTAAATTTTGTTAATGTTTAAATAAGTGAAATTTAAATTTTCTGTACTTATACTAGCTTTCGAAAATAACTCTTCTGTTTAATTATGGACCGCTGGTTGAAGACAAGAAATTTATGTACTAAAAGAAATTTGGAGGTAGAAGAAGATGCAGAAAAGAATGAACTAGAAGAAGCTGTTACAAGAAATAAAAACACTGTTGGTACATCAAATGCAAGTACTATCTCAAAAAGAGCTGATATATTGATCAATAGTTCACCAGAGAAAATGAATGACCAGGATTCCAAATTTGAAGTTTGGAATGATTCCCAATATATTCAATTTAAGGAAAAGTATCCATGGCTTTCAATTTCCAAAGGTAGACTCGTATGTAACATTTGCGCAAGTGTTAAAACTTTAGGGGCTGCAAAAAGTGAAAGAATTCATATTTCACCAGAATGGAGTAACTACCTAATAGAACAGCAGGAAAAGATCGGGCAAGCAAATTATCAAACATTCGAATGAAAATTAAAAAGCATTGTGAGTCTGAAGCTCATAAAATAGCTGAGAATATTAAGAAAGACAGAAAAAAATAAATTAGAAGAATATGCAAACAATATGAACATTGAAGTAGAAATGAAAATATTAAGCTTTTTAGAACTGCTTATAATATCGCTAAAACAAATAGACCATATTCTGATTATGAAAATCATATCACGTTACAAACATTAAATGGCATTAAATTAGGATCGACTCTTCACTCCAGATATTCTGCTACACAAATAATAAACCATATAGCCTGCGAAATGCGGAAAATGCTTGTTGCGAAGATTTTGTCAACAAATTTAAAAATTACTATACTAATTGATGAATCAACAACCTTAAGTAATAAATCAACTTTGGTCATTTTCTTGAAAGCATATTTAGGAGGAGAAAGTATTGATTATATTTTCTTTGATTTGTGTGAATTACAATGCCAAGACTCAGAAAATATTGAAAAAGAGCTTTTGAATACTTTGTATAAACATGGGTTGAACGAAGAATATTTAAAAGAAAATTGGATAGCAATTGCGACTGATGGGGCAAGTGTCATGGTAGGAAGACATTCGGGAGTCGTAACTCGACTTAAGCAAAAGTTTCCAAAACTTTTTGCATGGCACTGCCTCAACCATAGATTAGAGCTTTCTGTTGGCGATACTATCAAAGAGTCCGCGGAATCAACCATTTTAAAGCTTTTATGGACAAACTGTTTTCATTATATAGCCAATCTCCCAAAAATTGTCGTGCTCTGGAGGAAGCTTGCCATGAATTAGGAACAAGATTTGCTAAAGTGGGTCGAATTTTAGGAGTACGATGGATTTAAAGTACTTTTAGAACAATAAAAACCGTCTGGGAGTCATACGAGTCATTGCACCATCATTTCAAATCATCAACATATCTCGATTCCACATATCAAGGGTTATCAAGAAGATTGGAGAGTCCAGAATTTATATTAGATTTAGGTTTAATGTACGACACGCTTCAGGAAATGTCAATGTTGTCTTTAGAGCTTCAGTCTAAAACAACTACTTTACAAAAGGCGGAACATATAATAAAGAGAACAATTAGAGTCATAGAAAGCTTCAAAACATCACCAGGAGAAAAAAGCTTGCTAGCTCTTGAAGCGGCAGAAAACTTAGTTTTTAGGAGCGTAACATTAGTTCCCAATGCCAAAATTATTCCGATTGATAGAAAAAAAATTTCTTCTAAGTATAATAGAAAAGTTAAAATTAAGGTTGTGTACAGAATCAAATGAAGATAATGAGCAATTAATTAAGGATATTTCAGCTCTAGAACCAAACAATTTTGACGCAGAAAATGTTCGATATGGAGAGGTCGAAATGAGACGTATTTGTCGAAGGTTTAACTTAGATGAAATGAAATGCATTAACGGCTTGAGAGATTTTGTTGATGATAAAAACAATGTTCCCGAAACACTTCAACCATTTTTCAGGGCAATTTCAACATTGCCCTGTTCAACAGGTGAATGTGAGCGAGGTTTCAGCCTGATGAATGATATAATAACAAACTTGCGGACTTCTTTGCTAATATCAAATGTTTCGAACTTAATGTTCATAAATTCAAATGGACCACCAATCGAAAAGTTTCAGCCGAAAAAATACGTTCAATCATGGCTTTTACATCATAGATCATCTACTGACACTAGATCAAGAGTTTGTGCCAGAAAAAATACAGATGCATCTCGGCAGTCATTATGGGACATTTTTATGTAAAAGTTGTATGTAATATTTTACGTCTTTTTTCAAATAAAAATATAATTAAAAATAACCTTGTTTATTTTTACCAAAAATTTATATTCTCAAGCGTATACCCTATGCTAATTTTACGACTACAGCACTGTTAATATATATACAACAGAGAACCACTTGGATACTTCATATTAAAATAGTGTATGTTTCATTTTCAACGTAACTTTTGAGATATTAAATGTTAATTTCATTTGAGTATAATTCAATAAATTTATATTTACTTGACATTTTTAAAAAGATGCAAATAAAATTGTTGTTTATTTTATGAGACCCAATATAATGTTCTTTATTTCGTTCGTTTTGAATATAAAATTTCGAATATTATTTAATGCGTATATATTCCAATATATTTATATTATTTTAATCTTTACAAGTTTTTTCAATTATCTGTAATTTCTATGTAATATTTAAATGTCACAATAAAAAAGGAACTGTGTACGTGAATACACTCAATTTCTCTTATTTAAATTGTAATATACTGTTAGATCACCTATAACCTAAACATTTCTACACTCCAATTCAATGACATTTATAGTATAACAAAATATTTGACTACAATTTAGGCGGGGAGTATTATGAATAGAAAATGCATAAATATAATAGAAAGAATAAAATGCCAAATTTGAATCAAGTAAAATAAAAGGTATACAAATAGAAAGCGGTAAAAATATTTGTAGAAAATAAAAAAAATAAATATAGAAGTAATTTTTAAAAATCAATAAGGGAACACACAAGGTGATAATAATAAATCCAAATAAATATTGTGTGACGTTTCGGTAAGAGCGTTGTTACCATCTTCAGCTAAAGGTACTGAATGTAATTATATGCATTCAGTACTTTTGTCTGAAGATGGTATGAACGGATTCAGTACTTTTGTTAAGCTTTCAGCTAAACGTCACACACTATTTATTTATTAGATGTGGTCTTATTACCTTGTGCTTATTATCTATAATCCAAATTGTACCTTATCATTAGTAAGTAAAATAAGAAATTACCACAAAAATTGAATAAAAAACATGGAGATGAGGTAAAAGAAAAAGGAGGAAGGTAATCACAGTTCATCAAAGTAATGTAGTGTGTGGTAGAAAGAAATAAAGCTGCATATAAATATAATGTAGTTCTAAATAATGTATTGTCATCGTGAGTAGTCAATGTAGAAATAAATATGTTGACATTTAATTATAAAATAAGTTTTAAAATATTATTATGAGGCAATAACGCTCATCTATATAAAAGAATAATGAAAGCACTGAAACACGGATGTTTTATTTCAAATTTTGAAAAATAATGTTCTTACACAGATTATAATTAGCGGGGGGAGGGGCTTGGCTCATCAGTGGAGAACCCTCCCAGCGGTTTCCCCAATTAAATCTACCAGACCGCTTCTTAGGGCTCTCTCTATAATGTATATTCGACGATTCTGCTTATAATGCTGAGCTAATAATGCTAAACAGAAAGGAGATATATTCTAATTAGTAATCTAGAATATTTAGTAGACATAAACCTTTAGAATTACATATAGATATTTACATCAATCAATGTTCTTTCTCAAACAATAATGACAAGGCCAGTTAGGCAAAAATTAATAATTAGTTAAAGGCACACATCTATATATAATATCTATATCAAATATCGATGTCCATAATTTGCTAAATGCCATTTCTAGGATTCCTTCCTTCAGTGTAGCATAGGTAAGCTATATGTGGTCTATATTTTGCTTTGTTCTAGCGTCTATTTAGACGAGAGAGACGGCCTTCATCTTCATATAACAACATCCTCCCGTTATACTCCTTCTATATATACATGGGTTCATAGCTTCTGATGATAGGGCGTCAGTAGATTCAATATTGATATCAGTTCAGATATGTCTTGTTATGATATTGTATTGTTCTGGAGTGAGTCTTTCTGATCCATAACAGTAAATTAAGAGGCAGAGAAAGTTTGTTGTTGAAGTTATATCTTTCTTGATAAGAGGTGATATAAGTTTCCCAGAAAAACCTTTTATCATATATTTTCAAGGAACTCGATAGGTCAATTTAAGCCTTTCAGCTGAGACAGCTTTACAATAGTTAAATACTGGTCAGAGACCGCTATTCAATACCCACAGTTTGGTCAGAGCCCGCTATTCAATAGCCACAGTTTGGTCAGAGACCGCTATTCAATAGCCACAGTTTGGTCAGAGCCCGCTATTCAATAGCCACAGTTAGGTCAGAGACCTCTATTCAATAGCCACAGTTTGGTCAGAGACCGCTATTTAATAGCCACAGACTGTTTAGTGTTCGCTATTTAATAGCCACAGTTTGGTCAGAGACCGCTATTCAATAGCCACAGTTTGGTCAGAGCCCGCTATTCAATAGCCACAGTTTGGTCAGAGACCGCTATTCAATAGCCACAGACTGTTTAGTGTTCGCTATTTAATAGCCACAGTCTTGTCAAAGACCGCCATTCAATAGTTAAAGACTAGTCAGAGACCTCTATCCAATAGCCACAGTCTGGTCAAAGACCGCTATTCAATAGTTAAATACTGGTAAGAGACGCTATTCAATAGCCACAGTCTGGTCAGAGGCCGCTATTCAATAGCCACAATCTCGTCAAAGGCCGCTATTCAATAGTTAAAGACTGGTCAGAGACCGCATTTCAATAGCCACAGTCTGGTCATATACCGCTATTCAATAGGTAAAGACTGGTCAGTGACCGCTATTAATAGCCACAGTCTGGTCAGAGACAGCTTTAAAATAGCCATAGAATTATTTTCAATACCCACAGACGGAGGCTGAAAGCTAAAGACAAAAGCTGGAATTGACCAAAGGCGAGCCCAATAAAAACAGGTTTGTGATTAAATTTATATTGGGCACTGAGGGGTTCCGGTGACCAAATATCAGGTTATAGTCTTTATAGTTTTTAATATGCAATTCGCATTCTTCTCTTTTTTTCCCCCTTTAATCATTATTTCGAGCCCTAATGCTCGTTCTTCCAATATTAGATCCATTTGGACATTTAATTTCTCTGTACAATCCGTAGTAGAACCAGATAGAGCTTTTTCTTTATTTTGTTCAAGCATCAAGATTCCGCCGTGGACGTCAGGTCATTGAATGTCTATAGTTCGAGGTTTAATTGTATCAGGGGTACTTTCCTGAACCCCACCATTGTCAGCGTTGCCTTATGACGAATTTAAACATCCTGTACGTCTCGGAGTGACAGTTTTCCACAAATCTTCCCTTCGTATCATATTTATTAGTAGTTTTTACATTTTTCCGCATCCCAGGTTCTTCCAGTGGAGGTTGGCGCTTCAAGTTAATGGTTGAATTTTCGGTAGCTACCTGGTGACGACCATGTGATTTATCCATTAATCCATTTTGGTTGGAGAGAAACAATGTTTTCTAAGTTCATCAGAGACAGAATTAGTCTTATTTCTTTGGCCCAGAGAACTGACTCGTAGAACTGTTGTTTTGCCCAGCCTCCCTTGATTGTGTCGCAATTTGTTGGATAATTTATTGATTTTATCGAAATAAATTACTAATCACGAATTATAATTGTAAATGTATTTATCATTATTTCCATATTAGACTATATAAAAAAAACTCATGGAGCGTTCTCAATAAGCAACAACTTTCATAGGCGCTGAACGTTGGCGCGTTCATACGTTCGAGGTCGTACTCGAGTTAATGTTAGTTTTGTGGCGATAATATATTGAAACTATATGAATATGAAAGATAAAATATACAAGTGTATTAAAAATTTGGGCTAAAATAGTTCTTGTTTACCGAAAAAAATAGAGTACGCGCATCGTCTGATTTCGATGTGTTGGCAGATCATAACCACGAATATTGAATATATAGTTTAAATTATAAAATCAAAGCAAATCTCTTTCATTGTATAACTCTAGCCAGGTAATAGGAGCTTGCCGATATGTTGTTTACTATTTATAAAATTTACACAAAAAGTCCAAATATTAAAACTACCTCGTTTTATTTTTCAGGATTTTTGTTGAGCTTCATATGTAAAACATTTAATACCTATTTGAAGCCAATCCTCTTAAGATTCTTCACCATTTAAAATTTACAGATAACATAAGAATTTTTTTTAAATTTTATATGAACCAAAGTGTATTTTAAAAAAGGCTTTTTTGATAATCAACTTTGCCCACGGGTGGGAAAATCCAAACAAGGTCCCCAACGTCGAAATGAAGAGGACATTACATCGCCTTAATCTATATTCTAAATTCTGGGTGTCTATCATTAACAGACATATGTTCTTCATAATCTGGCTAATTGGGCATTAGAATGTCAAAAATGTATTAAGCCTCTCGTCTATGTCATATTGAAGAGTGAAAAGTATGATTTTTTTTATTTTCTGTATTATAAGCAAAGAGACAAAGATACTCCTCTAGGTAACCTTGTGCCAGTTATGGGGTTAGCTAAGACTCCATAAATCTTCAGTTGAATAATTCTTAGAATGATCTTATTTTTATGCCATTCGTTCATTTATAAGTCGCTCGAAATTCCTAATAGTTTCTCTTTGTTTTTCCATTAATTCAATTTTCTTTCATTCCATTAGAAAATAATTTCCATTATCACATCCTTAGCTAGTCATTATCTGATGTTTATCAGTAATTTTTTATAAAATGATTGTTTTTTCTGCTCAATAGACTCGAATCTCCCTTTTGTCCAAATGTTTCTCCCAGAGCGGAGTGAAATCCCCCCAGGGTGTCAGGGTATCTTCATTGATCTCACTTAATCGTCGGGCTGTTCCCTCCAGATAGAATATGGCATTTAGCCAAACACATAGAGTCGTCCAATCTATTGTATTTAGCCACCTGTTTATAATTCTCGAGCCACTTTTGGGGTTCTGGACTTCCATTCCCAACAAAGGGAATTTTGACTAATGCAAGGCGAGTTAAGTTGAGGTACTTTTACATACGTAGTAACAATATACTAAAGAATCAAATAAGTAAACATATATTTAGGCAAAGGAAAAATACAAATATACCTAATTTTATATTTTTCTATTTAAATATAATCATTAGTTCTTTACATAAGTGTAATACAGTTGTTGTATGTAACAGGGCTGAAGATTTATGGATTTTGCCTCACTATAAATCCAACTACTGACATTAATGCGCTATCTTAAACTACAAACGACCTTTAGCTGGGACCTCTGAGACCAAGTAGCAACGGCAGTGGTGTGGAATTGCAACACGGCCAATGAACAAGCTGTGATGGCATAGATAACGACTATGAAAGTCAAACCCAAATGCTTTTGTAAGTATTGCTTATCTATAAGATATGTCACTGAGACATTTGGGATAGACAATGTGGGTGAGAAAGTTATTCCAAACTTGAAAAGAGGAATAAAGAGCATTGTGTGTGTATATCTGTTCGCAACTAGATGATGCTCAGGTGCATTGCCATAATGCTTTTGCGATGGTGTTGATTAATAATTTAAAAATTTGTATTAAATAACCCAAACACCCAGCACACAGACAATCAAATTTATATGGATATTTTGATGTAATATTTTATCAATGAAAAAGAAAGGTCAACTCTCCCATCAAAATAGATATCTACTTATATAATTGCCTTATTCTGTCTGTGTGAAGTTCACTGTGTGAAGTTAACGGTTAGATTTTGGTCAGAATGGATAAAATAAAAAAAGTGTCAAGGGATGGGAATCGAACCCACGACCTTCCGCTTACCGGGCAGATGCCATGACCACTAGGCCACATGACCACAATTTATAATTGTAACAAATAGTATTTGAATCAAAACATTCAATCGGGTAAAACACGGGCGTTGCCCGGGTCATTCGGCTAGTTGAAAATAAGCATTAAGGTGTCGCTCTATCACTGAAATGAGAACGATAGTTTGATGAAACAGCCATAGATTGTACTTAATTATAGCATCTATTTGAACGAAATAATTTATATTACTTTGTTAAATATCGAAGTTTATTATTATATGAGCCAATAAAAAGATGCACCTGACATTGAATACCAGAATATAAGAGAGAATAAATTATATAATTATTGAATTACAACTTGACAAAATGAATTTAATGTAGAGTCTGTACATATTCAACAAGCAGCCTGTGACTGATATAAAACATAGCACTAGTATTTTCTGAGATAATCAACAAATATAACTTGAAATTCTCTTAAAATAGCTATGGTTGATATTATTATTTACAATATAAGAAACCTTTTTATTGAATATTTGAAACATTAAAATAATATGCTGATAGAAACAAATTAAAAATTTATGTTTTTTACATAGTGACTTCCACAAAATTTCAAATATTAGAAAACTCTATAGTTTACATTCTTTAAAAAATATTGATAGTTTCAAATCGATAACCCTTGAAGAAATCTGGGAGATTTCGTTTTAAACTGAAGGAGCCGTTGGGGAAGTTAATCAAGCGAATATACAACATTGATTTTTATTCCGGAGGGGAATTTGGGGATATATATTTTCATCGTGAGAAGGAACTATATAGGTAAGTAAGGGAAAGTGCGGGCTTTTCAAATAGAAGAGGCGGCAGTAGGGGTTGTTAGTTACAAAGAGTGGAAGGAGATAAGTAATAGGGGATGTGGCTAGTTAGATAAGGGAAGACAATGAAATTCATTAAACGTTTTTGCTGTTTAATGAATGTAATAAATAGTGAGGAGCAAGAATTTGGGAGTAGAAATCAGGAGAGGTAAATTGAGAGGTTGTTAGAGAGGATTGAGGAAGTGAGGTAGTTAGGAGGAAGCGCAGAATTCGAATTCATTTCTGAGAGCTGTAGTTGAGATAGACATTTAGGATGTAGATGGTTGGGTAATTATATAGGAGCGTAAGTGGGATAGATGGTTAGTAGGAGGCGTAGGTGTATTTAGTCATGAAGGGGCAGTAAGGTTATATTGTCAGAAGTGGGGCGCTGTGGGTTCATTTAGTTAGGAGAGAATGTTGGGATCATTAATTAGGAAGGGGCATTGGGTTCATTTTGTAAGAAGGTGGTGGGGTATATTAGATGGGAGAGGGGAGGGGGATGTTTTATTAGGAGAAGAGTGGGAATTATTTATGTAGGAGGGAGCAAGGGCCTATTTAGGTAGGAGGGAGGGGGGACTATTTAGGTAGAAGGGACGGGGGCTTATTTAGGTAGGAGGGAAGGGGGCTTATTTAGGTAGGGGGAAGGGGGCTTATTAAGAAAGGAGGGAGGGGGGTTTATTTAGGAGGAGGGAGGGGGACTATTTAGGTAGAAGGGAGGGGGGCCTATTAAGGTAGGAGGGAGGGGGCCTATTCAGGTAAGAGGGAGGGGGACCTATTTAGGTAGGAGGGAGGGGGGCCTATTCAGGTAGGGGGGAGGGGGGACTATTTAGGTAGGAGGGAAGGGGGACTATTCAGGTAGGAGGGAGGGGGGGGGGGCTTATTTAGGTAGGAGGAAGGGGGGGGGGACTATTTAGGTGGTAGGAAGGAGGGGGGCATATTTAGGTAGGAGGGAGGGGGGACTATTAAGGTAAGAGGGAGGGGAGGATTATTCTGGTAGGGGAGGAGGGGGGACTATTTAGGTAGGAGGGTGGGGGGACTATTTAGGTAGGAGGGAGAGGGCTTATTTAGGTAGGAGGGAGAGGACCTATTTAGGTAGGATGGAGGGGCTTATTAAGGTAGGAGGGATGGGGGCGGGGCTTATTTAGGTAGGAGGGAAGGGGGCTTATTTAGTTAGGAAGGAGGGGGGCTTATTTAGGTAGCAGGGAGAGGGCCTCTTTAGGTAGCAGGGAGGGGGGACTATTTAGGTAAGGGAGTGGGGGGGGACTATTTAGGTAAGAGGGAGGGGGCTTATACAGGTAGGAGGGAGGGAGACTCATTTAGGTAGGAGGGAGGGGAGCCTATTTAGGTAGGAGGGAGGGGGCCTATTTAGGTAGGAGGGAGGGGGGCTTATTTAGGTAGGAGGGAGGGGAGCTTATTTAGGAAGGAGGGAGGGGGGATAATTTAGGTAGGAGGAAGGGGGCTTATTTAGGTAGGAAGGAGAAGCGCTTTTTAGGTAGGAGGGAAGAAGGACATTTAGGTAGGAGGAAAGGGAGCCTATTCAGGTAGGATGGAAGGTGAGGGGCTTATTCAGTTAGGAGGAAGGGGGGACTATTTAGGTAGGAGGGAGGGGAGGATTATTCTGGTAGGAGGAAGGGGGGCTATTTAGGTAGGAGGGAGGGGGGCTTATATAGGAAGGAGGGAGGGAGGACTATTTAGGTAGGAGGAAGGGGGGACTATTTAGGTAGGAGGGAGGGGGCTTAATTAGGAAGGAAGGAGGGGAGCTTATTTAGGAAGGAGGGAGGGGGGACTTTTTAGGTAGGAGGGAGGGGGGCTTATTTAGGTAGAAGGGAGAAGCGCTTATTTAGGTAAGAGGGAAGGGGGACTATTTAGGTAGGAGGGAAGGGAGCCTATTCAGGTAGGAGGGAGGGGAGGGGCTTATTTAGGTAGGAGGAAGGGGGGACTATTTAGGTAGGAGGAAGGGGGGCTTATTTAGGTAGGAGGAAGGGGGGCTTATTCAGGTAGGAGGGAGAAGCGCTTATTTATGTAGGAGGGAAGGGGGACTATTTAGGTAGGAGGGAAGGGAGTCTATTCAGGTAGGAAGGAGGGGAGGGGCTTTTTTAGGTAGGAGGAAGGGGGGACTATTTAGGTAGGAGGGAGGGGGGCTTATTTAGTAAGGAGGGAGGGAGGACTATTTAGGTAGGAGGAAGGGGGACTATTTAGGTAGGAGGGAGGTGGGCTCATTTAGGTAGGAGGAAGGGAGGCTTATTCAGGTAGGAGGGAAGGAGGGGGGCTTATTCAGGTAGAAGTGAGGGGGGACTATTCAGGTAGAAGGGAGGGGGGCGTATTCAGGTAGGAGGGAGGGGGCTTATTTAGGTAGGAGGGAATGGGGCTTATTTAGGGAGGAGGGAAGGGGGCTTATTTAGGCAGGAGGGAATGGGGCTTATTTAGGGAGGAGGGAAGGGGGCTTATTTAGGTAGGAGGAGGGGGGCGTATTTGGGAGGAGGGAGGGGGCCTATTGAGGTAGGAGGGAGGGGGCCTATTCAGGTAAGAGGGAGGGGGACCAATTTAGGTAGGAGGGAGGGGGGGCCTATTCAGGTAAGGGGGAGGGGGGACTATTTAGGTAGTTGGGAAGTGGGACTATTCAGGTAGGAGGGAGAGGGGGATTATTTAGGTAGGAGGAAGGGGGGACTAGTTAGGTAGAAGGAAGGGGGGTTAATTAGGTAGGAGGAAGGGGGGACTACTTAGGTAGGAGAGAAGGGGGCTCATTTAAATAGGAGGGATGGGGGGCTTATTTAGGTAGGAGGGAGGGGGACTTATTTAGGTAGGAGGGAGAAGGCCTATTTAGGTAGTAGGGAAGGGGGCTATTTAGGTAAGGGAGTGGAAGGACTATATAGGTAGTAGGGAGGGGGGCTTATTTAGGTAGGATGGAGGTGGGCTTATTTAGGAAGGAGGGAGGGGGGACTATTTAAGTAGGAGGGAGGGGGGCTTATTTAGGTAGGATGGAGGGGGGCTTATTTAGGAAGGAGGGAGAGGGGTCTATTTAGGTAGGAGGGAGGGGGACTATTTAGGTAGGAGGGAGGGGGCTTATTTCGGTAGAAGGGAGGGGGGCTTATTTAGGTAGGAGGGAGAAGCGCTTATTTAGGTAGGAGGGAGAAGCGCTTATTTAGGTAGGAGGGAAGGGGGACTATTTAGGTAGGAGGGAAGGGAGTCTATTCAGGTAGGAGGGAGGGGAGGGGCTTATTTAGGTAGGAGGAAGGGGGGACCATTTAGGTAGGAGGGAGGGGGGCTTATTTAGGTAGAAGGAAGGGGGGCTTATTCAGGTAGGGTGAGGGGGGACTATTTAGGTAGAAGGGAGGGGGGCTTATTCAGGTAGGAGGGAGGGGGCTTATTTAGGTAGGAGGGAATGGGGCTTATTTAGGGAGGAGGGAAGGGGGCTTTTTTAGATAGGAGGAAGGGGGCGTATTTAGGAGGAGGGAGGGGGCCTATTGAGATAGGAGGGAGGGGGCCTATTCAGGTTAGAGGGATGGGGACCAATTTAGGTTGGAGGGAGGGGGGCCTATTCAGGTAAGAGGGAGGGGGGACTATTTAGGTAGTAGGGAAGTGGGACTATTCAGGTAGGAGGGAGAGGGGGCTTATTTAGGTAGGAGGAAGGGGGGACTATTTAGGTAGAAGGAAGGGGGGTTATTTAGGTAGGAGGAAGGGGGGACTACTTAGGTAGGAGAGAAGGGGGCTCATTTAAATAGTAGGGATGGGGGCTTATTTAGGTAGGAGGTAGGGGGATTTATTTAGGTGGGAGGGAGAGGGCCTATTTAGGTAGTAGGGAAGGGGGCTATTTAGGTAAGGGAGTTGGGGGACTATATAGGTAGTAGGGAGGGGGGCTTATTTAGGTAGGTTGGAGGTGGGCTTATTTAGGAAGGAGGGAGGGGGGACTATTTAGGTAGGAGGGAGGGGAGCTTATTTAGGTAGGATGGAGGGGGGCTTATTTAGGAAGGAGGGAGAGGGGACTATTTAGGTAGGAGGGAAAGGGACTATTTAGGTAGGAGGGAGGGGACTTATTTAGGTAGAAGGGAGGGGGGCTTATTTAGGTAGGAGGGAGAAGCGCTTATTTAGGTAGGAGGGAAGGGGGACTATTTAGGTAGGAGGAAAGGGAGTCTATTCAGGTAGGAGGGAGGTGAGGGGCTTATTTAGGTAGGAGGAAGGGGGGACTATTTAGGTAGGAGGGAGGGGGGCTTATTTAGTAAGGAGGGAGGACGGAATATTTAGGTAGGAGGAAGGGGGGACTATTTAGGTAGGAGGGAGGGGGGCTCATTTAGGTAGGAGGAAGGGGGGCTTATTCAGGTAGGAGGGAAGGAGGGGGGCTTATTCAGGTAGAAGTGAGGGGGGACTATTTAGGTAGAAGGGAGGGGGCTTATTCAGGTAGGAGGGAGAGGGGGCTTATTTAGGTAGGAGGAAGGGGGGACTATTTAGGTAGAAGGAAGGGGGGTTATTTAGGTAGGAGGAAGGGGGGCTTATTTAGGTAGGAGGGAGAGGGCCTATTTAGGTAGTAGGAAAGGGGGTTATTTAGGTAAGGGAGTGGGGGGACTATATAGGTAGTAGGGAGGGGGGCTTATTTAGGTAGGATGGAGGTGGGCTTATTTAGGAAGGAGGGAGGGGGGACTATTTAGGTAGGAGGGAGGGGGGCTTATTTAGGTAGGATGGAGGGGGGCTTATTTAGGAAGGAGGGAGAGGGGACTATTTAGGTAGGAGGGAGGGGGACTATTTAGGTAGGAGGGAGGGGGCTTATTTAGGTTAAAGGGAGGGGGGCTTATTTAGGAAGGAGGGAGGGGGGACTATTTGGGAGGAGGGAGGGAGGCTTATTTAGGTAGGAGGGAGGGGGCCCTATTTAGGTAGAAGGGAGGGGGCCTTTTTAGGTAGGAGGGAGGGGGGCTTATTTAGGTAGGAGGGAGGGGGGCTTATTTGGGTAGGAGGGAGGGGGCCCTATTTAGGTAGGAGGGAGGGGGCCTATTTAGGTAGGAGGGAGGGGGGACTATTCAGGTAAGGGAGTGGGGGGACTATTTAGGTAGTAGGGAGGGGGGCTTATTTAGGTAGGAGGGAGGGGGGCTTATTTAGGAAGGAGGGAGGGGGGACTATTTTGGTAGGAGGGAGGGGGGCTTATTTGGGTAGCGTGAGGGGGGACTATTTAGGTAGAAGGGAGGGGGGCTTATTCAGGTAGGAGGGAGGGGGGCTTATTTAGGTAGGAGAGAAGGGGGCTCATTTAAATAGTAGGGATGGGGGCTTATTTAGGTAGGAGGTAGGGGGACTTATTTAGGTAGGAGGGAGAGGGCCTATTTAGGTAGTAGGGAAGGGGGCTATTTAGGTAAGGAAGTGGGGGGACTATATAGGTAGTAGGGAGGGGGGCTTATTTAGGTAGGTTGGAGGTGGGCTTATTTAGGAAGGAGGGAGGGGGGACTATTTAGGTAGGGGGAAGGGGAGCTTATTTAGGTAGGATGGAGGGGGGCTTATTTAGGAAGGAGGGAGAGGGGACTATTTAGGTAGGAGGGAAAGGGACTATTTAGGTAGGAGGGAGGGGGCTTATTTAGGTAGAAGGGAGGGGGGCTTATTTAGGTAGGAGGGAGAAGCGCTTATTTAGTTAGGAGGGAAGGGGGACTATTTAGGTAGGAGGGAAGGGAGTCTATTCAGGTAGGAGGGAGGTGAGGAGTTATTTAGGTAGGAGGAAGGGGGGACTATTTAGGTAGGAGGGAGGGGGGCTTATTTAGTAAGGAGGGAGGACGGACTATTTAGGTAGGAGGAAGGGGGGACTATTTAGGTAGGAGGGAGGGGGGCTCATTTAGGTAGGAGGAAGGGGGGCTTATTCAGGTAGGAGGGAAGGAGGGGGGCTTATTCAGGTAGAAGTGAGGGGGGACTAATTAGGTAGAAGGGAGGGGGGCTTATTCAGGTAGGAGGGAGAGGGGGCTTATTTAGGTAGGAGGAAGGGGGGACTATTTAGGTAGAAGGAAGGGGGGTTATTTAGGTAGGAGGAAGGGGGGCTTATTCAGGTAGGAGGGAGAGGGCCTATTTAGGTAGTAGGAAAGGGGGTTATTTAGGTAAGGGAGTGGGGGGACTATATAGGTAGTAGGTAGGGGGGCTTATTTAGGTAGGATGGAGGTGGGCTTATTTAGGAAGGAGGGAGGGGGGACTATTTAGGTAGGAGGGAGGGGGGCTTATTTAGGTAGGATGGAGGGGGGCTTATTTAGGAAGGAGGGAGAGGGGACTATTTAGGTAGGAGGGAGGGGGACTATTTAGGTAGGAGGGAGGGGGCTTATTTAGGATAAAGGGAGGGGGGCTTATTTAGGAAGGAGGGAGGGGGGACTATTTGGGAGGAGGGAGGGAGGCTTATTTAGGTAGGAGGGAGGGGGCCCTATTTAGGTAGAAGGGAGGGGGCCCTATTTAGGTAGGAGGGAGGGGGCCTATTTAGGTAGGAGGGAGGGGGCCCTATTTAGGTAGGAGGGAGGGGGCCTATTTAGGTAGGAGGGAGGGGGGACTATTCAGGTAAGGGAGTGGGGGACTATTTAGGTAGTAGGGAGGGGGGCTTATTTAGGTAGGAGGGAGGGGGGCTTATTTAGGAAGGAGGGAGGGGGGACTATTTTGGTAGGAGGGATGGGGGCTTATTTAGGTAGGAGGGAGGGGGGCTTATTTAGGAAGGATAGAGGGGAGCTATTTAGGTAGGAGGGAGGGGGCCTATTTAGGTAGGAGGAAGGGGGGCTTATTCAGGTAGAGTGAGGGGGGACTATTTAGGTAGAAGGGAGGGGGGCTTATTCAGGTAGGAGGGAGGGGGGCTTATTTAGGTAGGAGGGAATGGGGCTTATTTAGGGAGGAGGGAAGGGGGCTTTTTTAGATAGGAGGAAGGGGGCGTATTTAGGAGGAGGGAGGGGGCCTATTGAGATAGGAGGGAGGGGGCCTATTCAGGTTAGAGGGATGGGGACCAATTTAGGTTGGAGGGAGGGGGGGCCTATTCAGGTAAGAGGGAGGGGGGACTATTTAGGTAGTAGGGAAGTGGGACTATTCAGGTAGGAGGGAGAGGGGGCTTATTTAGGTAGGAGGAAGGGGGGACTATTTAGGTAGAAGGAAGGGGGGTTATTTAGGTAGGAGGAAGGGGGGACTACTTAGGTAGGAGAGAAGGGGGCTCATTTAAATAGTAGGGATGGGGGCTTATTTAGGTAGGAGGTAGGGGGACTTATTTAGGTGGGAGGGAGAGGGCCTATTTAGGTAGTAGGGAAGGGGGCTATTTAGGTAAGGGAGTTGGGGGACTATATAGGTAGTAGGGAGGGGGGCTTATTTAGGTAGGTTGGAGGTGGGCTTATTTAGGAAGGAGGGAGGGGGGGACTATTTAGGTAGGAGGGAGGGGAGCTTATTTAGGTAGGATGGAGGGGGGCTTATTTAGGAAGGAGGGAGAGGGGACTATTTAGGTAGGAGGGAAAGGGACTATTTAGGTAGGAGGGAGGGGACTTATTTAGGTAGAAGGGAGGGGGGCTTATTTAGGTAGGAGGGAGAAGCGCTTATTTAGGTAGGAGGGAAGGGGGACTATTTAGGTAGGAGGAAAGGGAGTCTATTCAGGTAGGAGGGAGGTGAGGGGCTTATTTAGGTAGGAGGAAGGGGGGACTATTTAGGTAGGAGGGAGGGGGGCTTATTTAGTAAGGAGGGAGGACGGAATATTTAGGTAGGAGGAAGGGGGGACTATTTAGGTAGGAGGGAGGGGGGCTCATTTAGGTAGGAGGAAGGGGGGCTTATTCAGGTAGGAGGGAAGGAGGGGGGCTTATTCAGGTAGAAGTGAGGGGGGACTATTTAGGTAGAAGGGAGGGGGCTTATTCAGGTAGGACGGAGAGGGGGCTTATTTAGGTAGGAGGAAGGGGGGACTATTTAGGTAGAAGGAAGGGGGGTTATTTAGGTAGGAGGAAGGGGGGCTTATTTAGGTAGGAGGGAGAGGGCCTATTTAGGTAGTAGGAAAGGGGGTTATTTAGGTAAGGGAGTGGGGGGACTATATAGGTAGTAGGGAGGGGGGCTTATTTAGGTAGGATGGAGGTGGGCTTATTTAGGAAGGAGGGAGGGGGGACTATTTAGGTAGGAGGGAGGGGGGCTTATTTAGGTAGGATGGAGGGGTGCTTATTTAGGAAGGAGGGAGAGGGGACTATTTAGGTAGGAGGGAGGGGGACTATTTAGGTAGGAGGGAGGGGGCTTATTTAGGTTAAAGGGAGGGGGGCTTATTTAGGAAGGAGGGAGGGGGGACTATTTGGGAGGAGGGAGGGAGGCTTATTTAGGTAGGAGGGAGGGGGCCCTATTTAGGTAGAAGGGAGGGGGCCTTTTTAGGTAGGAGGGAGGGGGGCTTATTTAGGTAGGAGGGAGGGGGGCTTATTTGGGTAGGAGGGAGGGGGCCCTATTTAGGTAGGAGGGAGGGGGCCTATTTAGGTAGGAGGGAGGGGGGACTATTCAGGTAAGGGAGTGGGGGGACTATTTAGGTAGTAGGGAGGGGGGCTTATTTAGGTAGGAGGGAGGGGGGCTTATTTAGGAAGGAGGGAGGGGGGACTATTTTGGTAGGAGGGAGGGGGGCTTATTTGGGTAGCGTGAGGGGGGACTATTTAGGTAGAAGGGAGGGGGGCTTATTCAGGTAGGAGGGAGGGGGGCTTATTTAGGTAGGAGAGAAGGGGGCTCATTTAAATAGTAGGGATGGGGGCTTACTTAGGTAGGAGGTAGGGGGACTTATTTAGGTAGGAGGGAGAGGGCCTATTTAGGTAGTAGGGAAGGGGGCTATTTAGGTAAGGAAGTGGGGGGACTATATAGGTAGTAGGGAGGGGGGCTTATTTAGGTAGGTTGGAGGTGGGCTTATTTAGGAAGGAGGGAGGGGGGACTATTTAGGTAGGGGGAAGGGGAGCTTATTTAGGTAGGATGGAGGGGGGCTTATTTAGGAAGGAGGGAGAGGGGACTATTTAGGTAGGAGGGAAGGGGACTATTTAGGTAGGAGGGAGGGGGCTTATTTAGGTAGAAGGGAGGGAGGCTTATTTAGGTAGGAGGGAGAAGCGCTTATTTAGTTAGGAGGGAAGGGGGACTATTTAGGTAGGAGGGAAGGGAGTCTATTCAGGTAGGAGGGAGGTGAGGGGCTTATTTAGGTAGGAGGAAGGGGGGACTATTTAGGTAGGAGGGAGGGGGGCTTATTTAGTAAGGAGGGAGGACGGACTATTTAGGTAGGAGGAAGGGGGGACTATTTAGGTAGGAGGGAGGGGGGCTCATTTAGGTAGGAGGAAGGGGGGCTTATTCAGGTAGGAGGGAAGGAGGGGGGCTTATTCAGGTAGAAGTGAGGGGGGACTAATTAGGTAGAAGGGAGGGGGGCTTATTCAGGTAGGAGGGAGAGGGGGCTTATTTAGGTAGGAGGAAGGGGGGACTATTTAGGTAGAAGGAAGGGGGGTTATTTAGGTAGGAGGAAGGGGGGCTTATTCAGGTAGGAGGGAGAGGGCCTATTTAGGTAGTAGGAAAGGGGGTTATTTAGGTAAGGGAGTGGGGGGACTATATAGGTAGTAGGTAGGGGGGCTTATTTAGGTAGGATGGAGGTGGGCTTATTTAGGAAGGAGGGAGGGGGGACTATTTAGGTAGGAGGGAGGGGGGCTTATTTAGGTAGGATGGAGGGGGGCTTATTTAGGAAGGAGGGAGAGGGGACTATTTAGGTAGGAGGGAGGGGGACTATTTAGGTAGGAGGGAGGGGGCTTATTTAGGATAAAGGGAGGGGGGCTTATTTAGGAAGGAGGGAGGGGGGACTATTTGGGAGGAGGGAGGGAGGCTTATTTAGGTAGGAGGGAGGGGGCCCTATTTAGGTAGAAGGGAGGGGGCCCTATTTAGGTAGGAGGGAGGGGGCCTATTTAGGTAGGAGGGAGGGGGCCCTATTTAGGTAGGAGGGAGGGGGCCTATTTAGGTAGGAGGGAGGGGGGACTATTCAGGTAAGGGAGTGGGGGGACTATTTAGGTAGTAGGGAGGGGGCTTATTTAGGTAGGAGGGAGGGGGGCTTATTTAGGAAGGAGGGAGGGGGGACTATTTTGGTAGGAGGGAGGGGGGCTTATTTAGGTAGGAGGGAGGGGGGCTTATTTAGGAAGGATAGAGGGGAGCTATTTAGGTAGGAGGGAGGGGGCCTATTTAGGTAGGAGGAAGGGGGGACTATTTAGGTAGGAGGGAGGGGACATATTTAGGTAGGAGGGAGTGGGGCTTATACAGGTAGGAGGGAGGGAGACTTATTTAGGTAGGAGGGAGGGGAGCTATTTAGGTAGGAGAGGGGGGGCCTATTTAGGTAGGAGGGAGGGGGCCAGTGCTGTAGTGGAGGGTATACGGGGGTATACGCCGTATACCCTATGCTTTTAAAATTTAGATAGCGTATACCTAGTGGTTTTACTTAAAAATAGCGTATACCCTATGATTTTGTTCAAATTTTTAATTAAAATTTTATTATTTTCTTTCTTTGTAATAGTAAAAAAAAAATGATGATTAAAATTGTACTGAAAAATTAAAAAAAAATTTCAAATTAACAATTCACACAAAATATTTCATTCATTTAGTAAAAATTTCTTGGGAAAAATATATCAACTATATTTAAATTAATAATCAAACAAGCCTCCTTTAACGAAAAACGGAAAACGAATATAACCGAACCTTTAATTTTTGAAAATGGTAATTTTGTTTAAAACCACAATGAAATGAAAACTTTAAAAACTTTCCTAATATTTAAAAGTTATTATGTTTGCTTAATAGAAAATATGTTAAAAAATTAAAGTTTAAATAAAAATAAAGTTATATTTTCTGATGTTAAAATCATCTCAAAAATAAAAAATAAAAACGACTTCTTCAAGATAGATGTTCTCTTATTACCAATGCTGTATTTATCCAGCAGTGATGTAAACTAATACATAAACAATTTGGTTTTCGATTTAAAACGATTTTCTTCTAATTCTATACAATTGAAAATATATTTGAATTTTATCAAATACTGTTCTTTAACTAAAGTTGCTATGGTAACCATGCTAAACTACGTTATTGTGGACGTTAATTTTGCATATTCTTTAGTTTATTTGAAGTTAGCAAAAGCTGTTGACAAAATAACATTGATTTTCAAAAAAATATAATTTTGAAAACTTCTTTAAGTAAGTTTATTGATACTGGCTTAAAAGCTTATTTAAATTGTTTTTAATTTTAGATTAAAAGTTGGTGTTTGTTTTTTAAAAAAAATAAATAAAATAAAGATTTTTTTCAAAACAAATCGATTAAGTAAGTATCTAAATTTTGTTAATGTTTAAATAAGTGAAATTTAAATTTTCTGTACTTATACTAGCTTTCGAAAATAACTCTTCTGTTTAATTATGGACCGCTGGTTGAAGACAGGAAATTTATGTACTAAAAGAAGTTTGGAGGTAGAAGAAGATGCAGAAAAGAATGAACTAGAAGAAGCTGTTACAAGAAATAAAAACACTGTTGGTACATCAAATGCAAGTACTATCTCAAAAAGAGCTGATATATTGATCAATAGTTCACCAGAGAAAATGAATGACCAGGATTCCAAATTTGAAGTTTGGAATGATTCCCAATATATTCAATTTAAGGAAAAGTATCCATGGCTTTCAATTTCCAAAGGTAGACTCGGATGTAACATTTGCGCAAGTGTTAAACTTTAGGGGCTGTAAAAAGTGAAAGAATTCATATTTCACCAGAATGGAGTAACTACCTAATAGAAGCAGCAGGAAAAGATCGGGCAAGCAAATTATCAAACATTCGAATGAAAATTAAAAAGCATTGTGAGTCTGAAGCTCATAAAATAGCTGAGAATATTAAGAAAGACAGAAAAAAATAAATTAGAAGAATATGCAAACAATATGAACATTGAAGTAGAAAATGAAAATATTAAGCTTTTTAGAACTGCTTATAATATCGCTAAAACAAATAGACCATATTCTGATTATGAAAATCATATCACGTTACAAACATTAAATGGCATTAAATTAGGATCGACTCTTCACTCCAGATATTCTGCTACACAAATAATAAACCATATAGCCTGCGAAATGCGGAAAATGCTTGTTGCGAAGATTTTTTCAACAAATTTAAAAATTACTATACTAATTGATGAATCAACAACCTTAAGTAATAAATCAACTTTGGTCATTTTCTTGAAAGCATATTTAGGAGGAGAAAGCATTGATTATATTTTCTTTGATTTGTGTGAATTACAATGCCAAGACTCAGAAAATATTGAAAAAGAACTTTTGAATACTTTGTATAAACATGGGTTGAACGAAGAATATTTAAAAGAAAATTGGATAGCAATTGCGACTGATGGGGCAAGTGTCATGGTAGGAAGACATTCGGGAGTCGTAACTCGACTTAAGCAAAAGTTTCCAAAACTTTTTGCATGGCACTGCCTCAACCATAGATTAGAGCTTTCTGTTGGCGATACTATCAAAGAAGTCCGCGGAATCAACCATTTTAAAGCTTTTATGGACAAACTGTATTCATTATATAGCCAATCTCCCAAAAATTGTCGTGCTCTGGAGGAAGCTTGCCATGAATTAGGAACAAGATTCGCTAAAGTGGGTTGAATTTTAGGAGTACGATGGATTTAAAGTAGTTTTAGAACAATAAAAACCGTCTGGGAGTCATACGAGTCATTGCACCATCATTTCAAATCATCAACATATCTCGATTCCACATATCAAGGGTTATCAAGAAGATTGGAGAGTCCAGAATTTATATTAGATTTAGGTTTAATGTACGACACGCTTCAGGAAATGTCAATGTTGTCTTTAGAGCTTCAGTCTAGAACAACTACTTTACAAAAGGCGGAACATATAATAAAGAGAACAATTAGAGTCATAGAAAGCTTCAAAACATCACCAGGAGAAAAAAGCTTGCTAGCTCTTGAAGCGGCAGAAAACTTAGTTTTTAGGAGCGTAACATTAGGTTCCAATGCCAAAATTATTCCGATTGATAGAAAAAAATTTCTTCTAAGTATAATAGAAAAGTTAAAATTAAGGTTGTGTACAGAATCAAATGAAGATAATGAGCAATTAATTAAGGATATTTCAGCTCTAGAACCAAACAATTTTGACGCAGAAAATTTTCGATATGGTGAGGTCGAAATGAGACGTATTTGTCGAAGGTTTGACTTAGATGAAATGAAATGCATTAACGGCTTGAGAGATTTTGTTGATGATAAAAACAATGTTCCCGAAACACTTCAACCATTTTTCAGGGCAATTTCAACATTGCCCTGTTCAACAGGTGAATGTGAGCGAGGTTTCAGCCTGATGAATGATATAATAACAAACTTGCGGACTTCTTTGCTAATATCAAATGTTTCGAACTTAATGTTCATAAATTCAAATGGACCACCAATCGAAAAGTTTCAGCCGAAAAAATACGTTCAATCATGGCTTTTAGATCATAGATCATCTACTGACACTAGATCAAGAGTTTGTGCCAGAAAAAATACAGATGCATCTCGGCAGTCATTATGGGACATCTTTATGTAAAAGTTGTATGTAATATTTTACGTCTTTTTTTCAAATAAAAATATAATTAAAAATAACCTTGTTTATTTTTACCAAAAATTTATATTCTCAAGCGTATACCCTATGCTAATATAACGACTACAGCACTGGAGGGGGCCTATTTAGGTAGGAGGGAGGGGGGCTTATTTAGGTAGGAGGAAGGGGGAATTATTTAGGTAGGAGGGAGGGGGGGCTTATTTAGGAAGGAGGGAGGGGGGACTATTTAGGTAGGAGGGAGGGGGGCTTAATTAGGTAGGAGGGAGAAGCGCTTATTTAGGTAGGAGGGAAGGGGGACTATTCAGGTAGGAGGGAGAGGAGGGGCTTATTTAGGTAGGAGGAAGGGGGGACTATTTAAGTAGAAGGGAGGGGGGCTTATTTAGGTAGGAGGGAGGGGGGGACTATTTAGGTAGGAGGGAGGGGGGCTTATTTAGGAAGGAGGGAGGGAGGACTATTTAGGAAGGAGAAAGGGGGGACTATTTAGGTAGGAGGGAGGGAGGCTTATTTAGGTAGGAGGAAGGAGGGCTTATTCAGGTAGGAGGGAGGGAGGGGGCTTATTTAGGTAGAAGTGAGGGGGGTCTATTTAGGTAGAAGGGAGGGGGGCTCATTCTGGTAGGAGGGATGGGAGCTTATTTAGGTAGGAGGGAAGGGGGCTTATTTAGGTAGGAGGGAAGGGGGCTTATTTAGATAGTAGGGAGGGGGGACTATATAGGTAGGAGGGAGGGGGGCTTATTTAGGTAGAAGTGAGGGGGGACTATTTAGGTAGAAGGGAGGGGGGCTTATTCAGGTAGGAGGGAGGGAGGACTATTTAGGTAGGAGGGAGGAGGGCTTATTTAGGTAGGAGGGAGAAGCGCTTATTTAGGTAGGAGGAAGGGAGGACTATTTAGGTAGGAGGGAGGGGGGCTTATTAGGTAGGAGGGAGGGGGGACTATTTGGTTAGGAGGGGGGGGTTATTTAGGAAGGAGGGTGGGAGGACTATTTATGTAGGAGGATGGGGGGACTATTTTGGTAGGAGGGAGGGGGTTTATTCAGGTAGGAGGGAGGGAGGGGGGCTTATTTAGGTAGAAGTGAGGGGGGACTATTTAGGTAGAAGGGAGGGACTTATTTAGGTAGGAGGGAGGGGGGCTTATACAGGTAGGAGGGAGGGAGTCTTATTTAGGTAGGAGGGAGGGGAGCTATTTAGGTAGGAGGGAGGGGGCCTATTTAGGTAGGAGGGAGGGGGGCTTATTTAGGAAGGAGGGAGGGGGGACTATTTAGGTAGGAGGGAGGGGGGCTTATTTAGGTAGAAGGGAGGGGGGCTTATTTAGGAAGGAGGGAGGGGGGACTATTTAGGTAGGAGGAAGGGGGGACTATTTAGGTAGGAGGGAGGGGACTTATTTAGGTAGGAGGGAGGGGGCTTATACAGGTAGAAGGGAGGGAGACTTATTTAGGTAGGAGGGAGGGGAGCTATTTAGGTAGGAGGGAGGGGGGCCTTTTTAGGTAGGAGGGAGGGGCCTATTTAGGTAGGAGGGAGGGGGGCTTATTTAAGTAGGAGGGAGGAGGGCCTATTTAGTTAGGAGGAAGGGGGGCTTATTTAGGTAGGAGGGAGTAGCGCTTATTTAGGTAGGAGGGAAGGGGGACTATTTAGGTAGGAGGGAAGGGAGGCTTATTTAGGAAGGAGGGAGGGAGGACTATTTAAACACCTTTCTGTTGAATTAGACCGATTTCATAATCGCTCTTGTAGGATGTTATGAAATGGAAGCCGCCTCTGTACTGATGAGGGCAATAGCCCGGAACCATGGTATACTGGCTGGCTTTTGTATGAATTCTCCAAAATTGGTATTGTGACTCATTCTTTATCTCCACAAATAATATTTTTACTAGAGTGATAAGCAAAATATATCAATCTAATGCATAATTAAAGGAAGATTTGCCACTCTCTTCAGGTGCATTTCATGTATACATTATATTTGAGATAGTGTAAGATTTTGAAAGTTTCCTTCCATAAATTTAGAGGGTGATAAATTTCTGAGATATGAAATTAAAAATTGAAAATATAGTAACTATAACAATTATATACTTTAATTTTCTCTAAATTATTTATCAAGTCTAAATTATAATCACCAATTATATAAAAAATAACTAAAAATAAGATTCTGAATAGCTCTTTTGGTATAAATTATTTTAAATATCATATTGTTAAAATATCATTTTTTAATTTGTGTATGTCTTATTTTATAACGATAGAAAAAGTATACTAAAATAGAAAGTGCTATATATATAGTTCTAGTGTGTGTGTGTGTGTGCTATATATATACATTTGATAGTATGGTAAAAAAATATTGTAAGAATTGTGTTTGAAATTTAATCAGATAATCAAGGCAATCGATATAAAACTATATTATAAGCAACAGTATTCCAATGTTTGGTAAGATATCACTTTAATGACTAAATAACTTAGGATGAAATAATATAGTCACCTCTGTCGTTCGAAACATGGGAGAAGAATGGGAAGAATGTTTACCTACCTCTTCTAACATGGAGGCGGAGCTGGCTGAGCGCTGGCAACATCAGCTCGCAGGACTGCTGGTAGTTCTTGTATGATGAGGAATATAGTGGAAAATATGTTTTCATTATTCTCCAAATACACATGGCCATGGTAGGAATATAGCGACTTACTGTAAATGCGTCAAATGGCGCATGAAAAAATCAGTTCGATTTATACATTCACAAATGTACCAAGGCTCTATTTGACAATTTGCAATCAGTGGTGGGATAGACCTTCGCAAGTATAGGTTTATTGAAGCCATTTTTTCTTCTTCTTCAAAAAAAGTTCCTAGTGCGGGATTCGATCCCTGGTCGTCCCTGTAGAAACCCGAGAGTTTATACCACTACTCCACACACCCTCCTTAAAATTAATTCTAAAACTTACCTTGAGATTTAGTAGAAGGATCAACAATGTGAATAACGTGTATATTTATAGAATTTAAAGAATGGAACACTGCGAATCAACAGAGAAGAATAAATAAATTCCGCCCTTAATTGCAGCATTTATAGTTCGCGTTTGATAAATTCATTGGTTCCATATCCAGTGCGCGTTTGATCAACTTATATATTGAATCAATATTCTGTGCACGTTTGATCAATTCATTCAGTGATTCCATATTAAGTACACCTTTATCAATTCCTATGTTGATTCTATATTCAGTGCAACTTGATCAATTCATATGTTGATTCCATATTCAGTGCAACTTGATCAATTCATATGTTGATTCCATATTCAGTGCAACTTGATCAATTCATATATTAATTCAAAATCCATTGCAAATTTGATCGAATCACATGTTGATTCCAAATCTAGTGCGCGATATTGATATCAATATAAATCCATACATTGATTTTATATTCAACGTGGAGTTTATCATTTCCTTTATTGATTTTATATACAGTGTGCGCCTTTATCAATTCATATATTGATTTCATATCAAGTGCGCTTTTAAAGCAATTTATATATATTTATATATTAATTTATTTATATTTATATATATATTTCCATATCCAGTGGGTGTTTGTCAATTCATATATTGATTTTATACACAGTGTGTATGTACGTGTTCGATCAATCAATAGTTTAATTCCATATTCAGTGCAAGTTTTATCAATTTATATATTGATTCTATAACCAGTGCGCGTTTTATCAATTTGTATTTATGCCATAACCAGTGAGCGATTTTGATCATTTCATATTTCAATCTCATATCTTATATGCGTTTTTGATCAGGCCCAATATTGATTCATATACAGTGGGGGTTCAATTAATTCATATATTGATTCCATAACCAGTGCGCGTTTGAGAATATCATATTTCGATGCCATATTATGTGCGCGTTTTATAAATTAATATATTTATTCCATTTCCAGAGCGCTTTTGATCAATTCATATATTGATATCATATCCAATGTATTTGTTGGGTTAATCATTTCATATTTTGATTCCATATTTAAAGTGCCATCTATTAAATTTTAAATTGTCTGTATAGATAGAGTGATGTCAAATCCAGTGCCCGTTTAATCAGTTCACGAAATGTTTCGTTATCCTGTGCACGCTCTATCACTTGAAAAATTAGTTCGATATCCAGTTCATGTTCGATCACTACATAGATCGATTTCATATCATTGTGCATTTGTTAAAGCATAGATAGACATAACATATCAGTGCGTTATTGATAATTAATTTGATTCCATATCCAATGCGCAATTGATCAATTCATACTTTGATTATATATCAGGTTTGTAATTGATTTCGTTATAAAAGGCGGGATGAATATATTTAAGTTATTCCACAAAATTATGCCGATGATCTTCCACCAATTAAGCCTTTCAATAAAATAACTTCCATTGTTGAAGTTAGAGGCCGGGTAACCTTACAATAAAACTTTTAAGAATTAAAATAAACTTTCTAAAATTAAATAAATATATTTTTCAATGATATACTATTTATTTTTTAAATATATATTCATTACAAAGTACACCCTCTCCTCATACTATGTAGATATTTACGTGTAATACTTAAATAACACAAATAATATATTGTGATGTTTAAGAGACAATTATAAATTAACCTGAATAATACATTGTTCAACTATGTGTGTCCCACACCTATATCAAAACTAAGAATGTAAATTTTAATATTTGTTAAAATTTGAATTTATTTTTTATTCAAATTTGTATGAGTATATATACTTTTTTGCAATATTTTAATATAGGATAATATTGTAATGTAGGATAACTTTTCAGTTATTTTTATATTTAAAAGTCATTGCAAGCAGTCCTCTTAATGACCGCCATTTTAACGACCGCAATGTTTTAACACGTATTCCAACCTAACATCTAGATTTTCTCGCGAATCTCAAGGGCTCCTTAACCACACCACATACTATACACATTAAACATTTTACATGTTAATTGATATCACAATGCAATATTTTAGTGACCAATTCAGCCAATAAATTGCGCTTTCTCAATTTTCGATTTATGCAACCTGGCTATAAATATATATACGCCCTGTAGTTGTACCCTCTCTCTATAAAAAATATTTGTCCTATATTATTGCCCAACATTTATCTTATCACTATAGTAATCTTCGAATATATTCCAATTTGCATGCAATCCTGAATTTAATTTTTATTCTAGTCCTCTCCTTTTATTTATATTATCAATTTAATCCATTATCATTTAAAAAACTTTAATCAATATTATTATTTTTTTATATTATTATTTTAGTAGTATGAACATTTATTTTTTAAAATCATTTGAATATTTTATTATTACTTTTATATATTATATGTTTTGTTTTTCAATTTTAATTTTATTTTATCAAAGTGCACAGAGAGGTTTTTGAGAAGCTTTCCACACCTGATTAATTTCTCGGTGACCATACATATTTATTAATTTGTTTCTAATACACGTTTACCCAAAACCCAAAAAATATCATTTTAATTGTAATCCTTTATGAAGATACGATGATAACTAAAATAAGAAATATCAATGAATAAATATAAACTATATATTTTGAAACGCCTTGATGAAGTTAGGCGCACAGCCTATCGAAATAGTGGCATTTTATATTAAATAAAATGTTTGTTTTATATCAGATCCAAAATATGCCTTTTAATTAATATATATATATATATTATATTTGAGTTTTTAGATTATAACCTTTTTTATATATATAAAAATGAAATCCAAAATCGATGTTTGTTGTCGGGTTACGCAAAATCTACAGAATCAATCATTATGAAATTTCGCATGTAGGTAGTTGAAGATTTCCTTTGACACATAGGTTAATGTGCTTATTATAAAAATATAAAACCAAAAAGCGTTAGGTTCAGCCTTTTACCGCTTGGCGCAGCACTGGTCGCGACGATAAATGAATTTGATTGGTTAATAATTTTACACGAAGTTTGTTTACACGATTATTGTTAGTTTGTTTACACGATGAATGTTTTTAAAATGTAAGATTATCCAATCGCCGTGAAACTTTAGGAAGTTATTTACTAAACTACTGGTAAGGTTTTGGGTTTGAATTTGATTTGAAATAAATACTCGTTGCAATTTTATTTACAAATTTCTACTTTCACTCACAAGCAGCGCCTCTCGCGACATCAGATGAATTGTAAATTGTAATTGTAAAAAATTTGTAAAAATTCTAAAATGTGTTCCAAGTATAATACATTTAATATTCAATTTGAGGATTTAGTAATATATTATTCCAATGACGTTGTGAAAAAACTTGAAATTTCAATATTAATATATATTTAAAGCATATATCTGATTTAAAATTTAATAAACGTTTTAAAAATATATATGTTTCAAAAATATAATTAAACGCATATAACAATTTTTGTATTTTTATATTTATATACGTTTATAAATCTATATATAGGTGGATTAGATGTTTTCTAGAATCGTTTTAACAAATGTTTGTTAGGCAAACTTTCACTCGGGTAAAAACCGGGCGAAGCCGGGTACATTCGCTAATACATTTATTTACAAATGTTCGTTTATGGCAAGATACTATTCCTTCAACTTCAAATTACCAAGTGGACCAATTAATATTGATTTTATTCAACTTATCGAGTCTTTTTCAAGGGACAGGGAAAATTTTCAAATTATCGAGAGTATAGACAAGTATAGATTCAGTTTTTAGAATTCTAGAATCGTTTTAACAAATTTTCGTTAGGCAAACTTTTACTCGGGTAAAAACCGGGCGAAGCAGGGATTATTTGCCTAACGAACATTTGTTAAAACGATTCTAGCAAACCTCCAATCCCTACTGAATCTCTACTTGTCTATACTCTCGATAATTTTAAAATTTTCCCGGTCCCTTTAAATATATATGTATACATATATGGTAATTTAAACCAACAACCCTATATTGTATAATACCTATAACAAGATTGTCATGTTTTGTATATAGAAACACATCTATAAATAATTATACGCATGATTGACATGTGTCATTGCATCACCATATGCAATGTACTTTGTACAAACTGAGGATGAATAAATAAAAATATGTAATAGATTAAGAGCTGAGCTAAGAAAGAGATCGAGATAGAAATACAACAACCCTAAAAAGGAATTTGGCAAGCCGTTGCCATCAGGTCCAAAAGGTGTGGAGGATGCCGCAGCCACTCCACGCACTTTGCACCCGTTCAAAATAAATTCTCGCCTGTCCCCCCCCCCCCCCCTTGGCAAAGACATAAAACATCTGCCCTAGCCGAAATGTTACTTAGACACTTCACCATCGGCGTGTGCCCTTGTCGGTTGTACACAGGTCCACCTCATCGACCATGTAAAACAGTAAGAATTCTTCTAACTCCATCTTGCTCTTAGCTCGACTTTTATCTGTTCACGGAACTTTCCTACTACAACTGTGTCTCTTCGTTTTTTGTGTGTGGACATTCCCAAGCTTTCCACTCTGCCTCGACCACGACTGCCTGTACTCTGTGAGAACTGTTAAAGGTCCTGCAAGGTGCAGAGAGGTACTGGAAAACTCTCCACGCCCTGACTGTCCCTCTTGGTTACTACTGGTTCGACCCTCGGTTACCACAGCTATAGCGAGAGTCGACAGGATACCTCATCACAGATAAGTCGACAGGACCTTATCACAGATAAGTCGACAGGACCTCATCACAGATAAGTCGACAGGACCTTATCACAGGTAAGTCGACAGGATGACCACAACGAAGGAGGTAGGAAGTCTGTTCAGATAGAAGCGACAAAGAGCAAAGTTGGAGGAACCAACCCACCATTCCAACAAAACGACCGAGCAATCTCTCTCCCAACAAGATACGATATTCCAGGAGCAAGCTGTCAACCCCCCAACGACACAGCCGAGAATCCCGCAAAAAAAGCCCGTGAGAAGTTTCCCACCTTGGCCTTACAACGCAACCACCTTCCAGGCGACTTGCCGCCGTCACCAAACAGAAGTTACAAGCTTCTACAAGCCCTACATGGAGCGTCTTCCGCGTCATCAGGACAACAACAAAAGACCAAGTCTCCTGACTAAACAATCCTCAAAACTGTGAGTTTTTAAAAACCCACCTAAATCTCTCTTCATGCTCACAACTTGATTCTCCATAAATTTGAGGTTTATTTTCACTGTAATCATTTAAAATCAATTTTTATCATTTTTATATCATATCAATTCAAATTCTAAATCTTGTACACCCTCATTTATCAATTTTTACTTTATTTTAAACAACTTATAAATTTTAATTCATTACTTTCAATTTTACATAAGAAAATTATTTTTTTAATTACGCGAATCATAATTTTAAACTTATTTGTGTGTGTTTTTTTTAATATCTTATTTTTATACCAAAACACCAATTTCTTAATCAAATACTCAAAACTTTGAAAAAATCATTGTTATGTTCACTATTTTATGTAAACGCCCCATTCAAATTATAAGTCACTATCACGCCATTGCCCTTTTACAAGGATAATTTTCACACTACCATAATCAACGATTTAAAAAATATATTCAAATTTTAATAAACATAAGTGAGACGCATTTTTTTTTATATTGCAAAAATCGAAAGATACAATATCTTCAAAATCACAACTAGAAAAGAAACTGTCCTTTTCCAAAACAAGTTTAATATCCAACATAGTTTCACTCCATCGTCCTTTCCTTTTACATGCATAATTATTAATCATCCACACATCTCTCTCAACAAACTTCAACACACTCCCCCATCACTTTCTCCAATTGGCCACCATCTATTAGCGCGCGACTTAGCAACAAATCAATCTCGAGCCACACAAGCTCCATATCGTCGCCACTAAACGTGCCACATCCACTAACAGCCAAAATATCTCGATGTGTTTTGTACAACCACCACCCATGACAAGTAAATTTTTTATTCATGGTGAAACAAGTTAGATGCTGTACCAAAAACAAAGACTTCACGTGAAACCTTTCCATTCAATTCACTCACTCGTCTCCCACAGCGCATCACAACAATTTTTCTCACTTAACAGGCCACAAAGACACCTTCATGCCTGTGACACAACTCACCCCAAAGCGTGTCCACGTCGAAAGTCTCACTTTTACTCACATCTAAACCTGACATCATTGAATAATATTTTTACTAAGTCCTCAACAACGTCGAAACACAACACTTACGAACACCGAGAAAACTACATATTTCAAATAGACCATAAAACTGCCAACAAGCTTTCACCACTCTCAAAGGGAGTTAACCAGTAAACCAGTACCCAAACGTACATTAAAACCCTCAAAACTGTACTACAACAAGGATTTCCAAAACGTCTGTTATCTGACAGAGCGCCCGCTTTTACCTCATAAAAATTCCGTAAATTTCTAATAACACATGGTATACAACCCCTACTCACCAAAAGCAATAACCCACAAGCAAAACGGTTAAATAGAACGCTTAAATGCGACCATTAGAGGCAAACTCAGACTAGCTTTTCTAGAAAATCCAAAAGCTTCCTGGACTCAACTAGTTAAGCGCATCACTCAAATGTATAATAACACACCCCCCATTCTGTCACAAGTTTTCCACCCACCTACTTAATGTTCATTGTTATCCACCCAGATCTAAGAACTCATCTTAACCCATACCCCGACATAACTAGAGCTAGAGAGATAGCACGCTTTCGTACCCAATATAAGCATAAAAAAAGATAAAGAAACATTTGATAAGCAGCACAGAACACCACATTTCGAAGTGAATGATCTTGTTTTGGTCAAAAATTATAAACATCCCGACACAGGTAAATTAGCACCATATTTTACTGGACCATATACAATAATTGAAATAATCTCACCCAATGTTGTTCGAATAGATCGCCTCAATCAACCCCTCAATAGAGACAGTGACACTATACATGTCAATAAATTAAAATATTACACAGAGAATGTTCTGTACATTACACCTCCACAACCCCGATTTGACTCCAGATATCTTCGAGACGCAACTATTCTAAACTATACCGCCTACAACCTCCCAGCCATTCCTACATTCAAATCCAGATATATTTAACATCGATCGTTTTGCAACAAACCTCAAGTAGTGACCAGAAAATTGCCCGTTAAATTCACAAACCTATTCTATCTACATATTCTACACCAACCCATTTGGATCTGTATTACTTACTTACTTACTCTCTTCCACACAATATTTCTTTGAACCCACTAGATCCAGACTAGAAGAGAAAGCATTTAAAGCACGTGCGCTGTTGACAAGCCCCATATCTCCCCCTTCAAAAACAATACCCATCGCACCCCGCTCACAAAGCTGTCATCTAAATATCCGCTATCGGAATGATCGCCATATGTAACACGTGTCTCCCACTAAACATTTATATTTCTTCGAGAATTTCACAAATTCCCAGACAGAGAGTCACACACCGCTAGTTGGTATACCAAAGGCCCCAGTGACGATTGACTAAACATCCCGAGACCATTCCCGCGTCACTAAATCCATCGCCACACTTCCCACTAACTCGCCCCCAGTAAATTAAGGCCGTGTCCTATACATTTTTTATTCCACCCCTTTTACTAGATTAGCAGTCAATATCTTAACCTAACTTTTTAAAACATTTAGATATTATAATTTGAACAAGACCTACCCAAAATTTAACATTCTGATATTTTGATCCTGTGTGTAAATCGCAAATTTTTTTTTCTATATATCAAACATTTTACATGTTAAAGTGATAACAATATTTAATTATATTTTATTTTTGTATAAAATATATTTAATTTTTTATTTTTATCTTTCAATTATATAATCACAAGTTTTTAATCCAGCATTATTTTAGTATTACAAAAGATTTATTTGTTGACAAAAACCACTTTAATTCTTCATTATTATTACTTTTGTATATTACATGTTTGATTTTGTCCACTTAAACTTTATTCAACCACAATGATATTTCTATATTTTTTATTCCTATTATATTTGTTTTTATACCATTATATAATATGACCATGTTTATCTTCAACTATCGGGCACACAGCAATCGTTTACAGCAATCTATTTCTCCAACCACTTCTGTGTACAGTTGACAATTTTTTTTATTTCGTAATTTCAACAAACTCTTTGAACACAGTTCTCCAGGTTTAGTTGATTTCTGTTCCACCAGATGGCGCTCTGCCTTCTGTAAAGCACATGTGCTCCTGGTCAGGATATGCCATTTTTAATATATATATATGTTATGGATAATTTTTTTTGTTAGATAAAGGGTTGATAAGACAAATGATAGATAAAATAAAGGGTTGAGGTGCAGTCGTGATATAAAAAAATATATAATTTTTACCGTCAAGTAGCTTTTATTATAAATTACTTGAGGAAATATTACACATTAGTTATTTTCACATTATATAGAATTTATGAAGTTAATCCTATATTAGTGATATAAAAGGATAGATATGTTAACTACGCATATTTACAACAAAACTGAAAGTTTTTCTGAAAACGATGATAAAAAAGTAAAATTATCAATGAATAAATTTAAATATATATTTTTTAAAATATTAAAATATTTGAATTTTTAGATATATTGTGGTGGTTCGTCTGGTTTTGAAGAAATGATTCAATTATTCATTCCAAGGTATTTTAATTATTTCAGATATAATATAAAAATAAATATCAATGTTAATTATTATCGTTACAAATTAAAATCTAGTAAAGAAGAGTTTACAAAGTTTGATGAAAATGAATGGATGAAAATGGCCATTCGCTCGTGGAGGCGCCAAAACAATGGTTTCCTCCCCCGTGCTTACCACGTCACCGCGCATGCCCCGACCAGCGTACCCGGCAGGCCGAGGTGGTGGCGGTTGAAAGGGCTGTTCGAAATTGGCGGTGGGTCAAAACACCTTCACACCCCTCGGCTCCCAAGGACTTCCTGTCCTTGAAAGATCGAAGTTGAGAAGCATGAGCCCGGTACACTCGTCCTTAGGTGTCTTGGATGTCATAGACTAGACTGCTGATTTTCTTCTTAACGAAGAAAGGGCCTTGTTGTTTTGGGCTGAGTTGGGACATGCATGGATGGTGCTTTGCCACAGTCCTCAAAACTTGATCTCCCTCAGAGAATTCCACATCTGGATGTTTATCATCATGGAGATTCTTCCTCTTTATCTGAGCTTTTCTGGTATTCTCGCGAGCCAGACCTCTTGTTTCTTCTAACGTGATGGGATGGTCAGTAAAAGATGGTGATTCACCAATCCCATACAGGAGAAACTTTGGGCTGAATTTGATTACTTCATGTGAGGTCTGGTTGTATGTCTTGACAATAAATGGTACAAGTGTCGACCATTTTTGTTTCGGTTTCTCCAAATTTGCAGGTCTCAATCTTGTGAGAAGGGTATAGTTAGCCTTTTCACCATTCCACATGTCTGAGGATGGTATGGAGTAGCAACAGAATGGGCAATTTTATTTTCCGACAGAAAATTTTTGAAGCTTCTACTTGTGAAATTCGACTCATTGTCTGTCAGAATACATTTGATTGATACTCCAGAAGATAACAGCTGTCTAAGGATGTTGAGGATGGCAGCTGAATTGTTGGATGCTGTAGGAGATGCCCAAATGTAACGACTATGGTGATCTATGATGACCTGGAGATACTTATGTCTGGTGTTCTTGGCTTCATTTCCCAAAACAATTTTATCGAGTCCAATGAGGTCAAATGGTTGGAGGTCGCTGTCCGGTATTTGGTAGTGGCCGATTGTCGGTTGGTTTGACTATTTGCTGAGCTGACAAACTTTACATGAGGAAACATACTCTTTTATGGTCCAGAGCATTTGTGGCCACCAGTAATATGTGGAAATCAGCTTCAATGTTTTGTTTTTTCCAGGATGTCCAAAGTCATCATGAAAGTGGTGAAGAAATTTTGCCCGTAGGGAATCAGGTACAACTTCTTTGGAATGGCCTCGAATTCGTATAGTGACAATGCCACTTTTAATTTGAGGGTTCTTTACAAATCGCAAGTCTGCCTATTGTTGAGCAATCTTCATCTTATCTTCAGTTATGAATGTGCACACTGGATTCCTGGAAAGTGCCTCAACATGTGTTTGCTGTCCTCCTGCTCTGTGGATAATGGTGAACGATCTAGAAGATAGCTCCATTGTTCTTCGGAAAAGTCTTCCTCCAGGGTTTTTATGATTCAATAGCCATTTTAAAGCACTATGATCAGTGACAATTTGGAATGGCTTGTCGAGGTAGTTGTTGTAATGTCTGACTTCTTCGATAATGGCAAAACATTCCAACTCTGTAGCGGTGTAGAGTGACTGTGTTGGGTTGAGCCGTTTTGAGAAATAGGAAACAACACGTTCTCTGCCATCTGGATGTTTCTGTGCAAGAATTGCACCAAGTCCTTGCTCTGAGGTATCAGTGTAGAGCTTACATGGTGAGGTGGGATCATACATTGTCAAAACTGGAGGTTGTGTGATTAAATTCTTCAAAGTTTCAAATGCTTTTTGGTGAATTTCAGACCAGTGGAAAATTTTATCTTTCTTCAATAAATCTGTTAGAGGTTGTGCTATTGATCTGAAATCTTTTATAAATCTCCGATAATACCTACACAATCCATGGAATTGCTGTATGTTTTTGATTGTTTTGGGGATTGGGAAACTTTTAACAGCTTCTATTTTCCGAGGTGAAGTTGTAACCTGATTGTATTTGATTATATATCCAAGATATTCTATTTCTTCTCTGATAAAATAACATTTTTGAAGCTTGAGCCTGAGGTTTTGGGAATATAATTTTTCTAGCACTTCTGATAGAAGGTCAAAATGTTCTACTATAGTTTTAGAATATATGATGAAATCATCAAAATAGTTGATGCACCCCTTGTACATTAATGGACCAAGGGTTTGTTGTATGATTCGCTGAAAAGTAGCAGGGGCGTTTTTCAACCCAAAGGGCATTACTAACCACTCATAAAGCCCTTCGATGGTGATGAATGCTGTCTTCTCTGTGCTGTCTGGAGCCATTTCGACATGCCAACAACCTGAAGCGATGTCCAACGAAGTGAAGTATTTCGCTCCCTGAAGACGATCGATGACTTCTTGAATGTTAGAGGCAGAGGCATTTTGTCATCAATGGTAAGGGCATTGAGGCGGCGGTAATCAACACAAAGCCTTTTTTGGCCATCCGCCTTTGGTACGAGTGTGACTGGGAAGGCCCATGGGCTTCGACTCTCTCGAACTAGTCCTTTTTTCTTTAAATCTTCAACCTGTCGTTTAATCTCATAATACTCCGAGTCTGATCTTCGATACGGTCGAAGTTGGATAGGTGGATGAGGAACGGTATGGATGTTGTGTTTTGCTATTTTGATTTTTCCTACATCAAAATAATTTTCACTAAAAATAGTTGTATATTTATGTAATATCTTGTCGAGGGTTTGATTTGTTTCTGGTCTCGAATGATTCGCCTAAATTTACAATTATACAAAGATGGTCCTTTAGTAGTCACAACACCATTCTTGATGTCGACATGAAGATTGAACAGAGTTACCACATCACGACCTAGTAGGAGGAGGTACATGAAGTTTCTGAGGATGTGAAAATCTATCTGATGGGTGATGTGACTGATGGTAAGGTTGACTTTAACGCGACCAAAGCTTCCTGTTCTGGAATTAGCTTGATTGATGTAAATGGATGATGATGGTTCCGTTTGTAGATTCAAAATTTTGAATTGGGAATATGACATTATACTGATGTTTGAACCTGTATCTATGAATGCTTGTATTGGGGTGGAGTTGACTAATGTATTGATGTTGATGAACTTGGAGATTGGTCGCTCTATTAGTTTAAATAACCTTTGGTAAATATGTTGAATTAGAAGATGAAGGGTTGTGAGTAGCATACAAAGTTGAGGGTTGTTCGCTTGCTAAGGTTTCTTTAGGAAATGTTTTGAGTCTATATGGGCATTCATTATGCCAATGAAAATTATTTAAATTTCGCATTTTGCAAAATCTGCATGGGTATGGTGGCTCCGGAGGTGAAGCGACGTAAGAGTTAGCAGATTTAAAGTCTTTAATTTTTTTATCGCCGAAGGCTGGTTTGGAGTTCTTTTGTATGGAGCTAACACCAGCCTCCGATTTTAAGGTTGCACTTATCCAAGTCTCTATATCTTCTAAATGTATTGGGGCTAAGCTTATCTTCCATTGTTCTGGTAATCCCTCCGTCAACATCTGGATCTGTTCGACTTTGGATAAGGAAGTTTGTTTTAGAAACCGGATTTTGGACTGAAAGTAATCATTGAGGGATTAAACGCGGCGTAGATACCTTCATTGTGCATCAATTAATGGTGTAGCTGTTGATGATCCAAATCTTGTAATAAATTTTTGTTTGATGGTTACCCATTGATTAATATTTGTGCCTGCAATTTCATCAGCATACCATTCTAAGGCTCTTCCTTCTAGATAGTAAAAAAACCTTTCATTTACCTTCATCTGCAACATGTAATTCAAAAGGTTTTACCCATCTCTGGGCACGAATATACTTCTGATCCCCGCTGTATTTTTGCTATTTTAAAATATTTGCTTACGACATAATGATATTAGATATTATTTTTATTCTAAAAAAAAAAACATTTTTTTTTCAGTATCCAATTTTTTGCTTAAAAATTATTAAAATCCAAATTATGTTCACAATTGACTGGCATAAATATAATATTAAAATGAATAAAATATTTTTGAGGCTTGAATAATTGAAAATACTTGCCGGCTGCGCCAAAACTGCGATGGTTCGTCTGGTTTTGAAGAAATGATTCAATTATTCATTCCAAGGTATTTTAATCATTACAGATATAATATAAAAATAAATATCAATGTTAATTATTATCGTTACGAATTAAAATATAGTAAAGAAGAGTTTAAAAAGGTTTGATGAAAATGGATGGATGAAAATGGCCGTTCGCTCGTGGAGGCGTCAAAACAATGGTTTCCTCCCCCGTGCTTACCACATCACCGCCGCCGCGCATGCGCCGACCCGGCCGAGGTGGTGGCGATTGAAAGGGCTGTTCGAAATTGGCGGTGGGTCAAAACACCGTCACAATATAATATTTCCCACCTGTGAAAAATATTTTAAAAGTTTAAAATATCAAAATGAAATTGGTAATTAAAAAATAATTAATTAAAGGAAATCAATAAATCTATAGAAATAATTAAAAATAACACAATAAAAATCAATACGCACATTTTCTCAAAATGAACAAAAGAAAGTTTGTTTACAAATCCTTTCCTTTATATCTATAAAAAGAAATCCAAAATCGATGTTTGTTATCGCGTTGCGCAAAATCTAGAGAATAAATCATTATGAAATTTCGCATGTAGGTAGCTGAAGATTTCGTTTAACATATAGGCTATTCAAAAAACTAAAAAGGTTTATGTGTTTTTTTTAAATAATATAAAACAAAAAAGCGTTAGTTCCAGCCATTTACCGCTTGGGCGCAGCACTGGTCGCGACGATAAATGAATTTGATTGGTTAATAATTAACACGTGGTTTGTTTACACGATGAATGTTAATTTGTTAAAAATGATGAATGTTTTTAAAAGGTAAGATTATCCAATCGCCGTGAAACTTTAGGAAGTTATTTACTATACTACTGGGAAGGTTTCTGGTTTGAATTTGGTTTGAAATAAATATTCTTTGCAATTTTATTTGCGAATTTTCTACTTTCACTCGCAAGCAGCGCCTCTAGAGGCATCTGGGGAAATTATATTTATAAATTGTAACAATGCTTAAAATGTGTTCCAAGTATAATATATTTAATTTGAGAATTTAGTAATATAATATTCCAATGACTTAAAAAAATTTGGAATTTCAATATTAATATATATTTAAAGAAAATTATGTAACGTTTTTGTGTTAAATGTTAAAATGTAATGTTAAAATATATTTTTTTTACATTGTTAATATAATTTGTTGTTGTTTTATAATAGTGAAGATGCAAATTACATTGTTGCTGTTGTGAGAAAATATCTTTATTTTACGGGGCTGCTAACCAAAATGAGATTGTTGCTGTTGTTTATTATCGTTTGTTTATATAGAAAACTTACATTGTATGTGATGATGATAACAAAAATGAATTTTTAAATTAATATATATAATTCATTGAGAAAAAAAGAAATAATTAATTATCAAATTCACAAAAGTGACAATATCTTATTTAAAATATAATGAATGTTTTCAAAAATTTATGTGTTTCAAAATTATATTTAAACGCGTATAACAATTATTATATTTATATACGTTTATAAATCAATATAATGGTGGATTGGATGTTTTCTAGAATCGTTTTAACAAATGTTCGTTAGGCAAACTTTTACTCGGATAAAAACAGGGCGAAGCCGGGTACAATCGCTAAATACAGTTATTTACAAATATTCGTTTGTGGCAAGATACTATTCCTTCAACTTCAAATTACCGAGTGTACCAATTAATATTGATTTTATTCAACTAATCGAGTATTTTTCAAGGGACCGGGGAAGAATTTCAAATTTTCGAGAATATAGACAAGTATAGATTCAGTAGGAATTGGATGTGTAGCGGCTCCCATATATTAACATTAATATCATATTAATTGTTGTCATATCAATATAATAAAATAATTATACATCATTTTTAATATAAAACATAAATCATATAAAATGTAAATATTTAACTATAATATATCAAACACATATATCTAACATTATATAATCTAGAAATGAATTTTGACCACACACATATAAACAAAAAATAACTTCAACATGTAATATACACCAATTTAACCCTTCTGATAATTTGTATAAATAAATGTAATTAAAAGTTGATTTTACAATAAATAATTTGTTAATGACTCCGCTTATAAATCTATGCCGCCCACATAAATTAGTGAGCCGTATTTAAAATATAAACTTTAACGAACATTTGCAAGCAATCAAACAAGAATTTCAATTTGATCAAAAGTGAAAAATAAAATTACTCATAATATCAAATTATAAATATTTAATAAATACATATTAAATATTTATATTTAAAACAAAAAATATAACATATTTCGAAATATTTAAAAACAACGAAAACGTACATCGTTTGGTATTTAATTCAAGGCAAATTTTCAACTTATAACAAAATCGCTATCAAATATAATTTTAAGAAATTATATTTGATAGCGATTTTGTTATAAGTTGAAAATTTGCCTTGAATTAAATACCAAACGATGTACGTTTTCGTTGTTTTTAAATATTTCGAAATATGTTATATTTTTTGTTTTAAATATAAATATTTAATATGTATTTCTTAAATATTTATAATTTGATATTATGAGTAATTTTATTTTTCACTTTTGATCAAATTGAAATTCTTGTTTGATTGCTTGCAAATGTTCGTTAAAGTTTATATTTTAAATACGGCTCACTAATTTATGTGGGAGGCATAGATTTATAAGCGGAGACATTAACAAATTATTTATTGTAAAATCAACTTTTAATTACATTTATTTATACAAATTATCAGAAGGGTTAAATTGGTGTATATTACATGTTGAAGTTATTTTTTGTTTATATGTGTGTGGTCAAAAATCATTTCTAGATTATATAATGTTTATTTTATTATATTGATATGACAACAATTAATATGATATTAATGTTAATATATGGGAGCCGCTACAGATTTTTGCTAGAATCGTTTTGACAAATGTTCGTTATGCAAACTTTTACTCGGGTAAAAAACCGGGCGAAGCCGGGAACATATATATATGTTTGTCGGCTATGCACGCCCTCAATATGTAACTAATCTCGCTGAAATTTGAACAGGACAGAGAGTTAAATCTGAAAGAGTTTTTTGTCGCGCTTTAACCAAGAAAAATTATAATTAACCAGGTACTGAGCAACAATATTTTTTAGTCAGAAATGATGATGACAATATTGCTGTATCATGCTTGATTGACAAAAACAAAATGCTTTAGGGGAATATTCACTAAAACAGACCACGGGCGAAGCCTGATAATAATTTTCAGTGTAGGCAGGAACAAAATTCTACCTGCAAAACATTCACTCGAGCAGAAGACGCATGAAGCCAGGTCATCTCTATATATAAAATATCGTTTCTCGGCCTTTTGGCTAAGATCGTGTAGTTTATCTCTAGATATTTTTTATTTATATATATCTTTTTAAAAATATATTCAGTAGAGAGAGTGGATATGTTTGCTCGAAAAATATATTTTATATCCTTCCTTATATCTATAAAAATGAAATCCAAAATCGATGTTTGTTATCGCGTTGCTCAAAATCTACAGAATAAATCATTATGAAATTTCGCATGTGGGTAGCTGAAGTTTCGTTTAACATATAGGCTATTCAAAAAACTAAAAAGGTTTATGTGCTTTTTTTAAATAATATAAAACAAAAAAGCGTTAGTTCCAGCCTTTCACCGCTTGGGCGCAGCACAGGTCGCGACGATAAATGAATTTGATTGGTTAATAATTAACACGTGGTTTGTTTACACGATGAATGTTAATTTGTTCACATGATGAATGTTTTTAAAAGGTAAGATTATCCAATCGCCGTGAAACTTTAGGAAGTCATTCACTATACTACTGGGAAGGTTTCTGGTTTGAATTTGGTTTGAAATAAATATTCTTTGCAATTTTATTTGCAAATTTTCTACTTTCACTCGCAAGCAGCGCCTCTAGCGGCATCTGGGGAAATTATATTTATAAATTGTAACAATGCTTAAAATGTGTTCCAAGTATAATATATTTAATTTGAGAATTTAGTAATATAATATTCCAATGACGTAAACAAATTTGGAATTTCAATATTAATATATATTTAAAGAAATTTATGTAACGTTTTTGTGTTAAATGTTAAAATGTAATGTTAAAATATATTTTTTTTACATTGTTAATATAATTTGTTGTTGTTTTATAATAGTGAAGATGCAAATTACGTTGTTGCTGTTGTTTATTATCGTTTGTTTATATAACAAACTTACATTGTATGTGATGATGATAACAAAAATGAATTTTCAAATTAATATATATAATTAATTGAGAAACAAAGAAATAATTAATTATCAAATTCACAAAAGTGACAATATCTTATTTAAAATATAATGAATGTTTTCAAAAATTATGTGTTTTTCAAAATTATATTTAAACGCGTATAACAATTATTATATATATATACGTTTATAAATCAACTAGACGAATGGCCCGGGCAACGCCCGGGTTTTACCCGAGTGCGAATATATTTTAAAGACGTTTTAATCTTCATCTAGATCTTCATCTTGTCTACACCTTGTATACATCTTGCTTCCTAGGGTTGCCTAGAGTGGCCGCTATAGACAGGGTGGTCTGTATAGACAGGTGGATGTATCACACAGCTGATAACAGGGTTGCCTAGAGTGGCCGCTATAGACAGGGTGGTCTGTATAGACAGGTGGATGTATCACACAGCTGATAACAGGGTTGTCTAGAGTGGTCGCTATAGACAGTGTGGTCTGTATAGACAGGTGTATGTATTACACTGCTGATAACAGGGTTGCCTAAAGTGACCGCTATAGACAGGGTGGTCTGTATAGACAGGTGAATGTAACACACTGATGATAACAGGGTTGCCTAAAGTGACCGCTATAGACAGGGTGGTCTGTATAGACAGGTGGATGTATCACACAGCTGATAACAGGGTTGTCTAGAGTGGTCGCTATAGACAGGGTGGTCTGTATAGACAGGTGTATGTATCACACTGCTGATAACAGGGTTATCTAGAATGGCCGCTATATACAGGGTGGTCTGTATAGACAGGTGGATGTATCACACAGCTGATAACAGGGTTGTCTAGAGTGGTCGCTATAGACAGGGTGGTCTGTATAGACAGGTGGATGTGACACACTGCTGATTACAGGGTTGCCTAAAGTGACCGCTATAGACAGGTGTATGTATCACACAGCTGATAACAGGGTTGTCTAGAGTGGCCGCTATAGACAGGGTGGTCTGTATAGACAGGTGTATGTATCACACTGCTGATAACAGGGTTGCCTAAAGTGACCGCTATAGACAGGGTGGTCTGTATAGACAGGTGAATGTAACACACTGATGATAACAGGGTTGCCGAAAGTGACCGCTATAGACAGGGTGGTCTGTATAGACAGGTGGATGTATCACACAGCTGATAACAGGGTTGTCTAGAGTGGCCGCTATAGACAGGGTGGTCTGTATAGACAGGTGGATGTAACACACTGCTGATAACAGGGTTGTCTAGAATGGCCGCTATAGACAGGTGTATGTATCACACAGCTGATAACAGGGTTGTCTAGAGGGGGGCAGGGAGATCACGTGTTCGCCGGCAGCCAATGGGCGCGCATTCTATCCGTGAGCTTCAGACAGACAAAATAAGGCAATTATATAAGTAGATATATAGGTGGATTGGATGTTTTCTAGAATCGTTTTAACAAATGTTCGTTAGGCAAACTTTTACTCGGATAAAAGTACATTCGCTAAATACAGTTATTTACAAATATTCGTTTGTGGCAAGATACTATTCCTTCAACTTCAAATTACCGAGTGGACCAATTATTACTGTTTTTTTTTCAACTTATCGAGTATTTTTTCAAGGGACCGGGAAAATTTTCAAATTATCGAGAGTATGACAAGTATAGATTCAGTAGGGATTGGATGTTTGCTAGAATCGTTTTAACAAATGTTTGTTAGGCAAACCTTTACTTGGGTAAAAATCAGGCGAAGCTGGAAACATATATATATGTTTGTCGGCTATGCACGCCCTCAATATGTAACTAATCTCGCTGAAATTTGAAAAGGACAGAGTTAAATCTGGAAGAGTTTTTTTGTCGCACTTTAACCAAGAAAAATATAGTACTGAGCAACAATTCTTTTTAGTCGGAAATGATAATGACAATATTGCTGTATCATGCTTGATTGACATAAACAAAATTCTTTAGGTGAATATTCACTAGAGCAGTCCACGGGCGGAGCCAGATAATAATTTTTTAATAGGCAGGAACAAAATCTACCGCGAAACATTCACTCGAGCAGAAGGCACATGAAGCCAGGTCATCTCTACATATAAAATATCGTTTCTCGGCCTTTTGGCTAAGATTATGTAGTATATCTCAGGATATTTTCCTTTATATATATCTTATTAAAATTCTATTCAGTAGAGAGAGTGGATATGTTTGCTCGAAAAATATATTTTCTATATTATATAAATATATAATGTAACGAATATTATTATCATTATTATCATAATATTCTGTGTGTTCCGGAATATTAATATCAATAATATTCGTTAGGCAAACTCTCACTCGGATAAAACCCGGGCGAAGCCGGGTACACATTCGCTAGTAATTTATATAATTATGAAATTATATAATCAGTAATAATGATCGACCCATATTAAAACTGTATATGAAGTAACAAAGGTATTTAAAATTGAGTAATTATGTCATTGTGCTAGTTACACTTCAAAATATCAAAAAGCTGTAGAAATTGTTATTTTTTTACACAAACAAGAGTTCAAAAATAAATTGTTTCTGATATATTAACATTTGAATGTATGTGATATAATATATAAAGGTATTTATTAATAATAGTTGAGTAATGAAATGCTAATAGAGAGATGTATGGAGTGACATTAAATTACACAGGTCTACAAAAAAAACTTTTTTTTTTGCACAAGAGAACCTGATGGTGTTTCTAGTGTAACTTTTCATGCTGAACTCAAAAATCTAATCAGAAATTTCCCATCACCCATGGTTTTTGCCTGACGGTCTTCTTTTAATATTGGGATAAATACATGCATCCAACATGAAAGAGACTTACGAAAACATGAAACTGCTTTTGAAAAAGATAGAATACGAAAGATACGGTTGGAAAATATGCAGCGATTTGAAAGTCGTTGCTCTTTTGCGTGGATTACAGCTTGGATATACAAAATTTTGTTGTTTTCTATGTGAGTGGGATAGCAGAGATAGGGAAAGGCATTACATTAAAAAAATCTGGCAAAACCGTAAAATCTTTACTCCAGGATATAAAAATATTGCAAATCTACCCCTGATCGATTCAGAAAATATTTACTTACCACCATTACATATTAAACTGGGATTAATGAAGAACTTTGTCAAGGCAATGGATCGAAATGCCAGTGGATTTGCCTACCTAAAACAAAAAAATTCTAGTATAAGTGAAGCGAAGATAAAGAAGGCATTTTCGTTGGACCTCAGATTCGAGAATTGCAGCAGGATGGAAATTTTCAAAATAGTTTGAATGAAGTTGAAGCAGCAGCATGGAATTCCTTTAGAAACGTTTGCAAAAACTTCTTAGGAAGTGTCGAGGTTGAAAATTACCGAGACATAGTTAATGATCTGTTGCTTTCCTACAAGGCACTGGAATGTAACATGTCCCTCAAGATCCATTTCCTGCATTCACATCTAGATTTCTTTCCAGACAATCTTGGCGCAGTTAGCGATGAGCATGGTGAGAGGTTTCATCAAGATATATCAAGCATGGAGAAGCGGTACCAAGGTAAATGGAGTCCCGTTATGCTTGCCGACTACTGCTGGACACTCAAGAGGGATCTACCACAAGCAAAGTATAGAAGAAAATCCACTGTCACTGCTTTTCAATAAATAAATGTTTCGTTCATATATGCCTATATATTAACAAGATTTCCAAATTTCAAGTAGGTGTATCTCAGAAATATTGCGTAATAGAAAAAAACTAATGGTATATTTGGATTCAGGACATGTAGATAAGATGCTATTTCTTTGTTGACAAAGAAAAATATTTTTTGATAAACCAGTTACGTGACATTGTTTGCATTTTTTACTGTATTTATCCCAATACTAAAAAAAGACCGTCACGCAAAAACCATACGTGATGGGAAATTTCTTATTAGATTTTTGAGTTCAGCATGAATAGTTACACTAGAAACATAATCCCGTTCTCTTGTGCAAAAATCTTGTTGACCAGTGTTATTTGTGAAGGCTTAAGAATTGGGGTTGATATTTGTTCTTCATTGTCCATGTCCAAAATATTGCCCTCCTGTAAAAAAACATGGTTTATCATCAATATCTATCAAATATTTGTTAGAATTTTGGTTTATTATTAAGTCATTTTCTATGTTAGTGCTACAGTGAAGTAAAAATTCTGCTTCTGGGTAAAATAATTAAAGCTCATTAGAGTGTATAATTTCTGTGTTTTCTTTGGGGTAAATTGGGTATATTAATTCCATATTTGACTGGAGAAAGTTGTTTTAAAATAGTAAATGGGCCTATATATCTTTGAGTTAATTTACCAGTTTTTGGATAAAAAAAGGTTTTTACTAATACCTGATCTCCTTCTTTAAAAATGGGTTTTGGGTGTTTAATATCATAAAGTTGTTTGCTGTGTTCATGGGATTTTATGGTTCTTCCAATGGCTAATTTTCTTGGTGTATGTGTTTCTGTGTCATGTTCTATATACTGTGGTTGTATTCCATAGTATAAGAATTTAGGAGTAAAGCCTGTTGTGGTATGTATTGTTTCATTATAGCTTTCAGTTATTTTAGGAATATATTTTGTCCAAGGAATCTTTAAATTAGTATTATATTCACATCTTAACCTATTAATGATAGTGGAATTTAGACTTTCTACCTTGGCATTTGTTTCTGGGTGATGGGCACTGGTGAGTAGATGCTTAACATTATTTCTCTCTAAGAATTTTTAAATTTACTGCTAAGAAAAGCTGCATTTCTGTCAGTTATTAATATTTCAGATTTATTAATTTGGAATAAATTTCTCGAACAAGTTATATAGGAATCAGTTGATACAGATTTAGTTGGAAATGCCCAAAGGAATCTACTATGGGGATCTACTATCATATGAATACTGTGTCTTGTTGTCCCATAATTATGTAACCCGCCCAATGTATCTAGAGAAAAATGTTATTGGGGTGTATAGCTATTGGCATCTGTTGTAGTGGTCCATAAACAATTCTGTTATCCCTAGATTTGTTGAACTGGCAAGTTTCACAATGTTTGGTGTAATTAGCAATATCCCTAGTCATATGTGGCCAATAATAGTGTGGGGAAATTATTTTAGTCATTTGAGTTGTTACAATATGTCCATGCTTTGAATGAACTTTATTTAATAATTTGTCTTAGTGTCTGTGGTACATAAGCTCTTTTAAAACCCTTTTTATTAATAATGTAGAAATCATTTTGAATTTTAATTTTTGCACTACCAATATGTTCAGTTGATTGGTGTTTATTTAACTCATCATATGTTAGGTAAAATGAGACAGGTGCTCTTGACAACATGTCTGCTTCTATATTATTTAATCCTTTAATATGTTTAATGTAAAAGCTATATTGAGATAGAATTAAGGACCATCTAAATAATCTACCATGTTTTTTTTTTTACATTTTTGATCCATTTTAAAGGTAAATGATCTGTGTGCAAGGTAAAATGTATGTTGTGTAGATATGCGTGAAACCTTTGTACTGAACTAATGATAGCTAATGTTTCAATTTCTGAGGCAGTATAATTCTGTTCATAAGGGTGAAGGTTTCTTGAGAAATAACCTATGGGGTGTGAAATGCCTTGTTCATCCGGTTGTTTAAGAACTCCCGCTACTCCTAGACTTGGCGCGATTGTGAATAAATGGCATGGTTTTGATGGGTCATAAATATATAGTACAGGTTGTGATATGAGTGAATTGTTAAGTGTTTGGAAGGCTTGTTCATGTTTCGCACTCCATAACCAAGGATAATTTTTTTAACAAAAGTTCATTCAATTGCCCTAATTTGCGCATAATTGGGTGTAAATTTTTTATAAATATTTATCTTGCCTAAAAATATTTGTAAGGTCTTAATATTATATGTTCTATTCAAATTTAAAATTGTTTCAATATTCGTGTTATTGGGTGTATATTTTCCTGAGTTAATAGTATATCTTAAGAATTGTATTTATTTTTGTAAGAATTTGCATTTATTGAGAATGAGTTTTATATTCTCTTGTTCGACTATAATAAATATGTCATCTAAATGTTTGATGTGTTCTTCATAAGTTTTGGAGTGTATAATAATGTCATCAAAATAATTTAAGGCATAGTGTATGTTATGTTCAGTGAAAACTGACTTCATAATCCTTTCAAATTGTGAAGGTGCATTTTTTAGATCATATGGAAGTCTATTCCATTCATAAAATCCTAATTGTGTTATAAAAGAGGTTTTATGGGGATTGGGGTGTACAGAGTTTTGTGGGGTGATTTGGGGCATCAGATTTCTTATTCACTAATAATGCAGGAGAACTATAGGGGCTAGATAAGGGTCAAATAATATTATATTTTAATAAATCAGTTATTTGTTTTTGTATTTCAGCATTATTGTAAAAATATGTCCTATATGGCTTTTGTGCTATGTGTTGTGGGAATATTATCTAAAAGAGATATACAAATTGGGTTAGTCTTTATGTATTCTATATCAAAATTGTGTTTAGAGAAAACATTCTTCTATTTATGCAATATATCTGAAATTGTTTGATTAGAGAAATTTGGGTTAATATCTACTTTACTAAAGTCAAAATATGAATTATAATTTGTTATAGAGCACGGTTGTCGCATACTGTGATATGAGTTAGAATCAATAATGGGATTTGAATTGGGATCTATAAGTTGAACATTTGTAGTTGGTATATCAAAATAACTGAAATTATACAATGGGTTGATATTTAAAAGAGATGAATTTTTAAAATAGTACGGGTCTGGAATACATAGGGTGGTATATGACTTCTGATTATCAGTTTTTGGATTAGAAGAATACAAGAATTTATGATTTTGGAAAAGAAGGTTTTTTGAAAAATCTATTTGTAACTTGTCGCATACCTTGGGATATTTGCATGGTATTGTTTTATTTTGTATATTTGTATATTCTGCATATTTACCTATTGGATGGTTGATTTGCATGTCCGCGTGAAGCGCGATGTGTATATATAGGTCAAGAGAGTAATAAAGTTAGGTTTTCGAATGTCATAGATCTCCTCGTGTTAATTCTTACTCGTTCTTTTTAATTGGAACTCTACAACATGGCGCAGCCGGCAGGATTGCTTAAGTAAGGAAGGTTATGGATAATCTATTAAGTGAAAATATATCAGAGCATGAATAAGGAACAGTCAAAAGAAAATTGAAATGAACATTGAAAAAATAAAGGAAGAAGTTGTTAAGTATGAAAACCTAAAAAACGAAATGGATGATATTGAAGACATGCAGGATGAAGAAATGAAGGATTCTGAAGCGAAGCCTAAGAGCGACGGAGTAAATGATTCTGAAGCAAAGCCTAAGGGCGACGGAGTGAAGGATTCGACCATGGAAAGCCTCATAAGGGCGATGGCGAATCAGCAGCACTTAATGATGGACTTGCTTCTTAGAAATGTGAGTGAAATCAGGGTAGGTAGGCCAGTTAAAAGGGATGTGGCTACCTTTGATGGAAGAAATGCTGATCCTAAGATTTGGATCAAAGTATATGAAGACATTTGTGGAAACAATGGATGGGTTGGAGACGAGGCTAGAATCAATGGGATGAGATCCTATCTGACAGGAACGGCTTTGTTATGGTTCGACAACAAATTCCAGGATGAAGAGGAATATTGTTGGAAGGATTGGAAGCAGGAATTCATGTGTTCTTTTAACGAAAATCCCATTGTGAGTTACGACCGTGCTTTTAATTGGAGATATCGAGGAGGATCCTTGATGGAATATTTTTACCAGAAGCAGGGAAAGATGCGACTTGGTATGCCGGGCCTTAGCGAGGAATTATTGATTATTGGGATAATCCACGGACTTCCCCAGTATATGCAGGAGCAACTGGCCACGGCAGGTGTTGAATGCAAGCAGGATCTACTCAAGCTCCTGAAGAACATCAGGCCTATATCGGAAAAGAATTATTCTGAATCCAGGCCATCTGCAAGAACTCTTGGCACAGTCGAGATCACACCAGATCATTTTACTGAGTCTAGTAACACGGGGTTACTCCAGGCGGCGAATGATAGAAATGTTTCGTTCTTGTCGAAAAAACTGACGAGTATGGGTTCTCCGGTCCCATGGTCAGAATCGACCATTTTTTCAATCTGCGATTCTCCCCATTCCTTCATTGATGTGACTATAAACCCTCACTTGGTAAAGGCCTATCTGGACAGCGGTTCTTCTCTCAACCTGATACATAGAAATTTAGTGCAGAAAAACAGGTGGAAAACATACCCTACGAAGATTTTAATAAACACAATCAACCATAGTAAATTCACTGCTACCGAGGCCAGTGATCTGGTTTTGGAGGCTGGGGAACAGTCATTCGAAATCCAGGCCATTGTCCTCCCAGATATGCCCTTTGATCTGTTAATTGGTAAGCCTACGTTAAAATCCCTGAAAGTGAAGTGGGACTTCTTTACAGATCAGATCAGTTTCTTTTCTGAAACTGGCCCGAACCTCGTTACCAGGAGAGATGTCGAGGCCAAATACCCCAGCCTTTGCAAAAGGACTTCTCCAATAATTTCAAAATTTGAAGTTGACTTTGGACTGCAAGAAAATTTCGAGTTGTCAGTGCAAAGCCGTATCAATTGGAGAATACCAAAAGAAACTGGTTAAATGTGAAAATTAGATCGATGCTAAGCGAAGGAATAATTAGACCATCAAATTCGGCATTTGCATCTCCATGCATAGTAATTCCAAAAAAGAATGGAGACTATCGATTATGTGTCGACTATCGAAGGATTAACGATGAAACACTTTTGGATCCTTTTCCCTTTCCTCGAATAGACGACATTATTAATGTGTTCGGAGGATGTCGTTTTTTCTCAAAGCTCGACTTGAAGGATGGATTCTGGCAACTTGGCGTATCAGAAAATACTCGAAAATACACCGCCTTCGTAACTCCATCTGGTCATTACGAGTTTCTAAAGCTTCCGTTTGGATGGAAGAATTCTCCAGCTAAGTTCCAGAGAATAATGACTACAATTCTAGGAGACCTACTGGGTGATAAGGTGGTAGCTTATATCGATGACATCTGTTGTGGTGGCTACACTCAGGAGGATTGCTCCATTTTGACGCATAGAATTCTTGAACGACTGAACACTGCGGGCCTAGTGCTAAATCTTGATAAATGTCAATTTTGCGTCCCTCGCATAGACTTGTTAGGGAGAGTTATTGATGGAGACACAAAGAAAATAAGGTCTGAAGTTACCGAAAAGGTTCGAAATATGAAACGTCCATACAATTTGAGGTCCTTACAGTGTTTCACCGGATTGACTAATCATTTCCGCGCCTTTATAAAAGATTATGCTCACATAGTAAGACCATTGGACAAATTAAAAGGAAAAGATGTAACCTTCGAATGGGATTCTGAATGCGAGACGGCCTACCAAAAACTTATCACACTTATTACTGAGGAACCAATTCTTAGGGTTCCTGATGGGAGATTGCCATTCGAGCTATCAACGGATGCCAGCTACTATGGAACTGGAGCCATTTTATATCAAAGGGACCTCCAAGAAAAAAGATGTAATCAACTTCGGGTAATTAGCTATTACTCCTACACCATAACAAAAGCCGAACAAAATTATTCCGTTACCGAGAAAGAGTGCTTGGCGGTATTAAAGGCTGTGAAACATTTTCGTTCCTACTTGGAGAGTCGCCCTTTTGTGGTACATACTGATCACAGAGCCTTAACTCAACTTTTAAGTTGTGGAGAACTTAGTGACCGTTTAGCCAGGTGGCAGTTATTCCTGCGCTCCTTTGATATCATAATAAATCATCGGTCGGGAAAGGAACTGAGGGACGCCGACGCGTTGTCACGATTGTGTGTGAGCGTCCCAGACAAGTCTGATGAACAGACGTTCTGGTTGAAGCATAAAGCTTTAGAGCTGGAATACGACGAACAGAGAAAGTCTTATTTGGTGACTCCTGAACAGGTTCCTGGCATTCTCGGCTTGTATCATGATGATCCGAAATCCGGTGGCCACTCGGGATTCTGGAGGACTTATTATACAATTAAGAATCGATTTTGGTGGCGAAATATGAAGGGGGACATTCGACGTTATGTCCAATCGTGTTCCACCTGTCAGAAGGTAAAGGCCAAATATAGATCTACCTCTGACCAGATGAGTTTGCCTGTTCAATCTCATGTTCCCTTTCATACGGTTCATGTTGACTTCGCAGAACTCAAAAAGAAATCAGAATCCAATGCCTCTACCCAGTCATTCTTAGTAGTGATTGATGAAGCCACTCGGATTGTATACGCTAAAAGTATGAAACAGTCGGGTAAAGCCCTAAAGGAATACTTTGCGGACCATCCCATTCTTAAAAATGTAAAGAAAATTATTTCCGATAGAGGTACCTCCTTTACTCGAGGGGAATTTTACAACTGGACGCAGGAGAAGGGAATCGGGTTTCTTCATACCAGTCCTTATCACCCTGCGGGAAATGGTCTGGCCGAGAGAGTGATTCAAGAAATTAAGACCTTCATGGAATGCTACCCACAGTTCCCTAAAGGATGGAAATGTTGCTTGGAGGCAGCCGTCCATTATCACAATCGACATCATAATACCTATCTGGGATGCTCTCCATGGTATAAATGGAAGGGAACAGTGCCGGTAGTGCCTGCTGACGAGGAATTGGGCTTACAACTCCTTAGAATTGAAACGGAGAATAATGACAAACAGCGCCATAAATACCGTCTGCGCACTAAATATTATTACAACCGAAATCGAAGAAGACCTGCTGATGTCAAACCTGGAGATTCGATTCTGGTGAAACACCAATACACAGGTAAACAGCGACTGCAGACTGGACCTCATGTCGTTACTGATGTAAAGATGGTGGACGGCTGTGTTAAATATGTCCTTTATGAATCAGAACGAGGAACCCAGAGTGCCCACATCATTAAATTTCATCATAGACCACCAGGAGTCCCATCACAGGAGTGATGAGAGGTCATGGGGGGGAAGTCTGTCGCATACCTTGGGATATTTGCATGGTATTGGTTTATTTTGTATATTTGTATATTCTGCATATTTACCTTTTGGATGGTTGATTTGCATGTCCGCGTGAAGCGCGATGTGTATATATAGGTCAAGAGAGTAATAAAGTTAGGTTTTCGAATGTCATAGATCTCCTCGTGTTAATTCTTACTCGTTCTTTTTAATTGGAACTCTACATAACTTAAATATATAAAATGTTGAAAACCCAAAACAAGATATTCTATTGGACTATCACAGACAAATATTTCTTGATACCTTGTAAGTTTTCCTAAGGTAAGCCTAACCAATATTTTGTATAATGGGTAAATAAATCCTTCTATCTGACCTATTCTTTCCTTTGTGGAATTGTCTACTATTTTATGATAAATAGAGTTGTAATATTTTAAAGGGATAATAGAGATATATGATGCAGTGTCAAGTACACAAGGTAAAGATATATGGTTTATATTATTAATTATTATTAATTATATATTAATTATATATTAATTATATATATTAATTATATAAATATTATTAATTTTAAATCATATTAATTGTAATAATGTTATGCATCCCGCTCAACATGGATTTACACAAGAAATATCAACAATCTCTGCTTTACAAGAAATAACTAAATTAAGTCTTCAGAAAAGAGAAACAGAAAATACGGCAATAGTAACAGTGGACATCAGCGGAGCTTTCGACAACGCATGACATCCGGAAATTCTCCAACAATTGGACAAGGCAAACTTTCCAGCGGTACTTATAAAAATAATTAATTCTTACTTTGAAGACCGGAATGTAGAGTTTAAATATACTATTGTAAAGTGTATAAGAAAGATAAATAAGGGATGTCCCCATGGTGGTATTATTTCTCCTATTCTTTGGAATATATTACTTAATGATTTCAACTTATCTTTTAACGAAAGTTTTGCTAGAGTAATTGCTTTCGCGAATGATGTGACATTTGTGGTATGGAGTTCAAACATCTATGATCTTCAGTACAATATTACCAAATGTTTAATAAAAATCAAAGCCTGGTGTGAAAAGGTAAAACTTTACTAAGTCTTAACAAAACAGGTATACTCTATCTACATAACTATGAAAAATTGCCCATTAATTTTGATGGAGAAATAATTCAACCATCAGAACCTGTAAAAATTTTAGGAGTCATTTTTAAAAATCATAGACGAAGGAATAAGATTAATTTTGGAACACACGTTGAAAGCTACGAAACTTAAGAATATATTATTCTCATTATGTGCACGTACTTGGGGCATTGATACTCGGCGTAGATTGATCTTATATAAAGCTACTAGACGAATGGCCCGGGCAACGCCCGGGGTTTACCCGAGTGCGAATATATTTTAAAAACGTTGACTTGGGTGGTCGCTATTAACAGGGTGGTCTGTATAGACAGGTGGATGTATCACACAGCTGATAACAGGGTTGTCTAGAGTGGTCGCTATAGACAGGGTGGTCTGTATAGACAGGTGGATGTATCACACTGCTGATAACAGGGTTGCCTAAGGTGACCGCTAAAGACAGGGTGGTCTGTATAGACAGGCAGCTGATAACAGGGTTGTCTAGAGTGGTCGCTATAGTCAGGGTGGTCTGTATAGACAGGTTTATGAGAGAGGCAAACTTACAGGTTGTTGACGCCGCAATCCCCAGAGAGAGTGTTTTTTGTTGCATCATGCTGTGACTCACACGATGACCCAAGGTCAACAGGGGTGGAGCAGCAAGCTTAAGCCTATCACCGTCTGGCGGCGCTGCTTGCGAGTTATATCTACAATTCTGCAAATAACTCTAAGGATATTCAAGATATTCAAGATATTATTTTTCGAAAACCTTTCCGGGAATATACCTAATAATATCCCAGAATTTCATGGCGATTGGATGTATGGTTTTTGAATAACAGGGTTGTCTAGAGGGGGGCAGGGAGGACACGTGTTCCCTGGCAGCCAATGAGCGCGCATTCTATCCGTGAGCTTCAGACAAACAGACAAACAGACAGAATAAGGCAAATATATAAGTAGATGATACGCCTCATAGTAAGCTATGCATCAATCATTTGGTTTCCGTTTTTCACTGCAGCAAAAAGATCTAAGTTGAATTCTATACAATATCAAATTCTTATATTAGATGCATTCATGCTTATAAGAGTTCATCTTCCTACATTACACACATTCTAGCGAAAACTCCTTTATTGTCCGATTGTCTTGAATTATTACTAACAAAGTATAATATGACAAAATTTCTCCCAGATCAAACACTCAAAAAAACCCTTCAAAAAGAATTAAGTAAACTATATCTGGACCTAAAATTTAAGCTTTATCTTTCTCAACTCAAGAAATTCTTTCCAATTGCTGTCCCAAATTTAATTTCTTCTGATAAATTCACTACTTTATTCTTAACAGACAAAGGACCCTTCTTAAGTTTCCTATTCAAACTGAATGTTATCAATGATCCGACATGTGAATGCCGCTTAGATGTTGAATCACCAGAGTATCTTCTTTTAACTTGCCCTCTGACTAATCAAATTGTATGCAAATACTTTGAAACATTACCAAATTGTCTTAGTGTATATACTCAATCTCATGAGAACTTTGTTAAGTTTAGAACTATTTGTACAATAATTTACAAAACACTACTAATCCATCGTGTAAATAATTAATCATATATATGTAAATAATACTAGCACAGCACAATCGTCCCTTGGACTTCGTGCTTTTGTAACAATAAATAAATAAAAAAAAATGCTCAGAAATATTTCTTCGTGTTTCAAAACAAATTATTATTTTATATTATCTTTAAAAAAATGTATATTTTTATAGAATTCAAATATAACTCAATATTACATATTACTTATTTAATAATTTTTAGGTAATGCTTAAAGATAAATGGCATTTTTTCATAAAGGACACAGGTTATAACAGAGGAATTGCCTGATAACTTCAGAAGGTTGCTATAAAGATAATCAGACTGTTTTTTGGTTGTTACATAATTATCTCTGATATAACATTTTTATTTGGCCATGTGACAATTGGCAACCAATCAGAAGTCGAATAAAAGCCACGCTCTATACAGACTGAATTGTGTAGGGCGTTTATATTAGTATATATTATTAATAATAAAAAACGGCCTCCGAGTATAGGTTTCTTGCATTTGTGATATATTCTTTCAAGCTTTCAGGTATTAGAAACCGTTTTACAAGATCATATGACAAAAAAGTCATATGCTCCTATAGAAGGGTTTATAATACCCGAAATCTTGAAAGAATATATAACTAAAGCAAGAAATTTATACTCGGAGTCGTTTTTTATTTTTATCAACATTTCAGAGAATATATCTTTCGAAATTAGTATATATTTCATAGTGATTCAGCTATATTGCTTTTTAAACTTATTAATGAGCATAATTCTTAACTTTCCCAGTTGTGAGTTGTAACTTCCAATGATTATTTCAAATAAATAAAAAAGAGAAAGATATATCAAGTAGAAACATAAATAAATAGGTTTATATTAACCATTTAGATGATGATTTTCGACAGAAGAGACTCATCTAGCGGAATAAATCTCTGCTGTTCATAGTATTTTAGTATTTCAAGCCTTCCCTACCTCATATTTTTATGGCTTAAAGGCGAATAATCTCTAGATAAATTTCTAAAGGTTTTTGTCGCATATTTATATTCTAATAATTTTGAATCCACAGTTTATTATTCTGTGATATATTGTATATATCGTAATAAATAACTTATCATCATCTTTCTATTGTTGTTGAATTGTAATTTTGGATTTTGCATCTACTCCTGTGTAATATAATAAAAGCCATTTAAATAAATAAGGCCTAAAATCTATTTCTATTTTTAATCAACCAATACACCACAGATGGCGACTAGGACATATAAAAAAAAAAACTGTAAAGTAAGTGTAACTAAATTTTAAAAAGGCTATATAATTTTTTTCAAAATTGCGAGCGCAAATTTAGTTCCATTTCCTAATATTTCATAGGACGATAGTTTCAATATTTTAATAAAATGTCTTATATCTGCATTTATAGTGGATGAAACACCTGAAAATCAATACCTTCCAATACTTATTACTTTATTAGGTACAAAAATATATAAATTAGCTGGAAATTTATTTGCGCCAGAAGATCTATCTTCGAAATGTTTTGATGAAATTATCGCTAAATAGCAGAAATATTTTGCACCTACACCAAAGGATATTCCTGCTAGATTTAAATTTTTCAAGAGAATGCAAGAAAATGAATCTTTTGCCGAAATTTTAAAATACACTAAACGAAATGCTTACAGATTAAATAGTAATTGACGTTAAATATGATAAGATAATGGTAGATTAAACTGGCGAAACCGCTGAAAAGGTTCACCACTGATGAGCCAGGCCCTCCCATAAATTTTTCCATTGCAGTAAGGGCAGGAAAAATTGTTTTTATTTTAAAAAGAATCATGCGCGTTTATAATAGTTTCGAATTTTGACAACTATCCTTTATTTAACATATACCGTTTTTAAGATAAAATGGAATTTAGGATTATGGGATTCTACATTTCTGATTTTAATTCTGCTGTGAGATTAATTGAATTAATACATTTAAAAAAATTATTGCTAAAGGTTTCATAAGAATTCGTAGAGTTAGGTTTATGTTGTGTCTATAATTGAAAAATGATCAAAACAAGGAGTGTTTAATATTGGTTAGATTCAGTTGTGTGAGGGTCAGTTCACGTTAGGGTTATTAAACTTATTACCGTGAACTCTCCAAATATATACCATGATTTTGAAGTCTGTAGAGAAATCTTATTTTATTTCGAAATATTCTTCAATATATTTAAAGTACGAAAATGTATCTTTTAAATTATGTAAATTTATAATTAAACTTGAGGATTTCCTAAAGGAACTTTAAGTTACTAGCGATTATACAAGGACAGGGCAATTGGCTCTTGAAATATGAAAGAGGGGTGGTGGTGGTGAGGTCTTGTCCATGGAGCAGAAAAGATCGGTCCATGCACCCTGATCACAATTCCGGCCAACTGAGATACCTTATCCGTATGGATGTCATCCATTGGATTGATGTCTGCCATATATAGGGCTGCAAGGATGGCCGGGAAACTGTGTATATGGTCCGGAGTGAGTTGGGTGTTGTGACAGTGAGGGAGGGGTGAATAAAATTTACACTGAATTCCTCACAAACACAGCCTCACTAGAACATATTTAGACTGCATCGGATCAAATAGAAATATACTTTTATGAACCCGGAATAATTATTGAGAAATCGATTTAATTTAAACATTGAATTAAACATATCCAAGAACTGGTTGAAGCTTGCATCACTGCATCAATGTAGGCTTAGCTCTTCTTTCTGACGAGTCTCACCTCAAAATAACAATAAGAGATATCAATTCAGATCATAAGTAGACAAAACACAAGAACTTGTTCGAAATCAAATATCAGTTTAACATATTGATCCTCTAATTTCAAAGACTTTCAGTTTCTAAGTCATTTCAGAAGTTTAAATTAATGTTATTCGAATTAGAAAATTTGATATGCAAATACTAGGGCAAACAATAATAAATTAATAATTCCAATCAACATATAAAAACATATATATCAAATTTTAAATGTATATTTGTCTTTAGAGGTTATCTCTATGATACATTTTTTCTTTCACAATAATCGAGACTCACAAAGTTACGCAGCATACGGAAAATGATGGGATGTTTCAAATGCTTTAAGTGTTTTAAAAAAGAGAAGTAAGTGATTTTTAAAATTGTTTTCACGACTTATAATGCTAATAAGAAAGCAAACTTCAGAACCGAGTTTGCAGACATCATTTTCAAATTATTAACAAACTGTTTAGTTAAACTTATAGGTGAATATTTCAATCTCTTCCTCACTCCCCAAAATCGATATAATAATTTTAAGAATCAAAAGAACTGCTCAATTATCAAGAATTTAAGTCTTTTACTACTAAAGTTAGGGTGATATATACGAGTATATATACACCCTTATATATAAATGTGAAAATGATATAAAAACATAAAATAATAATAAATAATAAAAGTAAAAAATAAAAAACGTCAGGTGTTGGTATTAAAATCAAAATCTTGACCAAGCTAAAAACCTAAAAAGCTCATGTGCTCGTGGTCAGGATATGTTTTTTTCGATATTAATATATATATATATATTACACATATAATACATTTACATTTTAGCGATAGATAGTAAATAAATTTAATTTACCAGTATATATATAAATATTAAAATTGCTTATTACTAGAGAGGAGTAAATAGATTTTATTTTTCACAAACCGTTTATAGCATATATATTTTAGATAAATTGTTGATAGATATATAAGTTTACATCATCAATTTACGCCCAATAAATCTGAAAACATAATTTATCCCTTTACTTTTCAACATGAATCTAATTAAAAAACATAAATGTTTGAAATGATAAATTAATTAGATGTAGCGTTAATATTATAGAGATATTTATAATTGATATTTGTTCTTGTCTCATCAGATTTTCAATGACTATGAGTTTCTATTATGAAAGACAAGCTATTTGCTCTCAGAAAATAAAATTTTGCCAAAAAAACTTAGTCGATATGAATATTGACTCAATGGTCACTTATTGCACATAAAACATTATCAATTGAAAAAGCCCTGTAAGATTTATATATGAATAAAACAAAGCATCAAGGGCTGCGTTTCTTTATTAAAACAAATATATTCGAGCTTTCGGGCACATTGTTTATTAATTCCTGTAGAAGGGCGTATGTGCCCGAAAGCTCGAATATATTTGTTTTAATAAAGAAACGCAGCCCTTGATGCTTTGTTTTATTCATATATAAAACATTATATTCTCAAATAAACCAAAATGAATGATTGTAAAAATGATTTATTGATTGACATATGTTTTAAATATAATATAGATAAAATTCAACTATTATTATAGTTTTTATATTATATTATAATTAGGTTCACGATGTTTTTTTCTCTCTCGGTGACATATTGCTACTTTCCTCAGGTGAAGGTATTATGTGGAAATTGAAAATGAGTCACAGAAAGATCTGGAAAATATTAAAATTGTATCTATATTTATTATGTTTTAAAATCAATGCTTGACTGAAGAATTCTTCAAAAGTATTTTCAGAAAGATATAAATCCGTCATTGATAACAATAGAGCTCCTATACTTGCAAGTTGTCTATTAATAGAAGATATAAAGCTCTTTAAAAACAAAACAAGCAATCAAACAACTGATTATCTCAATCATACAAACCAAATCAAGAACCAAATCCAACTACCGTAGATTCCGCAACCTAAGACGAATCTGAAAATAAGTAATCGATAAAATTATTATTTTTGATGATGATAAAATAAATATTGTAATTTTCTACCTCCAATGAACAATTATATTTATATGAGTTGAAAATAAAAAGCGGGGAGCAATCATCAAAAATTTTGAACTGAGGGAGATTTAACATGAAGCAACTGATTAGTAACTTTTATGTGTATCACCAAATATTTTTAACCTTTTCCCTCAATATACGATGATCTTACCCCACCACTTTTATTTTGGTAAATTAAATTTAATTGCCATCTATCGTTAATATTTTACACAAATAGATTTACTGGCAATGTGTCTCTTTTAAATATCATCAAATATTATCTCTACAGACCTTACTGCAATGAAATGAGTTATTGAATGAGAGGGCTTGGCTCATCAGTAGTGAACCCTCTCAGCGGTTTCGCCAAATTAATCTCTAGACCGCTCTACTATTGTATTGGATTGGTTTGGAATATACCCTGTATTTTCTATGGAAGACAGCTTAGGGGTGCTTAGTGAACTATTGATATAAGCTTATAGGTCTGTAGAGGAACATACACATAATTTCAAGGTATTGCATCGAGCAAAGCTCTTCCGCAAAATATGTTTTCATAACAAATATATATTATTAAATTAAATATTTTGCGGAAGAGCTTTGCTCGATGCAATACCTTGAAATTATATGTATGTTCCTCTACAGACCTATAAGCTTATGTCAATAGTTCACTTAACACCCCTAAGCTGTCTTCCATAGAAAATACAGGGTATATTCCAAACCAATCCAATACAATAGTAGAGCGGTCTAGAGATTAATTTGGCGAAATCGCTGAGAAGGTTCACTACTGATGAGCCAAGACCTCTCATTTAATAACTCATTTCATTGCAGTAAGGTCTGTAGAGATAATATTTGATGATATTTAAAAGAAACACATTGCCAGTAAATTTATTTGTGTAAAATCTTAACTTTTATTTTGACTAAATCAAACCTAATTAGTAGGTATTGTGGTAGCTAAAATTTTCATTTTATTATTTTTAGTGCATTTTAATAAAGCTCAAAACAACTATTCATTAAATAATTATTTTGGTTACACCTGTGAGTTAATACAATGTTGAATGTTTTGGTTGACAACCGAATTGTTCAAGTCTTAAATGACTCTTTTCGTAAAGGGTTTTCCGAATATTTTAAAAACAAATTTCCTCAAATCATTCAGATATGTCAAGCAACAGGGAGGATATGGATCTGTAACTTGCAGATGCTCAGACGTATTTTACATTTTTGAGGATTAAACAGAAGATCGATGTTTTCCATTTGTCAGTAAGGCATTAAATATTCCTGTGATTGAGGTAGTTTACTGTATGAATTTGTAGTAATTCTACTAATTATTGATCATTTCCTCAATTCCTCATGTTTTAGTCGCATGTAGTTGTTACTTGTAGTCACATGTAATATTTCTTTTTTTTTGACAAATTAGTTTACGACTTTTTGTTCGTGTTGGTAGTTTTAGCTAGTTGCTCAGCTGCCTCCTTTGATGTTAGTATCAGTTCATTATTGGTCTTTTAGGTTTGTTGTTTCATTTATTTTTGTCAGAACAAGAAAGTCGTTTTATTGGTCTTGAGAATTTCTATTAAAAATCCCAACTGGTGTTGTGTCTGTATGTGTCGTTTTTGTGATTCTTTCCGAAATAGAATGGGCTTATTTGAATCAGTAATCACAAGACTTTTTCATATTTCCCTTAGTCTATTGGTTAGACATTTCTTCTATAATATAGGCGGGAATCTTCATTATAGATCTGATTCTTTAAATTTTTTGATTATATTTGTTTTTCGCACTTTCTTTCATTTTTGAAGTTATGGTCTTATCTCTTTATCAGGTGTGTCTTAAAGAAATACTTATGGCAACTAACTTTCCATTTTATATTTTAAAAGTGCCGAATCTCATGATTTTTATTTTATAAAGGAAAAAGTAGATTTTGTGCGCGTTTGTACGACTTTGATTTTGTCTAAATAGATGTTTTGATCATCAATCGATAGTACCGACGGAGGCGTGCACAAAGGGCAATTACATCAACACGAGCAGGTGATTTGCGCTTACTGTGAATTCGTTCGATAGGGAATAATTACAATTATCTATCTATTTATATTTGGGGGATAGTAATGAATGTGTTCGTCGGGATAACTAAGCTTTAAGTTTGTGATATCAATAGTGTCTTGAAGCCACTTGCCGCTTGAATAAATTGTGGTAGAACCCCAAACGTGGTGTTTACAATTCAGATCTCCTCCTGAAATGGCTAGCGTCTCTGTGATGAAGATGTAGCTTGACCCTTTCAAGATTTAAAAATAAATTCCTACTATTTCAAAACACATGGTATCGGCTTGTAATGGTGGGTAGTTGTATTGTTTATGAACGAATATTACTGCTCCTCCAACTTGTCCAGTTAGCCTGTTTTTATGAATTGTTTGAAAGTAGGGAATCCCCATTTTGTGGCAAGATTTAAGTCGGGTTTAAAAGACTAGTGAGATATCTATGTCTTAATCGTTTACTAAATAAACATATTGTTTTTTTTTGCATTGCAGACTAATTTTATACTTGTTTATAAAGTTTAATGACATCTAGTGGTGTCTATAACGTTTTTCATTATGGCGGCTATTATAACGGGGTCACTGAGAGACATTTTGATATAAATCTCTTTTTAGTTGACTTTAGTGCATGTATATTAAGGTTTATATTCTTCCTTTAAGTGGGTTGGTTCATTTCAGGAGGAATTGGTGCCTTTGATGCTTTGGTGCATTGGATAATATTGGAATATTATTTAGTCTATGGGTGTATTTTTATTGTTTTTTTTATGGGAAACCACGCCAATTAGAAACTAGCAGTTTGCGCATTTTGGTGGGGTTTGGCTTTCGTTTGCACACCCTGATGTGAAATGATTATCTCTACATTTTACGCATCTTGGCATTTCCCTGCATTGGAATTGAAAATGCCCTGTGACATTAACTAAGGCATTTTAGGTGCTCTGTAAGATTCTGGTTGGCACTCCGAGTCAAAAATGAAGTAGAATTGCGTATTATTATACATAAGGTTTAGGAAGAGTTACCTGAACAAGTGTACTTCTCAACTTGAAACTGCTCTGCTTAATCTCTTTATTTTAACCTCAAATTCTTAGTTTCATAGATCTAGGGTTTTTGGGGCTGTGAATAAACGTTTTATGCCTCTTATGACCACCCTAATTTTTTTTCTATCTTATTGAGGATGTGTAGTCGAAAATGTAATCCCTTTTTTCCAACCATTTGGATTCAGCGCGATAGTGAGAAACGGGGTGGGTCTGGACGTTGATATAGTGCTAATCTTGAGGAATTCTGCTTTGTACAGTTGATGAAACCATCTCTTAACCCTATCACTCAAGGACTCCGATTTTTTTATTTGGGGGAATTTTAATCTTTGGAGCAGAGATATAAGTATTAGTTCAGGAATTTGAATAATTGTTTTTTATTAACTCAAAAAATTTGGTTCAAGAAATATTCGGTAATAAAGGTATTATATTTCTTGAGAGGATGTGCGATCGCACCTTTCGTCTGCAGCTTGATTTATTTTCCTGTTTGATTGAGCAACGCTTTTTTTTACCTATAATATATGATATCCGTTTGGGTATAATGAAATTCTACCCTCACTATAAGTATTTATACAGTTCATTCCGAATTGAAAACTATTTACTTAGCAACTTTCCATTCCCAGTAAAACGCTATATCGCACAACAGAGAATACTATATTCGTTTTTCAAGGAAAACCATACAAACATTTTTAAAGAGGGTGATAAGATTTGTGATCTCTGCAAAGAAAATATGGAAACTGAACTATCTCATTATATTTATGAATGCCAAGATATTAGTGAGGAGAGAAGGACATTCTTTTCAATGGTAGACACCAGCCAACTTAGGTCAATCCAAATGATGTTAACCAGTGCCCAAACAAGCAGACTAGTTGCTCAGACCCTATATAATTTTTACAAGGAAGTAGGTGTAAAGAGGGAGAAAAGAGAACTTGGAAGCTATTGTTCTTACACCTCAGAATGATGACGAAACATCGAGGGGCCATCGTGTTGGTCGACGATGAGATTACGGAGCTGGTAATATGGATGGCTGTGCTGGAGTAAACCTCCTTTTTTGTGTCTGGATGCTATATTTATGGCGAACTAAATAACTTAGTCCCTATTTCTGCTCCGCGCTTATGGAATTGAAGACTTGGGGCGATGGCGACGACCTTTCATATTAAATCTTACTTTTCCTTATTACTAATAATTGTATATAGTTGCGGAACTACTGGTTCCCTGTGCTGCTCTTTTCCTGATATTGCACCTTGTGCGGAGAATATATATAAGACTAATGTCTTAATAAAGGCTTTGTGTGTGTGTGTTTGGGTATAATGATGTCTTGGTGGTTTATATTTTAATTATACGTCATAACGGCCATGATAGTCATGGTAGGTAGTGGTTAGCCACTGGTTATATCCAAGTGGAGAAATCAGTTCGAATTTTGCGCTTAAAATTGACTGGAGCCCAGTGTAATTTCTTGCACCTATTGGTAGAGTTGAACTCATGCAAGAATCAGGGGCCTTGCGGCAAGTGATAATTACCCAATGTCTGATTAAATCCTGGGTTATAGTTGCCGAAATTTGATAATTTTTGTCACTAACCTCGAGTACCGTTAGGTCTTTAGGAAATTGTATATGGATGCTTCAGGGGGCTTTTGCCTGTATTGCAGTCACCCTTGAATTCTAAACGTACTAAACACAGTTCCCTTTTATAGAGGTCAATGAAATGTATAGGTTCCACGTATGTAGTTTCAACTGCGCCATAAAATATTTTCATAGCTGAGAAATTCTCTCCATTTTTATATAGGACTTTCTGGTAATTTCCAAATAAAATACGAGCGTGTATATGGGACTAGTAAATTTAGAAATAGTAATTCTAGGGAATATGGAATATCATTTATGGTTGAAATGTGTAGAAGAAAATATTTTTTAAGAAAACAATATTTCATGAGTTAAATGATGCATTAATATATTAGGTAAAAGGTGCGTTAAAATACTAACTGGGGAGTGTTTTTAGATTTTATTAATTGTTTCTCAACGGTCTTGATTCTTCTGTTATTTTTCGTCACCTTATTCTCGGAGGATTCCATAACTCTTCTTGTTGGATCGCGAAGGCCTTGATTCCGTTTTTATTTATCTTCTCGCAGTCTTTCACTTCCTCCCTTCACCATTAGCACAAGTCCAGTTTCTCAGTTCAAAGATAACTATATTAGGTATCGCTCAAAAATAGCAAACTAGGTCATAATATTTGCAATGAGGAATAAATATATACAATATTATCTCATTTGCAGTTTCTTCGTGTATTTACACAGTTAGTGTGTTGTGGTGCGGGTTTCAAAGTTCTGAATTTTTATATTCACATTTTCGCTTATTACTTCTTTATTTTTTCCCCTCCTTAGTTTTTATTAGATTTTTCTAACAAGTTAATTTATCTCAATAGAAGGAGTTGCCTCGAGCAGTTTGCGGTTCTTTTTCTTCATTTAAGTATTGTAGTTGTAAGTTTCTTGGAAGGTTATTTTTACAAAGTTTTCAAATTTCTCTCTCTCTTGTAGAGTTTCAATGATCGTCTAATCATTAACCCATTCATGTTTTATATCTCGAGATCCTTTCTAATGGAAAATAATGACAGACCATTGGGTCCCTAATATTCCTTTATCTGGCTTTCGATTACTGCAATTTTTATCAATGTAGATTTAATCGCATTTATAAAGATTAAGTGCCCCATAGGAAAGAATTGTTATTAAAATGTAGGCATATTGGGCGAGGACAGATCTTGTTTCGCTTCATAGTAATAGCATCAGCCTGTTCTGTGCTGCCTCTACAAGTTTTATTAAATGTTATGAACGCGTGCTTTTTTTTTGGAAGGTCAAGGGTCGTTAACGGTGCACCTAGGTAGAAGACTCTGTCATTCCAGTTAATTCATTAATCAGAAAAGCTAAATTGTTTTAAAGAGGTTATCTCTAGGATATATTTTTCCTTTCACAATAATCGAAACTCACAGAGCTACGCAGCAAAGGAAAACGATGAGATGTCTTAATTGCGTCAAGTGTTTCAAAAAAGATAAGTAGGTTGTTTCCAAAAATGTTTTCACAACTTATAATTCTAATAAGATTGATAATAGAAAACAAACTTCACACAGATCCGCTTTCAGACGACATTTTCTATTTTTTTAACAAACTCTTTAGTTTAACCATATTCAAAGATCTAAATCTCTTCCACTCTCCAAAATCTATATAAAAATATGAGAATCAATTTCCATTGCATTTAGGGCATTAGAATTTTTTTTCATTTTTAAAAAGAATCATACACGTATATGAATATTTTGAATATAAACCTATTAATATATTTCATTTTTATAAACGTTTATAGCATATATATTTTAGATAACTTGTTGAAAGATTTATAAAGTTAAATCATCAAAGAAACGCCTTAAAACTCAGAAAACATAAAATTTCTCACTTTATCGTTCGACATGAATTTAATTATAAACATAAATGTAGTTTTAAAATGAGAAATTAAATAGCGTTAAAATTATAGAAATATGTATACTTGATATTTGTACTTGTCTCATCAGATTTTGAATAAATACGAGTTTCTATTATGAGAGACAAACTATTTGCTCTCAGAAAATGAAATATTGCCAGAAGAACCAAGTCGTTATGAATTTAGACTCAAATTTCACTTATTACACAGAAAACATTATATTTTCAAATATAAACCAAAATAAATTATTGTAAAAATGTTTTACTGGTTGAATGTTTGTTTTGAATATAATATAGATAAAATTAAACTATTATTATAGTTTTTAAATAGTTATTTAAATTTATGATTTTTTTCTCTCGGCGACATATTATTTCTTTCCTCAAGGGAATGTATTCTGTGGCAATTGAGAATGAGAAGCAGAAAGATCTGTAAAAAATAATATGATTTTATCTATCTATATTTTGCTTCAAAATCAATGGTTGACTGGTCTATTCTTCAAAAGAATTTTCACAAGGATATAAAACTGTCATTAATAACAACAGAGTTCCTAATCATTAAATTGGTCTATTAATAGAAGAAATAGAGCTTTTGAAACCAAAAAAGCTATCAAACAACTGATAATATCAACCATACAAGCCGAATCAAGAAACAAAGTTGACTATCATAAATGCCGCATCCTAAACCGAATCTGAAAATTAAATAATATGTAATCAATAAAAATATTGTTATATATATATGTTATGAATATTTTGTGTTGTTGTTAGATTAGGCTTGATAAGACAAAGGATCGATAAGATAAAGGGTTGAGGTGCAGTCGTGATAAAAAAAAGATAATTATTTACCGTCAAGTAGCTTTTATTTTCAATTACTTGAGGAAAGATTATACATTTGTTAGTTTCACATTATATAGAATTTATAATTTAATCCTATATTAGTGATTTAAAAGGATTGATTGGTTAACTACGCATATTTACAACAAAATTATACAACTAAAACTAAACAACTAAACTAAAAGTCTTTCTAAAAACGATGATAACAAAAATAAAATTATCAATGAATAAAATAAAGTATATATTTTTTAAAATATAGAAATATTTGAGGTTTTTAGATTATATAATATTTTTAGATTATATAATATTTCCCCCCTGTGAAAAGATTCTAAAAAATTAATATTTTAAAATAAAATAGGTAATTAAAAATAATTAAACGAAATCAATAAATCTTTAGAAATAATTAAAATGAAACAATAAAAATCAATACGCACATTTTTTCAAAATAAACAAAAGAAAGTTTGTTTACAAATAATTTATATAATTATGAAATTATAATAAAAGTATATATAAGAAGTATTAATGAGTGAAATATATCAAAAATGTATATGAAGCAAAAAGGTATTTAAATTTGAGTAATTATGACATTATGCTAGGTACACTTCAAAATATCAAAAGCGTAGAAAATGTTATTTTTACATGGTTGAGTAATGAAAACGCTAATAGATGTATGGAGTGACATTAAGTTATTTGTGAAGGCTTAAGAATTGGTGCTGATATTTGTTCTTCATTGTCCATGTCCAAAATATGGCCTTCCTGTAAAAAACATGGTTTATCATCAATATCTATTAACTTTGTGTTAGAATTTTGATTTGCTATTAAGTCATTTCCTATGTTAGTGCTATAGTGAAGTAGAATATCTGCTCTAGGGTAAAATAATTTAAGCTTATTAGAGTGTATAATTTCTGTTTGTTTTCTTTGGGGTAAATTGGATTTATTAATTTCATATGTGACTGGAGAAAGTTGTTTTAAAATAGTAAATGGGCCTATATATCTTTGTGTTAATTTACCAGTGTTTGGATAAATAAAGGTTTTTACTAATACCTGATCTCCTTCCTTAAAAATGGGTTCTGGATGTTTAATATCATAAAGTTGTTTGCTGTGTTCATGGGATTTTATGGTTCTTTCAATGGCTAATTTTCTTGCCTTTTCTATTGGTATATGTGTTTCTGTGTCATGTTCTATATGCTGTGGTTGTATTCCATAGTATAAGAATTTAGGAGTAAAGCCTGTTGTGGTATGTGCTGTTTCATTATAGCTTTCAGTAATTTTAGGAATATATTTTGTCCAAGGAATCTTTAAATTAGCATTATATTCACATCTTAACCTATTAATGATAGTGGAATTTAGTCTTTCTACTTTTGCATTTGTTTCTGGGTGATGGGAACTGGTGAGTAGATGCTTAACATTATTTCTATCTAAAAAGTGTTTAAATCTTCTGTTAAGAAAAGCTGCATTTCTGTCAGTTATTAATATTTGAGGTTTATTAATTTGGAATAAATTTCTCAAACAAGTTATATAAGAATCAGTTGATACAGATTTTGTTGGAAAAGCCCAAAGGAATCTACTATGGTGATCTACTATCATATGGATACTGTGTCTTGTTGTCCCATAATTATGTAACCCGCCCAATGTATTTAAAGAAAAAATGTGATTTGGGTGTGTAGCTATTGGCATCTGTTGTAGTGGTCCATAAACAATTCTGTTATCCCTAGACTTGTTAAACTGGAAAGTTTCACAATGTTTGGTGTAATTAGCAACATCCCTAGTCATATGTAGCCAATAACAGTGTGGAGAAATTATTTTAGTCATTTGAGTTGTTCCAATATGTCCATGCTTTGTATGTACTTTGCTTAATAATTTCTGTCTTAGTGTCTGTGGTACATAAGCTCTTTTGAAACCCTTCTTGTTAATCATATAAAGGCCATTTTGAATTTTAATTTTAGCACTACTAATTTGTTCTGTGGATTGGTGTTCTTTTAACTCATTATATGTTAGGTAAAATGAGACAGGTGCTCTTGACAGCATGTCTGCTTCTATATTATTTAATCCTTTAATATGTTTTATGTCAAAGCTATATTGAGATAGGATTAAGGACCATCTAAATAACCTACCTTGTGGGTTTTTTACATTTTTGATCCATTTTAAAGGTAAGTGATCTGTGTGCAAGGTAAAATGTATGTTGTGTAGGTATGTATGAAACCTTTGTACTGAATTAATGATAGCTAATGTTTCAATTTCTGAGGCAGTATAATTCTGTTCATATGGGTGAAGTTTTCTTAATAACCTATGGGGTGTAAAATGCCTTGCTCATCTGGTTGTTTAAGAACTCCTGCTACTCCTAGACTTGACGCGTCTGTGAATAAATGACATGGTTTTGATGGGTCATAAATATATAGTACAGGTTGTGATATGAGTGAATTTTTAAGTGTTTGGAAGGCTTGTTCATGTTTCACACTCCATAACCAAGGAGCATTTTTTAACAACAGTTCATTCAAAGGTGCCCTAATTTGCGCATAATGGGGAATAAATTTATTATAAATATTTATGGTGCCTAAAAATCTCTGTAAGGTTTTAATATTATATGGTCTATTTAATTTTAAAATTGCTTCAATATTTGTATTATTTGGTGTATATTTTCCTGAGTTAATAGTGTATCCTAAGAATTGTATTTCTTTTTGTAAAAATTTGCATTTATTGAGATTCAGCTTTATATCCTCTTGTTCGAATATACCTAATATGTCATCTAAATGTTTAATGTGTTCTTCATAAGGTTTAGAGTGTATAATAATATCATCAAAATAATTTAAGGCATAGTGTATATTATGCTTAGTGAAAACTGACTTCATAATCCTTTCAAATTGTGAAGGTGCATTTTTTAGACCATATGGAAGTCTGTTCCATTCATAACATCCTAATTGTGTTACAAAGGAGGTTTTATGTCTATCTTTTTCATCTATGGGTATATGCCAGTATGCATTTTTAACATCTAGAATAGTGTATATTTTTGACTGTGATAACCTATCTATAATTTGTTCTATAAGTGGAATTGGGGTATGTTCTGGAACTGTTTTTTGATTAAGTTTCCTATATTCTATACAGAGTCTTGTGGGGTGATTTGGGGCATCAGATTTTTTAATCACTAATAATGCAGGAGAACTATAGGGGCTAGATGAGGGCCTAATAATATCATATTTTAATAATTCAGTTATTTGTTTTTGTATTTCAGCATTATTGTAAAAAGATGTCCTATATGGCTTTTGTGCTATGGAAATATTATCTAAAAGAGATATGCAAATTGGGTTAGTCTTTATGTGTCCTATATCAAAATTGTGCTTAGAGAAAACATTCTTATATTTATGCAATATATCTGAAATTGTTTGATCAGAGAAATTTGGATTAATATTTACTTTACTAAAGTCTAAATATGAATTATAATTTGTTATAGAGTCCGGTTGTCGCATACTGTGAAATGAGTTAAAATCAATAATGGGCTTTGAATTAGGATCTATAAGTTTAACATTTGTATTTGGTATATCAAAAGAATTGTAATTACACAATGGGTTAATATTTAAAAGGGATGAATTTTTAACATAGTATGGGTCTGGAATACATAGGGTAGTGGCATATGACTTCTGATTATCAGTTTTTGGATTAAAAGAATACAAGAATTTATAATTTTGGAAAAGAAGGTTTTTTGAGAAATCTATTTGTAACTTAAATAAATAAAATGTTGGTAAACCTAAAATAAGATATTCTATTGAACTATTGCAAACAAAGAATTCTTGATATTTAGTGATTTTTCCTAAAGTAAGCCTAACTAATATTTTGTATAATGGGTAACTAAATCCTTCTACCTGACCTATTCTTTCATTTGGGGAATTATCTAATATTTTGTAATGAATGTGATTTAAATATTTTAAGGGCATGATGGAGATAGATGATGCCGTATCAAGTACACAAGGCAAACATAAAGTTCTACCTGGGTTTAGAGGTTCTGAATGGGTGTTAGTTGGCAGTTCTTTTTCATGTTTGTTGAGTGGACAATCTCTGTGGAAATGGTATTGATTGGGCAGTTGATGGGAAGAGCAGATCTTGCAGGGGTAGGGTGGTAAATTGATTGTTCTACTGGATGCTTCCTGGTGATGAGCTGTGATTGACCTTGGAGATGACCTTGGAGGTGGCTGGGGTTGTAGACTTGGGGAAGAGTTGGGGTTGAATCTTGACCTTGCTGGGTAATATGATCTAGTTTGAAAATTCTGCCTATTATCATTACTTGTGGATGGTTGCTGATTATCTGAGTTATATTTACATTGTGGTTCCTGTTTTTCTTGATTGGTAGAGTATTTTAATTGAGTGGCTATTTTAATCCAATCTGAGGTTTCCTTAACTCTTGCTGCAATTAAATATTTCTTTAGGTAATTTGGCATCCCATCTGTAAGAGCTTCTAATAATAGGGGTGTACCTAAATTAAGTTTTTTTGCTAATGAAGATTTTTCTTTAAAATAAATATCAAGATCATCCTTATCATTATATTTTAAATTTAAGAATTTACTAAATAGATTAGAGTCTTTAACTGTAAAATATGAAAGTACTTTTTGTTCTAGTTCCCTCCAATTATCTATATATCTTGTAATTGTTCTATAAAAAAATTAAAAGCTTCTCCATAAAGATAATTTGAAATATTCTTTAGCTTATAGTCTTCATCAAAATGGTTTTGTTGGCATTTTTTGTTAAAGAATTTGAGCCAAGATGTTATGTCTAAATTTTGACCATTAAATTTCGGTATTTCTATAGTATTTGGATATGGCGTCATGGCGCGCTCTACATTCCTTTGTTTGCGAGACATTTTGTAAAAATAGTTTTATAAAATTTGAATAATTTATAGAGCAATTAGGTTGAGAATTCAGGTAATCCTGTCGACTTATTGTTATGAATAAATTTGTTGTTGTTGATAAAGGGTTGATAAGACAAAGGATCGATAAGATAAAGGGTTGAGGTGCAGTCGTGATAAAAAAAAAGATAATTATTTACCGTCAAGTAGCTTTTATTTTCAATTACTTGAGGAAAGATTATACATTTGTTAGTTTCACATTATATAGAATTTATAATTTAATCCTATATTAGTGATTTAAAAGGATTGATTGGTTAACTACGCATATTTACAACAAAATTATACAACTAAAACTAAACAACTAAACTAAAAGTCTTTCTAAAAACGATGATAACAAAAATAAAATTATCAATGAATAAAATAAAGTATATATTTTTTAAAATTTAGAAATATTTGAGGTTTTTAGATTAAATAATATTTTTAGATTATATAATATATAGTTGCACTAATGCACAAATGCACTAAAGAAGATAACTTCTTTTTGCTTATCCCTATTACACGTAGTACAGGCCATGAAATCATTGAAGGTAAGAAGTAGGCAAATGCTTTTACTGTAAGTGCACCACATGTCTACACATGTGAAAAGCAGTTCGACTTTGCACTTGCAAATGTGCTAGACCCCCGTTTGGTTACTTGCACTCGCTGGTGGCGTTAGAATTTTGCAAGAATCAGTGTTCCATTGGAGTATTTATTTTTTTCAATCAGAAAAAAAGTGCCGAATGCGATAATCGAACCCGGGTCACAGCGGTCGAAACCCAATGGTTTAGATCATCCTTCCACCGACCCTCCCTTAAGATGATAAAATAAATTTTGTAATTGACTACTTCCATTGAGTTTAAAATAAAAGCGGGGGCCAACCATTGAGAATTAAAATTGAATTGAATTGAAGCAACTGATTAGTAAGTTTTATGTGTATCACTAAATATTTAATTTTTCCCCGCAATATACAATGGTCTTACCCCGCCACTTTTATTTTGACTGATTAAAATCTAATTAATCGATATTGGGATAGCTGAAAATTTTTTTTACCTCTAGCATTTCCCTACATTCAAATTGAAAATGTCCTAATATTGGGCACCTTTGACATTAACCAAGGCATTTTGGTTTCTCTGTATGATTCTAGTTTGTACTTCATATCCCAAATGTAAGTGGCATTGTATATTATTTTACAGCAGTTTTAGGAAGAATTACCTGTGAAAATGTACTTCTTAATTTGAAACTGCTCTGCTGGATTTCAAATCATTGGTTTTCTAAATTAAAAGTTTTTGGGGTTGAGAATCTTTTTATGATCACCCTCAGATTTATTCATCGAATTGAGGATTTGTAGTGGAAAATGCAATCCCTTTCTTCTGACCATATGGTTTCAGCACGATAGTGGAAAAGGGGTGGGTTTGGACATTGATATTGCGCTCAGCTTTGAGCAATCCTGTTTATTACAGTTGATGAAACTATCTCTTAATCCTATTACTCAATGACTCCTTTGTTTTTATTGGAGTAATTTTTCATCTTTGGGGCAAAGATTCTGAATTGGTTCTGGAATTTGATCGTTTTTTTAAAATTAACAGTTGATTTGTTTTTGATAATTTTCCGAAAATAAGGGTATTTTATTTCCTGATAGCTTGTGTTATCGCGCTTTATGGCTGTAATTTTATTTATTCCCCTGTTTTATTGAGCAACGTTTTTTTGTCTATAATCTGTGATTTCAGTTTGGGCATAATGATGTCTTGTTAGTTTTATTTTAATTATTTTCAATACCCGTCATTTCCCCCATGATAGCCATGATAGATAGTAGTTAGCCACCAATTGTAGTCACGTATAGAAATCTGTTCGACTTTTGCAATTAAAATTGACTGCAGCCCAGTGTAGTTACTTGCACTTATTGGTAGGGTTGGACTCATGAAAGAAGCAGCAGCCATTGAAGCAAGTGAAAAAGTTTTACCGCTAACTCGGAATATTTTTGTTCTATTTTAGAAACTGTTCATGGATGCTTCAGAATGCCTTTGCCTGTATTGGAAAATTGATATATATAAGGTAAAACGTGCGTTAAAATTACTTACGCCGAAGTGTTTCTAGCTATTCTTGCTAGCCTTTTGAAGGTTTCGACTCTTCTGTTCTTCCTCGGCGCCTTATTCTCGGAGGTTTCCTCAATTCTTCTTGTTGGATTCGCGAAGGCCTTGATTCCGTTTTTATTTCTCTTCTAGCAGTCTTTCACTTCCTCCCTTCACCATTAGCACGAGTCCAGTTTCAGTTCAAAGATAACTATATTAGATATCGCTCATAAAATAGAAACCTAGGTTATAATTTTTAAATGAAGAATAAATATATACACATTTTTCTCAATTGCTGTGTCTTCAAGTATTTACACAGTTAGTGTCCTGTGGTGCGGGTTTCAAGATTCTGAATGTTCTATATTTACATTTGCGCTGTTTACTTAATTTTTTATTACCTATATAGTTTTATTTCAGTTTCCCACCAGTTTATCTCTCTTAATTGTAAGTTTCCTGGAAGGTTATTTTTTCAAAGTGTTTCCTATTTCTTGTAGAGTTTCAATGATCTTCATAAATAACTAATTCATTTTTTCGAGATCCTTCCTATTGATGCTGCTCCTGACAAACCATTGGGCACCTATTATTCCCTTGATAATCTGACGATCGAAGCCTGAAAATGTTTCCATATATATTCAATCGCCACCGTACATTTAAATCGTATTTTTGAAGACTTGTGTTCTTTGTGTTCTTTTATTAGAGGCGTAGATTTTTTGCTTGAAATATCAGGACAGTTTTGTTTCGCCTCCTAGTAACAACACCAGCCTGTTCTGTGGTGCCTTTGCAGGGGTAGTCATCTATTAAAGTATCTATTAAATATGGTGGTACAGATAACTGAACCATGGAGGACCTCGTTTAGTATTTTTCTTGGAGTCGACAAAACATATCTTTGACACACACATATCTGTCTGCTATGACATACATCAGCATAAAGCCGATGTCCCGATTTATCTGATATTTCATTCATTTGGCATTTCTCTTCGACCTTCTCTTGGGTAGCTGTTGGATCCTATTCTAGGATTCTTATAAACTTTACCCTACAATAGGGGGCCACGTGCCCTGGCTTGTTACACTTAAAGCAGATTGTTCTTCCATCTTCCGTCATATTTTTGCTCACTTCTTGACTTTTATTGTAGATGTTTCTCTGAAGGTTTGGGTTTGGCACAAAGTTTGGATTATAAGGACGTCTATGGGGTAGAGGGCTGGGGAAAGTTGTTTCGATACTGCCTGGGAGTAGGAGGGGAGTCGTTCTTGTAATTATTGTAAACAGGGTCTTGGGGCCTTGAAGTGGTCTGGTAGTTTCGCGTGGCAGTCGGCGGCACGTTCCTCGATTGTTGTTGAGTTTTAGAATAGCGTGGACCGTTATATAGGTTTCTGGATTTCTCCACACGTTCCCGATACTTCTTTTCAAAAGAATCCATTTTCTTGCACACGACAAGAAGTTCATCGGTATTTTTAGGAGGGTTCAGGTAGAGCGCGAATGAGTACTTTTTTTTCAGTCCTCCAATAACATGTTCAATTTTTGTTTCTTCTTCCATTGCGGAGTCAACCTTGTTGCACAACACTAGGATGTCTTCCGCGAACCTGATTGTTGGTTCATTCCAGTGTAACATTCTGTTGAGCTTCATTCTAAGTTATTCTTTATTCGCCTCCAGAGAAAAATCCTGAATGAGGCGGATTTTAATATTTTCCCAGCTCGTGAAACTAGCTTTGTTTAAATTCAACCAGGTTTTAGCACTTCCCGTCATGTTCATGGCGGCATAACGGGCAATTATGTAGTCTGCTCAATGGTAGAGGAAACCAATCTCTTCGAGAGATTCTATCCATGGGCGAGGGTCTTCTGACCCGTCATATTTCGGAATTTCTATTGTTATGTTGTTCGTTTACACTTTAGTATTCTTTATAGTCTATGGTAAATCAATAAGAAGTCGTAAGCAAAACTAATTGTTTATTACTTAAGTTACATGCAAATTCTGAATGCTATTCAGTGATGATGATAAATCGTTGGTGTTGCCAAACTAAAAGTTTAATATATATTACATGTCCCCTCTTTAACCATCAAAGGTTCAATCTGCGTGGGGGTCGAACCACCCTACCAGATCTGGTGGTGATCAGGTTCCCTGGGGAACCATTGGTACAGCTCCCCGGGGGTCCTGTGGTGGTCACGTTCTCCGGGGATCCAGGAGAAGAGAGTTGTCCAGAAGATGTAGGCCGCGATGGGGATTCCTCCAGGTCCTGCAAATCGGTTTGTTCCTGGTTCAGTTCTAGTGGTTTCTCCCAATCTGTGTGGGTTGTGTCACTCCGTTTATCCTCGCGGATGTGAATACTGTTTCTTCTATATTCATTTCCTTCTTGATCTTTCACGTAGAAGGATCGGGGTTCATTGGCTTGGTTTTTTAGCTGGCCTGGGATCCATCTTTTATCTTTTCGAAACCACACTCTATCCTTGATAGATAATGGGTCCGCCGGTCTAGTGTGTCTATCGTAATAGTTTTTCATTTTAACTTGATTATCAACTAGCTGTTTCTGGATCGCCTCGTTGTTAATCATGGAGGGCACGAACTGGGATGTCTTCGAGGGTATTATAGACCTTAAATTCCTTGACATCAGAATTTGTGCAGGTGATGGCAAATTATTGTGTGGTGTGTTTCGTAAGTTGAGAAGAGCTAAGTAGGGATCTGTACTTTCTTCCCCACATCTCTTTATCAGTTTCTTTAAAGTTTGAACTGTTCGTTCTACCATCCCGTTACTCTGTGCATGGTAAGGACTAGATGTTACATGGACTATATTCCAAGTTCTAGTAAAGTTCTGGAACTCCTTTGAAAAGAATGGAGGCCCATTATCACTCACCAAAGTTTCAGGAATTCCAAAGTTCGAGAAAGTTCTCTTTAATCTCCTTATTATGGTGTCTGTTGTCATATCTTGGAGTTGATATATTTCTGGGTATTTGCTGAAGTAGTCCACTATTAAGAGATATTTTGAGCTTTCTAATTGAAAAATGTCGATCCCTACCTTTTGCCATGGATAATCAGGTACTTGGTGTGGAAGCATAGGTTCTTTAGGATTTGCTCTTGATGTTTGTTGACAAATTGAACAGTTATTGATTAATTCTTCAATTTCTTTATTCATTCCAGGCCAGTAAATGGATCTTTTGGCTAATGCAATTGTATTGTTTATACCTTGATGTGAAGCATGGAGTATCTTTAACATATCGCTTCTTTGGGTTTTTGGTATTAGAAGTTTATTACCTCTGCAGATCAAGTTTTGCCATTCATGAAGTTCTTCTTTGAATTCCCAATAAGGTTTGAGGTTGGAAGGCAAGTTCTTTTTGTGTAAGGACCAACCTGTTAAAATATATTGCTTCAGCAAACAGCATTCTTTATCATTTAAAGTATCCTCCTGTAGTCTCGTTAATCTCTGGTCTTTGATCTCAACATTTAAAACAAACGTTTGAGTACATAAGTCTAATTCTTTATCTTCCATTTGTTCCTGGGGCAAGAAATGTCTGGAAAGGGTATCAGCAGGTATCATACTCTTTCCTGGGATGAACTTCAATTCAAATTGATAATTTAATAAATACAATGACAACCTTTGGAGTCTAGGTGACATTTGATCAAAGTTTTTCTTCAATAAAGAAACCAAGGGTTTATGATCTGTATATGCAGTAAATTTTCTACCATAAAGGAAATAATGGAACCTTTTACATCCAAAATATAGAGCCAATAATTCTTTTTCAATTTGGGAGTAATGTTTTGCGGAGAAGTGAGAGATGCAGATGCATAAGATAAAGGTTTTTCTTTTTGCATTAGTATAGCACCCAACCCATCTTTGCTTGCATCAGCAAAAGGTTCTAGTGGTTCATTAGGATCAAAGTGTCTCAATACTGGTGGACTAGTTAGGAGAGTATTGATAAAATTCAGCTCTTGATCTGCTGCAATATTCCAATTCCAGATTATATCCTTTTTAAGCAGGTTTCTCATATTAGAAGTATTTGATGATAAGTCCGGTATGAATTTGGCTAGATAAGTTACGGTCCCAAGTATCCTTTGCTATTCTTGCTTATTTTTAGGTATTTGCATATTTTGAATGGCTCTAACTTTATCTTGATCAGGTAAAATTCCTTCCTGTGAGATGGTATGACCTAAAAATTTTACTACCCCTGTGGCCATTTGAAGTTTATTCAATGTAAGCTTCAGTCTACTTTCTCTGGCCAAATCCAAAACCTTTTTTAGAGTAGAGTTATGATCTTCACACACACAATCGAATTACCCCATTTTAGAAGATCATCTATATAGCAGACCACATTAGGGATATCACAAAAAATCTTGTGCATAATTTTTTGAAAAATATCAGGTGCACTGGATATTCCAAATGGTAGCCTCAAGAATCGATAACGCCCAAATGGTGTACTCATCACCAAATATTTAGATGCATTTTCACTTAGAGGCACTTGCCAAAATGCAGATTTCGCATCTAATACAGAATAAAATTTAGCCTTAGGTATTTCTGCCAAAATGTTTTCAGGTGCAGGTAAGGTGTAATGCTCCCTCAAGACCCATTTATTCAGTTCCCTTGGGTCAATGCATATCCGATATTTGCCCGATGGTTTCTTTACCACTACCATTGGGTGCGCCCATACCGTCGGTTCTTCTATTTTTTCGATAATCCCGTCTTCTTCCATCTTAAACAGTTCTTCCCTTACTGGTTGAAGCAATGCTCTGGGTAGTCTTCTGGCTGGACTTATTTTAGGCTCCGCCTTTTCCGATATTTTAATGTCAAACATATAACTCAAATGGCCATTTCCTTTGAAAACATCTTTATATTCATCCAAGAGTCCTGTAAGAGTAACGCTGATATCACTTATTCTTTCCACTCTTTTTACTAAATTTAATTTCTCACACTCATCCAGACCTAGTATAGGAACTGCTGAGTTGTTAACAATCAAAAATGTAACTTTTCTGCAAGCGTATTTCGTCTTACAATCGAACTTGCATTTTCCTACTACTGGGATTTGTTGCCCTGTATAAGTATATATTTTGCAATCTGCTGTTTCCAGCAATGGCATATTAGGCCATTCTTTAATTAGCCTTTCCGGCAGAATATTTACATCTGCTCCTGTATCAAGTTTAATATCAACAGGATGTCCTTGTATGTAAATTAGTTCCTTCCACGGTTTCCTTAACACTTGGCCGACCATGATTGAGTCTATAATCAGTAGGTTATCTTTTTCTTCCTCAATTTCTTGTATACACCTCACTGCTATATATTTGCAGCAATTTGAAAAGTGGTTTGGCCGTCTGCACTTGTAACATTCTTTTCCATATGCAGGGCACTTTCCAAAGTCATGAGCCATGTTACATTTTGAGCACCTGATCGATTTATTAAAATTGGCTCTAACTGGGTTACTTGTGTAGCTATTTTTCAAAAAGGTGGTAGGTTTATATTTTTCATTAAAGTTTTTCCTTATAGCATCAATTGAATCTTTCAATATTTCTTAATTGTTTTTGCGATGCCTCAGCCGCCTGACCTTGATTAATAGCCAATGACAGTGTCAAATCGGGGTTCTGTAGATATTTTTCTCTAAGTGTTGTATCCCTGCAACCCAGAACAATTCTGTCTCTAATAAGATAATCTTTAATATTTTCGAATTCACAGTCTTCAGCCTTACTTTTAATTTCAGTGACAAAATCGTCAAAAGTTTGATTTAGCTTTTGTTCACAAGTAAAGAAAATGTATCTTTTATATATGGTGTTTTTAAATGGTCTAAAATATTGATCATATTTATCTAGAATATCTTTGATAGTAGGGCTTTGCGCATTCTCTTCAAAACCAAATGTATTATATATTTCAAGCGCTGAATCGCCAATAATGTGTAATAGAATAGCCCTTTGTTGTTGTTGTATAGTTTTTGAATCAAGATCACTTGCTATGATGTAGTTTTCGAATTTTTTACGCCATTTTGGCCATTTATTAGGATCATTTTGATCTATTGTAAACGCAGAAGGCGGTGGTAAATTATTCATACTTATCTTTTATTATTTATGAGAAAGCAAGATATAGAAAAATTAAAATAGTTATTATACCTATATTTTTATATTTTAAAACGATAGACTTACCGCTGCCACCATGTTATGTTGTTCGTTTACACTTTAGTATTCTTTATAGTCTATATGGTAAATCAATAAGAAGTCGTAAGCAAAACTAATTGTTTATTACTTAAGTTACATGCAAATTCTGAATGCTATTCAGTGATGATGATAAATCGTTGGCGTTGCCAAACTAAAAGTTTAATATATATTACATCTATATTGGGATTTAAAGCAACTGGTTCGAAACCAGCATCTCTACCAATTGTTGCACCAAGTTGCAGCTTCCTTATTCAAAGAAAATAAATAAAAGTAAAAGTAAAGTAAAAGTAAAAGAAAGACCTTTCAACGTTATTGTGTTTATTTATTCGTGGTCTTCCTCGTAGGTCGTGATTCGCAGTTTTGTCTAGGTCCCCTCTCACTCCAATAACCAATCAAGATGTAGGTACAAAAAATATTACAAAAGGAATGAAACTATAAAAAGGAATGATTATAATCTTTAAATTCTGTTTTGAATAAATATTAAATATCATAGAATATTTTTTGAATAAATGTAAGGCGCATTAAAATTGATGTAACAATAAATATATATGTTTTTCGGTTGTGCAGGCCCTCGATATGTAACTAATCCCGCTGAAATTTGAACAGGACAGAGAGTTTATTCTGGAAGAGTTTTTTGTCGCACTTTTAACCAAGAAAAATTATAATTAACCAAGTACTGAGCAACAATTATTTTAAGTCAGAAATTATGATGACAATATTGCTCTATCATGCTTGATTGACATAAACAAAATTCTTTAGGGGAATATTCACTAAAGCAGACCACGGGGGAAGCCAGATACTAATTTTTAGTAGGCAGGAACAAAATTCAACCAGCGAAACATTCACTCGAGCAGAAGACACACGAAACCAGGTCATCTCTTTATATAAAATATCGTTTCTTGGCCATTTGGCTAAGATAATGTAGTAAATCTCTTGATATTTTTATTTATATATCTTTTTAAAAATCTATTCAGTAGAGAGAGTGGATATGTTTGCTCGAAAAATATATTTTATATATTATATATAAATATAATGTAACAAATATTATTATCATAATATTCTGTGTGTCCGGAATATTATTATCAATAATAATTGTTAGGCAAACTTTCACTCGGATAGAAACCGGGCGAAGACGGGTACACATCCGCTAGTATTATATATATATATATACGAGTATATATCAAATATATGCTTTTTAACTATCTAATATATATATATATATAATTCGAATTTAATCTTTGCTTACTTCTTTTTTTAATAAATTTATACCATATTTCAGATCCATAGGTTAGTATTGGCCTGAAAATAGTTTTTTTATAAAATTATTTTTTTTAGCATCCAATCCCCACATTTTCCCACTGAGTGAAAATAACAGATTTTTCATTGAGTTTGATTTACAAAGAATATCATTAATGTGGGGTGTCAAGTTAATTTTTGACTTAATTCCGTGATTAGAAAATTATATACCTAAAATATTTACTTCTTCTACCGGTTTTATTATGAAGTTTGGAATTCCCTTTGGAATATTTTATTTGCCGTGCATATGTATTAAGCCGGTTCTCTCTGGGCTTAGCCTTAGCCTATTTCTTGTACACCATTGTATTACATAATTTAAAGTATTTTCTGTTGCATTTTAACCCTTCTATGGTCTTGTGCCAGCAAACAATTGAAACATCATCCGCATTTAGAATTTGAGGATACGAAGTTGATCAACAAATCATTAAGCAGTATATTCCACAATAAAGGTGATAGTGGTCTGCCTTGAGGACATCCCTGTGATTAATATTTTGAAATTGTAGTATTCGAAAAGGTGAGACTTGTTTTTCTTTTCTTATTTAAAAATGATTCAATGATTTTTATAAGAACTGCTGGGACGTGGTCTTCGTCCATTCTTTTTATTAAGGCAGGCCACCACGCATATTATCAAACGCACCACTTATATCAATGGCAATCAATGCAACCAAATCGTTTTGTTTGAGTTTCAGTATGGTCTCGGTTATTTTGTCTATTGCCGTTATTGTAGATTTTCTTTTCGTAATTCCAGGTTGTCTATGGCTCAGTTAGTTATTATAATTATAATAATCGAGTATTTTATTTTTAATGATCGTTTCAAATATTTTTGAGAAATTTGATGTTAGTGAAATTGGGCTATAGCTATTAATTGCTCCGTAGTCAGCTTTTTGCGGTTTCACAATAATTTTTAATACCGAGTGTTTCCAGCTTTCAGAATAGTAACTTAGCACTAAATACCTATTAAAGGGTTTCACTAAACTAGGTAGGATTGATGATAATGAATGCTTAATCATATTATTACTCACATTATCTGGACTAGGAGCCTTTCTGACATTAAGACTCGAGCACAAATCCTTTATTTCTTTTCGGTAATCGAAATGATTTCCTTGTTGGTAAAACTTGGGATGCGATTTCTAATTAAAGTGTGTTCTTTATTGTCCAACCGTACATCATCAGGAAAAAATGCTGTTAGCATATATTTCATCTTTTTATCTCTCATGCAATCTTCAGTTTTATCCAGTAATGGTATGTCCACTTGAATGTCGGCCGATCTTAACCGTTTAAAAATACTGTATGTGCATTCCCGAAAGCTTTCGTAGACTCATTTTCTTCAATAAATATTCTCCACGCCGCCTTTTTTTGCTCTATTAATGGCTCTTAAATATTTATTTCTTGCCGCCCTGAAAATACTCGGTTTCAGGTTACCCCCTCTATAATACAAATTCCTGAGATAATGTAATTTTTTTTAAATTGTTCAAGCTCTTTATTCCACCAATTTTTCCACCAAGTTGTGTTTATAGAGGTGTGATGCTTGACGCCGAGAGAATGCAGCTTCAATGACTAAATTTGTCAATTTGTTTACAACATTATTAACATCTTCACAAGTAACAATGTGTTTAGAATCTGAATCTAAATCCAGTAAATCCGAAGGCGAAAACCCTCAGCAAATTTAGTCCAATTCGCCAATTTTTCTCTGAATTTCCATGTCGATGTTTGCCTATTATTGTTTGCTAAGTTCATCATATTGAAGATATCAAAAAGTATTGCCAAATGGTCTGAAGTAACAGAAAGTGCTGAGGTTCTCCAATTATGTATTAGACTAATGGAATGTTTATTAGAAATTGTCATGTCGATTATGCAAGCATTTCTGCAAGTTGTGATTTTAAGATTATGAACAAATTGATTCTGCTACTCAATAATAGACTTTAGAATATATCCGTTTTTATTTGTCGTTGAATCGAACCAGAGTGGATGTCTTGAATTAAAATCTCCACAAAGGATAATTGGGAGTTGACCAAAGGCCTCGAGTATTTCTGAGATGAATTGGTTCTGAAATTCAGCCATTGAGTTTGGGTGCATATAAATATTGGCAATAACTATTATTTTCCCATTGAAATAGAGAGTGATCGCTGTACAGAAGGAATTGTAAACCTATTAATTTTATCATATATTATGTTTCGGTTCAAAATAATAGTAGCAGTATAAATTTGTCTATCTGTGCTAGAATATACTATTCGTGAATTCTTTTCAAATTTCACTGTATCATTGCACATGTATGGATCTTGTATAAATATGATGTCATAAGGATCGTCTGCAATTGTCACACCTAACTCACTAGTTGTCATCATACTTTTCCTTGCATTAAATTGTATACATCTGATATTGTTATCATTCATCTGAATGGTATTGAGTTCTTTGTATTACTATTTCCATCTGGGTTTTGTACAGGGGAGATGCGCTGGAGTTCGCCTTGTGATCAAGAGACCTCCCATTTTTGTACCTCGGGTGTTTAGCGCATTTGAATCATTTTTGTTTACGCGAACACTCATGATTTCCCGCATATTAGGCAAATCTTTTCATGGAAGCATTGATTTCATGTCTTGGATTAAATTCAAAACATTTCTGGCACTTCCTAACTAATGCTTTGTCGTGTATATGGCATCTCTCACAGTCGGTATAGTTAACATTATCTTCTTCCTTAAGGTTTGATACACTCGGGGAGAAACCCGCAGCACTACATTGTGGTGAGAGGTATTGGATTTCATGGGGAAAAGTACTCGGATTTCATTCTCTAGTCTACTTAACTCAGGATTCATGGTGCATATGATTGGTATTAAATTATTCACTGAAATATATTTACTGACATTTTTAATAAAAATGGTTAGGTGTCTAGGTTGCGGGGTAAATATTTTACTATTCGCCTTCAATTCCGCCTCCATGCTCAGTTCCTTTAACAAGTGTTTAGCCTCTTCGTCGCTAGGAGTTTTTATTACTATTGCATTTTCAGTGTTAAGAATTCTATTAATTCGTATCCCACTACCATTTTTTCGTAATTTTATATATTAGTTGAAATTGCCCGAGCTATGTTGTTAATGGGCTCATTATTTAGAGGAATTGCGAGCAGTGTATGGTCAGTGGTTCAGTGTTTAAGGTCCGCTTTCTATCCTCAATAAATATCTGTGTATGATCACGCTGTGTAACTTGGGCATAAGATAATCCTATCGAGGAGATCACGCTTCGAATCTCACCGAGCTTCTCTTCCACTATGTTGAAGACGGTGTCCTTCATCTGTGCCAAAAGGTTCTGGTTATCCGATTCAATCATAGAAGAAATTTCATCTTTCGTTTGTTTTAACATAGTCGAAAGATATGACAAATCATTTTTGGTCAAATATTTTTGATTTTGTTGGAATTTATTCTCAAAGTATGCAAAAATTTCATCCAGTTTCAAATTTAGTAACCTAACCATAGAATTCATATTTAATCCAAATGAGAAACGAATCGAACTATATATAAAAAGGGCAAAGTTAAATAGCAAAACAATTAACCGATTTAAAACATTTCAACATAAGCATTTTTATAAAATAAATTAAGAAATTTTGGCAGTGTTTACCGAATCTTTCGGAGCGAGATGACGCACGTCCAGCCAGATCGTTTTAACAAATGTTCGTTAGGCAAACCTTTACTCGGGTAAAAACCAGGTACATTCGCTAGTATATAATAAAACTTTGCTGGATAAATTTTGGTGATCTTGAGTTTTCAAAAAAATCTTTGAAAAATTTATTAGAATCTCTATAGTATTTTTGAAGGGCCACATTTATAAAGTTAGATATTATCATTATCTTTGCTGGATCATTTATATTATAACCAAATTTTAAAACCTACATGACTAATAATTTTCACTATTAGATTCCTGAAAGTTGGTCAATAAATAATTTATTATGTGATGTTTTAAATTATAGAGATAAGGGTCCTCCTTGCGGACGTCCTCTACTTAGTTTTTTGGTGTATTCATTCGAAGAGTACTTAAATCTAATCTTTCAGTTAGTGAAGTAGAATTTCATTAATTTATTATCCGTGATAGTATATTGTTCTCATCGAGTCTTTTCATCATCGTTGGCCACCAGGTATTGCCAAAAGCTCTACTAATATCAATCGCTATTATAGCCATATACTCTTCGGCTTTGTTTTCGAAAGCAGTGTGAACTATTTCAGTTAATACAGTTATGGTGATCGAAATTTTGCAATACCATGTTGACACGATCACTGGATAGCTTCATTTCCTCGTAGTATCTGATGATCTTGTTGTTTATTATTATTTCAAAAATTTTCTAAATATTTGATTTTTATACATAGTGGACAATAGCTCCCACAATCTTTGTAAATCTGATTTACCCGGCGTTGGAATGATCAACGCCTTTGCTCTTTTCCATTCATCAGGAAACTAACTTATATCCAGACACCTCTGATATATTTTAGCTGATAATGGCAGCGCAAATTAGTTTCCGTGTATTATCATATTATCAGAAATATTATCTCATCCTGGAGATTTGGTAATTTGCCAATAATAGCCTTTACTTCATTGATTGAAATTATTGGTGTTGTTGTATTCGAAAGTCTTAATGCATATTTCCTTATATTTGTTTGTATATTCTAATCATCACCTGGGTTGCCATTAGGAAATACGGTCGCTAATAATTGCTCGGTTTTCTGTTGTTTTTCTTGATATGTGTTTGTTTCTAATATTGGCAGTTATTTATTCGAATTACCTGTTGTAATATCTTTTATAATTTGTATAAATTCCCATGAGGATTGGTTGAATTATTTCCTTTTATAGAAGTGTCCTCCACGATATTCTTTTGGCCTTTTTTATATCTCGCATATATTTATTTCTTATTTTCTTTTAAATATCTCTTATAAATATGCTGAAGGATTTTGAGTTGGGTGGTAAAGATTTCTTATAGAGTGAAAGAGAGTTTTTAAAATCTTCATTTCTGTATTCCACCATTTAACTGCACCACATTTCGCAGTTACATTATATTTTAGTTTCAGTATGGATAAGGCAGATATATTTAGATTCTCCAAAAGTTCTTTTATTATTTGATTTTTTTTCTGGTGTGGATATTTAATCGATAAGCTCGCAATTTTTTTCTTGACAGCGTCATTCCCATTCTGGGTAAATCTTGGCCAATCTGCTCTTTTCTCATTGAATTTCCATGATTGAATATTGGGTTGTGGTTGAAATTTGTTCAGACATTCATACATCAAATATTATCGCATAGTGATCAGATATTTTGGATATTTTATTTGTGTACGGCATTTCATTATAGTTGTATGATATCTTTTATTCGTCAATGTCAAATCAATTACACTGGCATTCCTACATGTTGGTGTTTTATCATTGTGTATAGTTAGACTAGTAAGATCGATAATGGGAAATAAATTATTTTAAGCTTCTTGTAGGGGTGTAGACAAGGTACTTGGTTACACTTAGGACAAGAGCCTTGCACTAACTAATTTATTAAAGCATAGGTAATATAAAGATTAAAAAGGGAAAGAGAGGAAACAAAGAGGTTACATCCTCCGGTAAACAAGCAACAGCGTTGTCAGGCTAAACATTTCAGTCAGTTGGAGGGGGGGGGGGGTGCCGACGTCATCCTTCCGGTCACGTGTTATACATGAGTGGCAGCGCTGGTGTCCAACAAATCCCCTCCCGGATAAACTTCAGCTGGACGTTTATTCCGATAGTCCATCAGCGCTCTACAGTACTTTTCATGCTGGCTTCTAGCAAGAGGCTTGGTAAGGAAGTCAGCAGGGTTCTCAGCACTCGGAGTGTAGAAAAGTTCGATTGCTTCTTCATAAGTGGGGTTATTGTCCTCTGCACTTGTGGCATTTATCTGTCCACTACTATTATCCTCTTCCGGAGATTCTGCCGTCTTTCCATGACTTCGGTGTGTCATAGGATGGCTTCTCAGGTTCTCTGGGAGAGTCTCAGATAGCTGATCTATTCCACCTGTAGTTCCAATCAGTTCTTCAGTTTCTCGGTCTACTGGTTGATCTGCATTACTTTCTTCTTGAAAGGAGGCCTCTTTCGAGGAGAAATGGACAGATGGTAGAGTATCCCTTTCTCTTTTGGGCTGTTTATAGAGGATTTCTTCTTTGAATACACAATTTCTAGATTCCACCACTTGGCGTTTTTCAGGAATCCAGATTCTCCAACCTCGTCCCTGTAGAGAATAACCCACGAGAATTCCTTTAGTGGCTCTTGGCTGAAGCTTCGAATTCCTTCTTTGTTTTGGAACATGAACAAAGGTTTCGCAGCCGATTGCTCTCAGATGTTGCAGAGCAGGTATTTTTCCAAACCACAATTCAAAAGGCGTTTTCTCTTCATTGTGTCTGTTTGTAACACGATTTCTCAAGTATGCTGCTGTGTTGGTGAGCTCTGCCCAAGAGGCGGTTGGCAGATTGCAACTGTTCACAGTACTCCTCACTAAGTTCAGCAAAGTCCTATTCATGCGTTCGGCGACACCATTCTGTTCAGGTGTGTAGACCATGGTGCGTTCATGTACTATGCCATGGGCCTTCGTGAAAATATTCCAAGGAGATGAACAGAACTCTAGTCCGTTATCTGTACGGATCCTCTTGAGAGAAAATCCCGTCTGATTTTCAGCTTCTTTCATCCATTCCTTGAATTTTTCTAGAGTATCGCCCTTCCTTTTGAGGTAATATACCCTTGTATATCTTGATACGTCATCAATGATGGTCAAGACAAATCTTGATCCACCCCAGCTCTCAATGTTGAACGATCCCATTAGATCACAGTGAACAAGGGCTAGTGTCTGAGTTTCCTTGGTAGATCTCAAATTCAGGAAAGGTCTTTTTGTCGATATTCCAATCATACAATCAGAGCACTTATCAGGTTTTCCAGCCTGACAGTTCAAACCAATGACAACTTCTCTTTTCATCATGTCTACTATGGTGTCATAGTTGATATGCATGAGTCTCTGATGCCATAAATTTAGTGGGAATTTACGAAAATTGTTGGTTTGAGCAATGGAATTTGAACATTCTCCTGATTCTGCAAATCTGGACGGAGCAGTCCTGACGAGATAGAGCCTTTTTCTCTTCTCTGCTCTGATCATCAAGTTATGATCATTGTCGTAGATATGACATCCCTTCTTGTCGAAGATAACCTCATGACCATTTTCCACAATTTGTAGAACAGAGAGTACACCATGTCTGATCCCAGGTACGAACATTGCATTCTGAGCAACTATGCTTCTAAGTTGTCCAGAATTGTTGATCAGATCTACTTGAGCATTACCTCTTCTTATGTTTGAATGTGATGTACCATCAATGGTGGTCACTTGTCCTACATTCTCGTCATTCAACGTGGAAAAATACCTTCTGTTCGGAGTCATATGATGCGTGGCACCTGAGTCAATTACCCACGTATCCTCTTCTGATACAACTGCTGCATTATACATCACATTCAAGTTCTTTGCTTCGTGATGTTGATGTATCGCTCCCTTTTCCTGTTGTTTACCGTTATTCTTTTTCAGTTTGAAACAGTCCCGTGCAATATGCCCTGTTTTCCCACATTCGAAACATTTTCTAACAGTTTTAGAACCTTGATGTTCATGATGGAATTGTTTCTTGTTAGAGTTCCTGACTGACAGTGCACCCATCCCTTCATTTGTTGTAGCATACCGGCGCTCTGCCTCAGCTAACAATTTACGTCTGATGTTGGCACTGGTGAACTCTGACTCTGGTAAGTTACACATTGTTGATATAACATTATCCCAGTCCTCGGGCATTCCACAAAGAATTAGCATGCTTAGATCACCGTCTTCAATTTTATCCCCTACACCTGTGAGTTCACTCACTATTAGATTTATGCTTCCCAAATAGGCATTCATGTTCGCATGTTGACAGAATTTCTGGGAGTACAACTTTCGACGCAGTTGGAGAATTCTGTGTTTGCTATCCCTGGGTGCATAAAGTCTTTGTAATTCATCCCAAACTTCTTTGGGGGAATTTAGATGTCTGATATGATTTTGCTGCTCCTCACCAATAGAGAGACATATCTTTGCTAAAGCCTTATTCTGCCTCGTATTAAATTTGTTGATTAGACCAACATCCCCTCCCTCGGGTTTGACTTCGCCTGGGTCAACAATTGACCATAAGTCATTGTCCATCAGAATGAGCTTAATTTGGAAGCTCCATGAGGAATAGTTTAATCCATTTAGCTTGGTAATTTTCGTTAAACTTTCGTTAGCTTCCATTATAAGATGGCGTCCACTGAAGGGGGGGAGAGAGAACAAAAAAATAGGCTTACCGTTCAATGCTTCAGGCAGCTCCAATCAGTCTCATAATCTTTTCTTGTAGGGGTGTAGACAAGGTACTTGGTTACACTTAGGACAAGAGCCTTGCACTAACTAATTTATTAAAGCATAGGTAATATAAAGATTAAAAAGGGAAAGAGAGGAAACAAAGAGGTTACATCCTCCGGTAAACAAGCAACAGCGTTGTCAGGCTAAACATTTCAGTCAGTTGGAGGGGGGGGGGGGGTGCCGACGTCATCCTTCAGGTCACGTGTTATACATGAGTGGCAGCGCTGGTGTCCAACAAAGCTAGCGGATTTCAGTCATATTTCGTAGTTTGTTTGGAGGTATAGATTGAAATCCTTGGTTAAATAACTTTTCGATTTTGAGAATGAGTTAGAACTGAGCTGTTTTTCATAATTGTCTGCGAGGGTTTCAGTAACCTCGCACGCAGTTAACATCAGCTTATGTTTGTTTGAATAATATCCTCTTTATTTAGACTTGTGAACCTCCTTCCATATTGTTTGATCAGACACATCTAGGTTGTCTCTCTTTATAGGTGTCTCAGCTAATGTTGTCATTTTTCCTAATTATATTTTGCTATTCTCATCGTGCGCAGAGGTACGCTTTTTGTCTTGAGATTCACAGGTCTTTTATATTTTTACTTTAGTCCGTTAGTTCCTAGTATTAATTTATTAATGTGGGCTAGGTACATTGTCTCAAGATATATCGTTCTTTGTATTTCGTGAATTCTTTTAGATTTTGAGAGAGAGAGAGAGAGAGAGCGATTTACCCGTCGAATAAAACATTAGTACAAGTATTAAAACGCTAGGTTGGGGTCTATAAAATGGAAAAACCATAATAGACCTTTAACCTATTACGAAATTTATAGTATTGGATGAAAAAATAGGAAGATTGAATGTCTCAATTATAGAGTTTTCTATATTCAATGTTGTCTCTTTTAAAAACTACTGCTGATTCGAGACGATTGAGGAAAATGAATATGTAATTATATTTTTTTTATATTATATAAAATTTAGGCTCTATATTGATAAATCCTACCTTTTTCAAATCAATATCCTGAATACTAAAAAGGTATTCGCTAATAATTCAAAGCATGCATATAAATTCGCCACCTCATGGGTATACGAGTATTCTATATACAGTTACGAGCGTCATGGCCTCTGTCACGGTTTGCTTTTTTTTTTTTTTGGAATGGCGCCCTCCTATTGGTCGGCTACGATCACGCCACCTTTGCCCCCCCCCCATTTCTGTAACTATTGTGTTGGAGCGGGTCGCTCCTTAAATAAATGCATATATTAGTTAATAACCAAATGGAATCCTCTCTTTCTTTTTCCCAGTAAGAGACGCCTACGGAAGCCAACAGTACATAGACAGATAAAGCACATAGGCTATAGTTATTAACTAAAATATGCATTTATTTAAGGCGCCAATTTATAATTGTAACAAATAGTATTTGAATCAAAACATTCAATCGGGTAAAACACGGGCGTTGCCCGGGTCATTCGGCTAGTATGGGTATATCGAGAAGCGGTTTTCGTTTTTCACAAAAAAAGTTTCATATTCGATAAAATATGTCGTAGATAATATTAATAAGTATTATATTGAAAATAAATGACTGGTATATCATAATAGGTACAAAATAGACATATATCACGATTATAAATGCATTCTACTAATTAATTTAGTTTTTCTCCTCAGTAGAGACCTATTGTATCATGACTTCGGGCCCCCAGCAGAACAAAATTAGGTTAGATTATAGAGATTCCTATAAGAAAGCTATGAAATAGGCAGAATTTATCAAAAAGGTGTTTAAGATAGTAGAGTATTGGTTTGACATTTGGACATGTAAAGTTACTGAAGGATGGCATTAATGTATTATAAAGGAGGTACTTTCTCTTTTAAAATATGTGAAATATAATGCATTTAATTCATGTATCTAAAACCGTATTGTAATCATGAAGGCTAAATTGAGATTACAACATATGGCCATAAGGGTCTTGTTAAAATTTCAGATGTGATATTGGAATAACATAATATGAACAGAAAATTCTGTACATAAAATTATGAAATTTAGTGATGAAATCGTTTAAGTCGAATTCGTGTGAATCAAGTAAGACTCTGGCAGATTTAGTTTTAGGAGTAATATCATAACCAGCACTGCAACATATTTCTTAATAGTCTCATCATATATTCACTCATAAGTTTACTGTGGAATGCATCCAAAAATACACAGTAAGGTAGACTCTAATTTCTCATAATCTGGAGTAATTAAAGTTAGTGTATTATCAATTAATATTGAAGAGTAACGTGTTCTGATGCGATTTGTTTCAGGAAGGACAAGGGGGGAGGGCAGAGTTACACAAATTACGCCTACGTACCTACACCTCCACCCACACGCCACACCCCTGTCTCACCACCAACATCATTTAAAGCCATAGACCCCAAGTATTATGAGCCAGGGTTTAGTTACACTAAGGTCTACACTCACAAGAGAAAGAGGGGAGGGTCACTTCCAACACTTTTCTACACTCCCATTCGCCCTCTTACATTCACTAAGAACTCCTCCACTGGCACACTTCCCAGGGTGGTGGCAGAGTGCTGCCGTGTCACTCTCCACAGAGATGTGGAGTGGGGCACGACAGGCTCTGTCCCCTCCCTTCTCTAGGGCCTAACTTACACAGTATTAGGTTCAACGGCACACTTCCACAGGAACAACACATCTATATAACACTCTACACTCACACCAACACAACCTTCTTCCTGCTGAGCCCCCAAAAATAATATAAGGTAGGGTTTCTTTTTTTTTACTCTTATTAAATAATTTGTTTACAATTTACATACTAAATTAGAATACAAAAAAAAATGTTTGGATATATCTCTGACTATTTTCTCATATACAATTTTTCATAGATATTTATTCAATTAAGTTCTATGAATTCGATTTTAAATAGACAGAACATATTATATTATTTAACATATATATATTTAATTAAAAAGGCATATATTTCAGTTGGCTGAAAGCCAATTTATACTTTAATATAATGGGCTGTTATGTTAGGTTTGATAAATATACAAATTTAATTTTGAAAATAAAAAGTAAAATTTGAGTATATAATTTTTAAATATTCCATGCAAATATATGTAAATTACAATTATCATCAATACTAACACATTTTAATTAATATATTTATTTTATTAATAAATAATTTGAATTTAATAATGTTCAATATTACATGGGATTGTTAACAATGAAATAAATATTTTAACAGAATAAAATTATATTGAAAACATTTTAAATATTTAAGTAATTACACAAGCTTTTGGTAATTGCAGCAGGGCCAGCAAGGTCCAACGAAATTTTGGGAGCGGCGACATACTGGAGCTCTCTCTACATAGAGTCGTGTCAACAACGATCTGTATGAGTGACATCAGAGTTATGGAGTATTGGAACGTAAGTATTGTTTCCTATATCTTTGTTTTCTGTTTAAAACTAAAAGAATAAATATGAAGCAGTCCGTGAATGCAACGATATTAACACCTTCCATTTTTCCTGATCAAATTCTTGGTTTTCCACAAAACCTTCCAACTGATTATTCAAAACTTAATATAACAATGATTTATTTAATCACACAATTCATAAAAATCCTCTAATATTTTATTTGTTTGAAGAAATTTAAATACGACTATATACATTTTTTTGGTATTTTTTTACAAAGATTCTTTGTGTTTCTAAATAGGGACTGCAAATTCCAAAGTCGTCCTAAGGCTATAACATCTTTAATTGAAAACCATCTTGAAGGTGTCGCACAAGGAGGCAGCCATGTTAAAGATTCGAATAACGTCTGGATGATATAATGGTAATGAAATATTCTGAAAATATTTTCACCATAAAGATGCGGAAGTCATAGAATCCCTGTCTTCAATCAATAAGAATGTATGGAGTACCATCAAGTTGTTGGATCAACTATGCTCTATCTGGCTGTCTCTGAAAGTGAAGTCAATCGTCTACCAGGAAGCTGCTTTATCAATGTCTATCCTTTTGAAGCTATCTAAACCTTGTGATTCTCAAGCTATCTCTATCGTCAAATTATTCAACTTTAAAACTTTGTGAAAAGGCCTACCTCATCAAGCACCTACCATATGTATTTAAATGCAATTTCCTACCAGAATATCGCCTTAATCTCTTAAGTATTATTGTACTGGATCCTATAAGGATGAAACCATTTAACCTAACACCCATTCTGCAATCTGCCTTAATCTTTAACCGCTGTTATAAATGCAAATCCTATCTTGAAAACGATATAGATTTCATACATTTTTGAAACAATGAGAATCTTGGATCTACAAATGTTCTCTAATGTGAATATCGCCTCGCTCACTTTTGAATGTTTGACTCTATTCCTCAATTTTTGACCAAGATCTCAAAATGCTGAATATATCTACTCACATGTAGAATCAGGTCATTCGATTTGTAGATGCTATAAATATATATGCATAATTTGGATATCAAATAAAATTGAAACATCTCCCAAAAGCATCCCTTTCCATCTGCTATTAAAAACGAAGGTCATTATTCCAAAATATTTCTTCCAAAATCTAACCTAAGGTTTCGGAATCAAGTTTCGCTGATCTGTGCCCTGCTTTCCCTACTCAATAATCTCAACTTTCTGCTGCTATATCGTTGCCTGTTCAAGCAAATGTACAATATTTTTTCTCGGATTTCATCGGAGTAGAATCTTAATTTTCATCATCACTTCACTAGGTACACTTTTAATCCCGATTTTACAACAATTATTCAACAAATGTATTGAATTAGGTTATTATCCGGATGTATGGAAAGGCTCTACTGTAAAGATCATTCCAAAACCTAATAAAATAATCTATGAAACAAGCAAAAGCTACAGACCTATATCATTGACATCAAACATTTCAAAAATTTTTGAAAAAACATAATTAAAAACAAAATCAATAAATATTATGAAGAGAACAATCTAATGAGTCCAAGGCAACATGGATTTACTAAACATAAATCAACGAACAGTGCAATGGAAGATATAATGGAAACAATATTGAAACACAGACAAGGAGAACTGACTTCTTTGATTACAGTGGATATAGCAGGCGCATTCGACAACGCATGGTGGCCAGCAATTATTAGAAGACTCGATTTGGATAACATTCCCTCCAAATTGATAAGAATTATACAATCTTATTTAAACAGTGAAAGAAGGGCAAATTTCTCATATGAAGACACAAATGTTACAAAAAATCTGACAAAAGGATGCCCTCAAGGCGGCCCTATATCCCCTATATTATGGAATATTTTGTTAAACGACTTGCTGAAGAGTTTCAAACATCCGAACGCAGAAATAATTTGCTACGCAGACGACGTTTCTATCATTTGCTGGAGCAAGTCTGTCGAGGATCTCAAAATATTAAGCGAATATATTCTATGCTACGTGATGCAATGGTGTAATAGGAATAAATTATCAATAAGCCCAGAGAAAACGAATTTACTTTACCTACATAATAAATCTAAAGTTCCAATTGAAACATCGAATATTATTTTAAACCCAGTAGATCAAGTTAAGATATTAGGCATAAAATTTTCAAATCATAGAATAAAAAAAGAAGAAGAATTTTACCCCTCATATCAACGACATTTTGTGCAGGATCGTAAGAATGAAAAATTTTCTGTTTTCACTATGTGGAAAGATGTGGGGATTAAATACTAAAAAAATAATAATTTTGTATAAAACAATTATCAGGCCAGTTCTTACATATGGTTCAGAAATATGGTACAGGTTTATAAATAGTCGATGCAAAGAAAAACTAAATTCTACTCAATATCAAATTCTTCTTTGGGTGAGTAGATCCTACAAAACTACATCTTCCAACTGTGTCCATAGTCTTGCGAACATCCCCCTTCTCACAGACTCGAGACACCTACTGCTGGAATGCCCACTCTTCTTCACCTCTAGACAACAGACAATAAATAATGTTGTAGATCTATATCAATTTGTAAATGGCAGAGATAATTATCATAAGTTTAACTATTTTTGTAAATATATTCATGATTTTCTTTCAAACCTGAAAGGTTCAGGTTCCTAATATATATATATATATTTTTTTTTTTCTCTCTTTTTATTTCGATTACTTTTTTTTGTTTTTGTAAACATTTTATAACTGTTTCTCTGTTTTAAAAAAAATGTAAATCGACGCAATTATCCCTAGCCGGGATATCGCGTTTGTTTGTTGAAATAAATAAATAAATCATCACTTCATTTCCTGGGAAAATACTTTATCTCACTTGACTTGGCTATAGAAACAATTAGGCTGAATATTATCTTCGATGTCAAATTTATGTATGCAATAAATGTGCAGTAAACATATTCCTTCACTTTTTCCGCCAATAAATTCTGTCATTTCTAAGAGAAAATATAAAACTGGAAACAAACATACTCCCATATGCTACTGGAATAATGGATAGGATCGTTCTTCCAAAGAATGGACCTGAATATCTCAAATCCACCAGGTGGACTATAAAATCATCTATTATATATAAATTGATATAATAGATAACTATATGAAACAATATATATGTAAAAAAAACGTATATTCTATTTACGTTACTAATTCATGCAGTCGTGGATGGTAAAATGAATAATAACTCTTTTGTCCTAAATCTATATTTATTTTTTTGATTATATTTCAAAAGCAAACAGTTTTTTCTGCATACATAGACAACTAACTACTTTATTATTATTAAAAAAAAAAACAAATTAGGTAATTTGTTTTGTTTAGGATTTCTTTATATTTTAAAAAATAACTCTGTGTTTAGTTTTTACTTTGATTATTTTAATTATAATTTTAGTTATATTATGAAAACAATTTTAATAAATATAATAGTTATGATTCTAAAATTTTAATTATATTAATGAATAATAAATATCATATTTTTATTATGTCATATATATAATTCCTGCGTATTGATGTGGCTTGTGGAAAGGCCACTGATAAGATTTTTATTATTTTTATAAAATAAATTAACTTATTTAAAACCCAGAAATATATAGAGAGGAAAGAAGTAACGGCCGCTGGAAGAAAGCCTTGTTGTTCGAACGACGCGCGTGGCAAGAGTCCCGGATGCCGCCTGCGCATGCGTAGTGAAGTGTTCTCCCAGCTCGCGCTTGCCGAGGCATAGTGAGGCCACCACACCACTGCCCGTATGTGTAGTGAAGCTTTGTCCAAGTTAGCGCTCGCTGAAGCAAAGTGTGGTCGCCAATCTACTCCCCCTCCAGTAGATCTTTCCAGCGATCCTATGCATTCTTATTGGCTGGCCGAGTTCAGGTCTTGGGAAAACATCGGTCCTTCTGATGTGAAAGCCGGCTTGAGGCGGTCGATTGACACCCACGTGTTTTTTTTTTTAATTTTCAGCTTGTAAATTTTGAGTTTCCTAGATAGGACTTCATGTGGACCATCGTATGGAGGAGCTAGCGGTGGCAATATCAGGTTCCGACGTAGATAGACATGGGAACATGTCTCGAGTTGTATACGTATACGTGACGGTTCCCATGTGGCCTGCTTGGTGTGGGTTTCAGAGATACCATGGCGCGTTTAAAGACCTCCAGCCACGGTTCGGTAGGCGAGCTTGCAGAGGGGGGGTCCTCGAAAAATGTTCCTAGAAGGGGTAGGGGCTTCCCATAGACCAGCTCAGCGGTTGTGGTGTTGAGATCTTCCCTTAACGACGAACGAATCCTTAGGGGCTCCAGGGAAAGTTTCAAGGACCAGCTCGTGGTGTCGTGACAGCGTAGGGATTCTTTCAGCTTTCTGTTGAATATTTACACCAGGCCGCTTGCTGCTGGCTGGTAGGGTGTGATGTGCTTATTCTGTTGATTCCCAGAAGCCGTTTCAACCCACCAAAAAGTGCTGATTCAAACTGCCTGCCTTTCTCTGTAGTCACTTTTGCTGGCACTCCAAAACGGGATATCCAGACCGATAGGAAGGCATTTGCTACTGTTTTGGCGGTGATGTACTGTATGGAGAGGGCTTCGGGCCACCTAGTGAATCGGTCGACGCAGGTGAATATGTACCGATAGTTTTCACTCGGTGATAGTGGTCCGACCAGGTCAATGTGAACATGACTGAACCTTCCGTCCGGGGGACTAAACGACTGAAGGGGCTTTCTTGTGTGTCAAGTGGTTTTGAAGACTTGGCAGGCGCGAGTCCAAAGTGCGAAATCCTTCTTGACGGCCGGCAAGACGTAATGGGCGGTGACCATCCTGTAGTAAGTCGTACTCCGGGGTGAGATATGTTGTCGTGTGCATAAAGATTTATGTGGCGACAGGATGCGGGTACGAATGGTCTGGGTTTTGCTGTGGAAACGTCACAGTACAGGGAAATGTTCGTTTCTGGGATTTGTACCTTTTCCAGTTGTAATGAGCTGCGGGTTTTTAATGTCAAGAGAGCTTGTAGCTTCTGGTCTACTGCTTGCGCTTCGGCGAGGGATTTCGGGTCATAAGGTTGGTGATGGGAGATGGGTTCCACACGTGACAGGAAATCTGCCGGTACATTTTCACAGCCCGCGATGTGGCGGATGTATGTTGTGGACTGCCCGATGAAATCGAGATGTCGACATTGGCGCGGCAAGGCTTTGTGCAGATTTTTTTGGAAGGCGTATGTTAGAGGTTTGTGGTCCGTATAGACAGAAAAATTTTGCCCTCCCAATAAATGCCTGAAATGCTTGATAGCCAAGTATAACGCCAGGAGTTCTCTGTCGTATGCGCTGTATTTCCTTTGTGCCGCGTTTTGTTTCCTTGAGAAAAACGCTATTGGTTGAATATTGTTGAAAATATTAACTCACAGCTTCTATAAGTCCAACTGCACGTTTTTTTTTCTAAAATGCTCACACGAGTATGGTGTGTTTGAACCTGTTTGTGAGTAATTGTTACTGGCCATCTATCTATAGGTCTTTCTTGGTGGGTCGACTTTTTTTGTTTTAGTCCTATATTAGCTGAAAGACCCGGCTTCGCAAAGTTTCTGTCATATATATATTTATGCAACGTGTTTTATTCAACCAAATGTTATTTAATGTGGAAATATATCGTTATTGAGTGTATTCCAATAGCAGTGAAAATATAAATTAATAGAATATCCCCCAATGTAATTTGATAAGAACATTTGATTTCACTCAATATTTGAAAGTATTAGTAAAGATCTTGCACTATATCATTAGCACTACGGAATATTCAAATAATATTTATGTTGGCAACTTTTTAATTATATATATATATATTTTAACTTCTATTTTAAAAAATAGTAAATAGTCAACTCACAGCTATAATTTCAATTATTTATATATTTTATAAACATTTTAAATAATCCCTAGCATTCTTTTTTGTTATTTTTAAAGAGAAATTGAGGCCACAGTTTGATATTTGATATTTTAAAAAATGCAAGTCTTGGGGGGCTTTTCATTCCTTGACAATTCTTGCCACCTCACCACGTTTTCCACGTTGAATGATATACAAATATTTGTTTCAATTCGATTTCGATTACTATCAAAAGTTAATCTTCTCTTCAGTAGTGGATACAAGAAATTGAATTAAAATTATCCTAGAAAGACAGAGTGTATTTCATGTAAACGTGTATATTTACTTGTACCTTTTAAATACGGAAAAACTATAATTATCATAGCCTTTATTATTATTTTTTACCTCTAATAGAAAATAGGACATTTTTGTGCTAGTTCCGCCTATACGTCCACAAGATTTGACCTGTCCAGATAAAACAACAGTAATGTGTTGACAACCCTGAAATATAAGCAGTTTGTTAACAGGTAAGAGGTAACAGGTAGAGAAAAGATCTCTGTTAAACAATATTATAATGAATTCCTATCTTTCCTACAACGCGACTACTACTCTCTCTCTCTATTCTACTAATACATAATCTACTATTGAATATAAAATAATAAAACCTTTAGTTCTCAATAATAATTGAGAATATATAGGCAAATATTAACACGAGAAAAAATCGTCCAAAAATTGGGTATTTCATCAATTATTTAAAAAAAAATAGTTTCCGAAATATTTTATCAAAATGTCCAAAAAAGGAGAAAAAAAAAATTCAAATACCGCCATTCAGTCTGTAAATCGCTCAAATTTCCAACAATCAAAATCCTTTCTTCATATTAGTTAGCTTTATCATCTTTAGCTTAACATAAACTTTTCTTTTTTAGCCCTATATTCCCTGGCCTTATCCTCTTTAGCCTTCAGCTTTTTCTTCTTTGGCTTTAACTTCAGTTTTTTTCTTCTTTACCTTCTTTGGCTTTAACTTCTAATTACTTTCTACGGTGCAATGGAAGCATTCTGCTGGGCCCATAACCTGTTAGGTGCTAAGACCTTCCTATTCTACAATCGAGCAGAGTAATCACCAACACCTGTAAGAAATTAATACATTTAATTTCCTTTCATAACTAACTTACTTACATCATTTCTAAAACCAAAAATATACATGCAAAGTCGTCCGGTCATCTGGTCAAATATATAAAAATATAAATCTAAGAAAAACAACTTATAAAAAGCTAACACTTTCTGTTACATCTGTGGAGAATTAACTTTCAAAGCCCAAAGGCGAAACATTACACCGCTCATCAAATAGTGCTATAAACTTTACTTTGGATTCAAAGTGGGTGACCAAGCTGAGACTTGGGCCCCTCATCATTGATGTCAAGCTTGTGCTCAGCCTCTTACATGGTGGATTGAAGGTAAAGGCCAAATGCCTTTTGTGGTTTCAATGGTATGAATAAAACAAAAGACCATTTTTCCGACTTTTATTTTTTTTACAAAAACTAAAGGGGTAGATCAAAAACATATAAATATATATTCAGATTTGCCATATTTTAGGAGACCAGTTCCTCAGAGCAATAATTTTCCTGTGCTACAGCCTCCCGAAAATTTTTACATTTAGTGACGCGGATTAAAATAGTGATGAGAAAGAGTCACATTAAAACATTTTTGAAGCACATGTTTCTCCTGAGCCTCATTTATTAATTAATGGAGATTTGAATGACCTCGTACGTGATTTTCATTTATCCAAAAAGCAGAGTGAATTTTTAAGTTCTAGGTTAAAAGGTTGGATTCTGCTGCACAAGAGCACAAAAATACATTGTTCTTTTCGCTAACGACAAGCTCAATTTCAAGACTTCTTTTTAAAAGAAATTACTTACTGTACTGCAATGATGTTGTTAGCCTAATTGATGCGCTTGGTCATGAACATACAAGTAATACAAAAGTGTGGCGCTTATTGATTGGTTCCTCTAAGTTAGTTTGAAAGATGTTCCGTCAAAACGGTTATAAGTTTTCATCGGTTACAATAGCCCACAAATTCAACATGAAAGAGAGTTAGGAAAGCATGAAACTGCTTTTGAAAAATATTGAGTACCACAGACAGAGCTGGAAAATCTGGAGTAATATGAAAGTAATTGCTCTCTTTTACAAAGTTTTGTTGTTTTCTGTGTAGGTGGGATAAAAGAGACAAGGAAAGGCATTATATAAAAAATAACTGATAAAACCGTGAAACCCTCTGAAACCGTCAAATCTGAAAATATATACTTACCACCACTACATATTAAACTGGGATGAATGAAAAACCTCGTCAAGGCAATGAATGAAAATGCTGCTGGATTTGTCTATTTGAAGAAAAGGTTTTCTAGCATAATTGATGCGAAAATTAAAGAAGGCATTTTCATTGGACCTCAAATTCGATAATTGCTATAGGATGAGAATATTGAGGATAGCTTGAATTAGGTTGATGCAGCAGCATGGAATTGTTTTTAAAACATTTGTGAGAACCTTTTGGGAAATGTAAATACCGAAAACTACAGTGACTTAGTTAATGAACTCTTACTTTCCTACAAATCACTGGAATGTAACAAGTTTTTCATGATCCAGTTCCTGCATTCACATCTAGAGTTTTTACAGATTTCTTTCCAATTCTTATAAAAAGGCTTTCACACGCAAACACCATGGTTGATGGAAAATTTCTGATTAGATTTTTGAGTTCATCATGGAAGGTTACAATAGAAACACCATCAGTTTCTCTTGGGCAAAAATGTTTTTGAACAGTGTAATAGTGGCTTAAATATGTATTTTAGATGGATATGATCAACTTGCTTACATAAAGATATTAAATACAGATAGTGAAATTTGGAATGCTTTGAATGATTCATATCAAAGATCAAATTCGTCGAATAAATAATTTATATTAAGAAAATTATACAGATTGACACTTAAATCAAACTAAATCATTCAAACCTTTATTAAGGATTCAATGGAAATAGTTGAAAAACCTATAGAACATGGTAAAAAAATAAAGATAATCATATAGTTTATATATTGCTCTATGGATTACCAGATGAATATGAATCGTTTATTAAAGCTCTATAATCTAGTCAAAAATATGAATTACTTTAAACTATGTAAAAATTAATATTTGATGAGTATATGACGCAAAAAAGAAAGAAATACATTTAATCGAGGTTTGAATAAGAAACGTTAAATATCAACACATCATTTTTGTTAAAAACTGGGTAATAATAAAAAGAAATATTTATAATTCTAAGTTGATCAATATGAAAAAAAATCAAGGTAAAAATGAAGAAAAATAAGTAATCATATTTTTCCGCAAATAAACTGCCATTGTGAAGCAAATCCTAATGATAAATCACCCTATTCTTTTAATGCTTTAATAAATTATACACGTAATGGCTGGTGTATTGATTCCGGTGCATCAATGCACATGACAGAAGTTAAGTCATTTTTAAATAATTTATCAAAAAAGAAATGATAAAATCTCACTTCCTAATGGGAAATACACGAAAGCTGAATTAATTGTAGAAGGCTTCATCACATTTGTATTGACTAATGCAAGCCCCCAAAAAGGTTTGGCGAATCAAAATAAATATAGAATTATGTGGTTTGGGAACTAACGTCTCAAATATATATTTGTTGAATACATCGGAAAAAATAAATCTTGTTTCTGATGGTGAACGTAAAATTTGCATTTATATATAGCAATAGAGATTAGGGCATCGGGGAACAGATGCAATCGAATTCCTATTAAATAATTAAATGGCAAAATAAATTTAAATGAATACATTATAAAAGTAAGGGAAATTTCATTCGCAAAATCTGTACAGAGTCCAAATTAACCAGACAGCCATTTCCAAAAGAAAAATATATATATCACCAAAACCTTTGAATTTAGTGCATACCAATTCATGCGGACCTATGCAGGCTTTAAAACCTGGAAAAAAATAGATATCTTCTAAATCTTATCGATAATTTTTCAAATACACAACGCTTTATCTGTTGAAAAAAATGAATAAAGTTTTTAATGAATTAAAAGACTACCCTTTATTTCTACAAACAGGTTTATAATAAATATTAAAATACTTAGAACAGATGATGGAAGTGAATATCTGTCAACGCATGAATATATTCGTCATCAAACTTCACCACCATATTGTCCACTACAGAATGTAGTAGCTGAAAAAGAATATCTACAAGGTATGTCCCATAAGTTCCCGGACTGGGTCCATAAAAAAATAAATAAATGAAAAATGTAAATGAATTTGACTGTTTATTATAGAAAAAATATCTGGCTACACGGTGGTACCAATATCGAGGCGGTACGTGCACGCGCCCCAAAGTTATTTTAATTTATTTAAAGGTTACTCATAGCGCTGCGGCGATTTTACGACTGAACGAAAATTGAAGCAGAGGATTTGCATATAATTTTGTGTGAAACTTCAAATATCAGCAACCGAAACTTTTTAAATGCTTAATAAAGCATTCCCCAAAGAGAACAATTGTGTTTGAATGGCATTCTAGATTTAAAGCTGGCAGAATTTCCATTGAAGATGATCTTCGTCGAGGAGGCCCAAAAATTTCAAAGGACTGATGAAAATGTGCAAAAAATCAACGATTTGATAGAAGAAAATCCTCGAACCACTTTGCTGGAGCTAGAGCAAGACACAGGCATCTCTAAAACAACGATTGGAAGGATCGTAACCAAATCAAAAAGACTCCTGCAAAATTCATTCCAAGATTCCTCACTAATGAGAAAAAACTGTGTCAGCTTGCAACCTGTGAGGACATGTTGGAAATGACAAGAACGGATCCGGAATGGAAAGACAAGATAATCACAGGCTACGAGACATGGGTCTATGGCTATGATCCTGAAACCAAGCATCAATCTGCCGAGTGGAGATGTCAGGGTGAGCTTAGACCCAAAAAATACAGATTATTGAAATCCAGAAACAAGGTGTTGCTGGTCGCCTTTTTGGATAAAAAGGGCATTTTTCATCACGAGTATCTTCCTGCAGGCCAAACAGTTATCAAGGATATGTATTTGGGCATTCTTCGCCGTCTAAGGGAAGCGATTCGAAAAAAAATGGCCAGAAAAATGGACTAATGGTGGCTGGATCCTACACCATGACAATGCTCGCCCTCACACAGCGCACTTGATGACTAGCTTTTTGGCGAAAAACGGGACACAAATCCTACTTCAACCACCCTATTTCCCAAACATCGCACCAAATGACTTTTTCCTGTTCCCCAAACTTAAAGCAGTTCTAAAAGGAAGACATTTTGACACCAGGGATGACATAATAGAAAAATCGCCGTTAGCATTGAAGAGCATTCCAAAAGAGGCTTATAAAAACTGTTTAGACAATTGGGAGAAACGATGGCGCTGGTGCGTTGAAGCAAGGGGGGATTACTTTGAAAAGTTAAAAAAAAAAATTTTTTTAAATCTTACCTTTTTTTTTTATGGACCCAGTCCGGGAACTTATGGGACATACCTTGTATAATTGAAATGGCAAAGACAATGATAACTGACTTTGGTTTAAAATATTAAATATTGGGGTGAGGTAATTTAAACAGCTATATATATGTTATATAAAGGTATTATTTAAAATGTTATATAAAGATATTATTTAAAATGTTATATTAAGATATTGTTTTATTTAAAAATTATATATTTCATAGATAGAAATATTCTGTTAAATCGGCCGCCAGAGGTCATGCTTCCCATATAAAATCTCATTGTTGTTCTTCCCCTTTGGTCGGCTCAAAACATTTGTACATTATGTAAATAAGATTTTCATTTTTTTATTCTTACGCCTTAAGCCAGGCAGTACTTTTGCCAAATTATGTTTATCCTAAAGCTCAATTAAAGCAATCTCTTATCAAAACTATTTTTAGTATTATACTTTCAAGATCTTTACCACGACTGCATCACCCTAGCATAATCATAAAGATGATCCAAAATTCAAGCATCTAATCTCACAGACTTCCTAACAAAAAGCTCACAAAAATGCCATATAATGCCAAGGGTTGATGTGCAAATTTAGTTGAATGAAATCAATTGTATAAAATTGTGTGTATTCGAGAAAAGAAATTTACAGATTAAAAAAAAAAAGTTTTAGAGAATATTTTTGAATGAAAATATGCTAGATATTAGAGAATTTTCCAATTAAAACAATACTAAAAAGAATTAATTTTTAAATAAAAGCGTTCCAATAGAATTTAGTAGTTTTTGTATAAAATTCAAAATAAATCTGCAAAATGAGTTGAATTTTATATATTTGTCTTTTGTTGGAATTATAAGTAGTATATGGGTACCACTGTGGGACATACCAAATTTTTCATTTTGCATCAAAACACTCGATTTTTTCGAACAGAAGAGCGATTTTTCACACACCATTTCTGTCCTTTTTTTACCATATTTATTAAAAAACAAGGATATTTTAAATAAAAACAAAGGTTTTTTTTAAAGAAAAGTTGAAAATAACAAAAAAGAGAATTTAAGAAAAAAAAAACCACAAAAATAAAAGTATACAAAAAATAGAAAAATTGTGTCATTTTTTGATCAAAGTAGAACAAAAAATCATTTATATAGTGTTAAATCCATTGATAGCCATTAAGTTTTGCAGCCTTCATATATTTTTCTCTTAGTGAAAATTGTAGAGTTTTAACAAATTATTCTTCTCTTCTATGAATTTCTTGTTCATCGTTATTAATTCTGAAAGTATTCAATCATAAGGACTAATATTTTGATTCCTTTCTTTTATATGATTCATACAATAATAAACGAATTTTGTTTATTCTAAATCTTGTATCTGTCTAGTATTATATTAAAATTTCTTTTTAGAGGTTTTTAAATATTTAATTATTGATTCAGGAGGTAAAATACCAAACGAATCAAAATACTCAACAAATGGAAAATTAGGTGAATTATAATAACAAACCCAATGAGTTCCAGTATCATCATCTAAATTTACTATTCCATTTCCAAAAGATTTTATATTCCCCGACATTTCATTTTTTGAATATACCCCCTTAAATCCTTTTTCAGTTTTCATATTTTTTTCTAAATCTATATTACTCAATAATAATTTCGACCTGGAAGGTATAAACCAGAGCCTTTTTTTAACTTTGCCTAGTAATTTTTTACCTCCATCTGCACCTGCTGTATCTACAGCTCCTAATGTTGCTGCTTCAAGTGCAGCAGCAATTGCTGGAATAAATAGAGCTAAAAAAGGTAAGAAGCCTCCTACTTTTCCATTTCTAATAGAAACTAGCTCAGGATACGTAAATTTAACAAGATGTCCTCCCAATTTCAATCCACATCCACATCTATTTCTAAAAACACTCTGAACTTTTTGAAATTGTTATTCTGTTAATTTTCCCATTTATATAATATTAATTTCCTAGATTATCAGTAAATGTAACATCCTTTTCATAACATATAATTGATATAATATTGAATGCTGAGGATTATCGTCTCTTAATTCGTAATGTAACATAAAATCTCTTTCTGAATTATCAAAAAAAAAATCATAATAATTGAGATCAAAACAAAATATCGGATAGATGCATTCAAATGCTATTTTATCTAAAATAGCCGTTTCATTTCCAAATCTTTAACAAGCGTCTTCATAATTCTTATAAGCTTCAACATAATTCATAACGGTTGGTCTGAAGTCACATTTGAGAGGATATCTAGGATATTTTTGACCATTGCTTTCTAAATAAAGAGATGCAACACACATTTATAGTAAGATATATTTACATTCATTGTTTCATATTTCATATAAAATTCATCTTTCAATTTAAGTGCTAAATCAGCTCTAATATTAAGACTCGGTGTTACTTTTCTAATCCACCAGTCAATTTTTTCAATTATAAATTTATAATTTGTATTGTTTCCAATTAGTATATTACTATCATCATTTCTAGTTAATTCTAGTTTATGTTCAAAACCAATTCTAGCTTTATCATTATCCCGGAAATTACAGGATAGATCACATACTTTTATATAAGCATTAAAATCGTTTTCTGCTTTAGTTTGTATCCACCTATCTGTGTAGCCTTTATTAAAATTTACATTTATTTTTATTTTGCGACTAATATTAGGAGCTGTTCCTGATTCTTCATATATAAATTCTTCTTTATCCAACGAATCAGCTGTATCAAGATATAGCATAGACGGTGATGCATTATTCCTTATATAATCAGGATTTTTATCAATTAAAAATCTAACTTGAGATGTTAATCCTGCTTCTCGAATATCTTCTTCCTTTTTATCATTATAAAGACTTTTGCCATTTTAAAAATATTGATAATACTGTATTATTATTAACTGTAATCTCGTCGTTTTCAGTGATCGTCGTCGTTTTACTATTTTAGCAGTAATCTTAACTAAATTTTTAGAAGGTCTATAATAATTGCTTCTATCTTTATTATAAAAAAGGTTATGTGTTCATCAGTATTATTTTGTATAGGATTTTCAGGTAATCTTTTTATATATTCTTGATCAGTTGTATAATTATCTTCCTAGACAGGCTCTTTGAAATTCCAATAAGAGGCAACAATTTATTTCTTCATTTATTTAAGTTTAAAACCTTTATACCCCATAAAATCTTTTTAAGTTAACCATCATATTTTTTACCTGAACCATATAAAAACTCCTTTCTCATGTTTCTCTTTTCGGTAACTATATCATTTATTTTTTCTGAGGAAGTTTTTTCAATATTTTTTCAACGATCGATTTTCCAATTATATTTTTAAATATAGTTCCAAATCCTGAACCATAGAGTCGATAATACTTGTTTCTTACTATCATTTATATAATTTCGAAAACAAGTGTAGCCCTTCCACCATCAAAATTCACTGCTTTACCTGATTGATCTGTTATTCTTATTCTCATATTTCGCTTATAAAATCATTCTTATTAATATATAAATATGAAATGTGCCAAGGTGTTATATTGATTTGTTCACAAGGATCTATTTCGGGGGAAAACGAAAATATTACATGAGATTGATTGCTATCTAAATAACTACCTTTTACCAAACTATTATGAATTAAAAGACTACCAATACCCTTTGTTATATCTGGAGATAATGGAGCGATATGCTCCCCTTGTTTGTAAATAATTTCTCGACGTTGTGTTCAAATTTAGGAAATCCTAATATTTTATGAAATGTTTCCTCATTCGAATCAATTTCTGTTTCAACTATTAAAATTACTCTAGATTTTGGTTCATGAATACCCAATATTATGGGTAAATCTTTGAATTCTTCATTTAAATTGTTAAAATTATATAGATCTTCAGGAATCACAAATACTTTCCATTCAGAATTTGTAGGAACTTTATATCTGATAATATTATTTCCTTTAGTTATATTATTCCAAGAATACCATCCTCTAAAACCAATTAAAGCTATTTTCGATCCTGCTTTAATAGGATGATTATAATAAACTGTAAAATCGTGTGGTTGATATGAACTCACCGTTTTTAGCATTTATTTAGTTTTAAATATTTATCGTATGCTTCTTTATGTATCTTTGCAGATATTTGTTTCTTCGTTTTCAAAATATCTAAAATTTCTAATGCTTCATTTTTTAGTTCTTTTCAATCATTTCCAGCTTCTATCTCGCCGTCTAAGATTTCGAGCCTATCGATCCTATCAAGCCTATTTGGTTTATTATAATATTTTATTACGCCCTTGCCGTCTAAATGGTTCATTTGTTTTATATCTATTATAGCGTTATGTTCTATCAACAATTTTACTACTTTATGGTAATATTGTAAAGTGTTTGAATCTTTATAGGCCTCTTGTTTTATTTTTTCGTCATTGGATCTCTTTTTCCGCTTAATGATCGAATAGTTGCCCCATATTTATTTATCTAATTCTTTTAATTCATCAATATCTTTCTGTTCTATTAATTCTTCAACATTTGGAAGATCATAATCTTTCAAGATATTTATATCTATTTCTTTTTTATATCTATATAACAATTAAATAACTTTTCTTTTCTTCGTATTTTCTTAGTTTGACTTCCTTCTTCTTTTACTAAAGGGAGTAAAGAAAGGAGAGGAGGTGGGGGTAATATTTGTTCCATTTTAGTTGTAATAGGCTTTAGAAAATTACTCAGATTTTCTTGTGTATGTTGTACATCTAATGTTTTTGTTTCTAATTTCTGTATTATGTGTTTTTCTTTTTCAAATATTGCTTGAGCAACGCTGCTTTTTATTTTAATATTTTTTCCATTTATATGGTCATAAATAAATTCCTTATGGTCATAAATAAATTCCTCATGGTCATAAATAAATTCCTTATGGTCATAATTAAATTCCTTATGTTCATGAATAAATTCCTTATGTTCGTAAAAATATCATAATAAATGGAAATTAAAAAAAAATAGAAATTCCTGAAACCGTCGATTGCTATAATCGGAATAAATATGCTCCTCAATGGCCTTTTAGACTCTTAATTGTAGGTCATAGAGGATGTGGGAACACCAATATGTTAAATAATTCAATTATTATATACTTATATTTTGATAAGATATTTGTCCATGCAAAAGATTTAGAGGAAAAATATTATAATTTTTAAAAGAAAATACGGACGAATTTGAGGAAGAGACAGATGAAATTATATCTACACTAGCCGAATGACCCGGGCAACGCCCGGGTTTTACCCTATTAAATGTACCCTATTCAAATACTATTCGTTACAATTATAAATTGGCGCCGTGGATGTCACTCCTGTGAAACGTCCCGCTTCAAACTTTGTGTCTGAGAAGCGATATTTTCATCGAAAGATGATCTGGCTTTTGTTTTCTGCTCGAATGAATGTTTTTCTGTTAGAATTTTGTTCCTGCACGCAAAATAATGAACTGGTTTCACCCGTGGTCTCTGCTTTTTGGAATTTTTCCCGATATAATTTTGTTTCTGATAATCAAACATGATACAGCAATATCGTCATCATCAATTTCTGACTAAAAATATATAGTTTTAATAATTGATTTATATATTTTTAAAAATAGCCTATCGTCTTCCCCGTATTCTTTTACCTATGTATGGAAGTTTTGGTTTGAATTAGTGAACTACTGCGAATTTGTATACCGGACATACAGACAGACAAACATACAAACATTCATTTTTATATATATAGAGATATAGTACTGATGATATCATAAATGTTGATGATTTGAATCCTGAAGAGCAAAATTTAATTACATTCGATGATTTTTTAACAGAGAAAGATCATAGTAAAATAATTGATCTATGCATAAGAAGCAGAAAGAAAAATGTTTCAATTATATATTTGTCACAGAATTATTATCCAGTTGAAAGAATTATGAGACAGAACTTTGATTATTTTGCCTTATACAATATTCCCGATTTAGGTGAAATAGATAGAATTTATAGAAATCATGGAACGATGATAATGAAAGAATAATTCGTCAAGGTATATAAAGAGGCTGTTAGTAAACCCTATAATTTAATTTCTTCCTTATCGATCATAGGACGAAAGATAAAGATTTATTGTTCAGAACAAATTTTGATAATAAAATAAATGACAAGAGGATTTAGAACAAAGAGAAGTGCAATAGGAAAAAGAGGACCTCCTGGAATTGGATATAAGATAACACTTGAGGGTAATTATGTTATTGAAGATAAAAGATTAACCAATGTCAAAGAACCTGAAGAAGATAAAGTGCAATTACCATGAATTAATTTAAAGAAAACCAAAAATATCAAGCGATGATAATAACTATATACTGTAATTAGAGAAAATGATGGAATATATATTCCTAAAGGTTTAAAATTGGAGAATGATAAATATAATACATATAGAAAATTAATCATAGGCTTAGAGAAACCAATAGATTCAAATGAAGCAGTAAATAAAGAATTGTAAATAAAAAATTATTTTATTTTAAAAAGAATAATACGCCACTAAAATAGTTTTAAATAAAGAATTTGTTGATCAATTAACCTCTATAGATGAAAATAAACTAATTAGAATATCGAATCAATTAAAAGTAAATAAATAATAAATAAAAAATTGTTTTATTTTAAAAAGAATAATACGCCACTAAAATAGTTTTAAATAAAGAATATGTTGATCAATTAACCTCTATAGATGAAAATAAACTAATTAGAATATCGAATCAATTAAAAGTAAATAAGGATAATGTTTTATCAGGATATATTGTTTTTGATGCTAAAAATAAAAGAATTGGTAATTTAAAAGATCCACAAAATGAGAGAAATTCTGCAACTAAAAATATGTAGATGATTTAATAACACCAATTGAAGAAATTACTAAAGAAAATGAGAAAAAATTAGTAGACATAAGTACAGATAACGACTGGTTAGATGTGAAAAACAAAAGAATTACAAGCGTAAAAGATCCAAAATTTGATAATAATGCTGCAACAAAAGGATATGTAGATAGAAAAGGAATTCCTCTAGAACCACAAAATAATGCAATAAAGAAAACAAATAATGGATTATATGTACCAGATATTTACAAATCATATCCAAATAATATGATGATGAAAACTGATAATGGATATTTTGTAAAACAGCGTGTGAAATAATATGTTTTGGCGATAAAACTCTTTCTGTAAAGAGTGCAGATTTTGGAGTTATTGGAGGAATAGCTCTAAGAAGTAATCCAAAATTTAAAAAGTCAACCTATACATTTCCTTTTGATGGCAAGATTATAAATATCACAGCACTTAATAACCCTCCTTTTGTTTTTGAATTATTTATCAATTCTGAAATATATGAATATGATCCTACAAGAGGTCTAGATAATCTTATAGAATTTAAAAATAATCATCATTTGCAGATATTAACTAAAGGATTAGTTGAAGGATTATTTGATAATATTTTTCAAATACTATCGATTCTTCTGTTTGATATACGAGTATAAATGACAAGAGGTTTAAAAAATATAACAAAAGAACAAAATTTCTTTGAGCTTATTCATTTCAGTTACGAAAGAAAACCCGAATTTGATAATCTAAGAAGTATTCCTTTACGTCTGTTCAAAACTGACAATGATCTTTTTTATAAATTTTCTCGATCAGGTAAAATTATTGATGTAAATATAGCATATGACACAATAATAGATGAAAATATACTTTACGAAATAAAGTTAGATAATGAAAATATTAAACCAATAAAAAAAAATGAATATTCCATTCCATAAAAATCAAAATTTGAGTATAAATTTAAGTAATTATTCTTATGGAAATCTTAGATATGCTACATATTTCCGTTTCGATGTTCGTGTTGTTAATGAAAAATAAAAATATTAAACTTTCTTCATCACACACACACACACACACACACAAAAGGTTTTATAAGATTAAAAAAATACTTTTAAAATCAATATAATTGAAGAGTTCTTTTTTAAATCGGTTGTATAATGTGATTGCATTTGGCTCATATTCCTTATTCACAATGATTGTTGAATTTGGAAAGTCTTCTCTGATTTTTCTGATTCTATTATTGATACTTCTATTTGTGCTCTTTAAACATAAAAATTATAATCTTCTTCTGGTTCGTTCAGCTTAAGTATAATAAATTTGTGTAATTTGGATTTATCTACAGTTTTATTTATTACATCTTCTTCTATTATTTCTAATTTTATATTGAGTTGTTCAATTATCGATTCTATCTTTGTAAGTTTGTTTTTAAGTTTATCATTATTTTTTTATATTCCCTGTTGATTTATCGATATAGTATTTTTTAATAATATTATTAACTTTTAAATAAAATTCAGGAGATATCCAACATGCTATATCTGTAATCAAATCATCAGAAACATAGGTCCCTGATATTTGTTCATTATATTGTTTTTCTCCTTTAATTTCAATCAAAAGTGGTTGGCCGGAATTCCGGCCGACCAAAAATTATATTAATTCTTTAGAATGTTCATTTTCTAACCAGTGTTTAAATCTTTCACCTCCATAATTACATAGTTTTGTAGCGTTGAAGTATCCTGTGGTTTTATCAATTATAAGTTTGAAATCGCTGAATAGACAATACAAATATTTATCTTTGAATTGTTCATAACAGATTTGTTCCATTTATATAGAAATGTATTTTTGAATTATTTTTTACACAAAAGTATAACTTCTATAAATACATTGAACATTCTCCATTTTGCATATTTATATTCCAACCGTCACTTTTTAGAGTGTATTTTTCTCTTTGACATCTGATTACATTATTGGAATCTTAATCGTTTTTCTTTATTATTGAAAACATATGTAATTTTCTAGAATTTACAGTTTTAGGTGATATGTCATATTTGTAATTCTCATTATGAATTTTCATTTTTCTCTAATATGTAATTTATTATTGTTTTCTAATAATTTATGATTGGTTTCTAATGATTTTAACTTTGCTTTAAGTTTACTCTTCAGTCTTTCCGATGCTTAAAAGTGCATCTTTTGTAATCCATTTTTTAATTTCTTTATTTTTTTGTCATTTTAGAAGATAAAATCGAAGAATATAAACCGATTCATTATTAAATAAAGTATGATTTTGAAGATTTCTATTGAATTTTATGGGGGGACAGCCAGCCCCCCCATAAATATCTTCATATTTTCTACGATTTGAATGACGCCTCAAATTGGGGCAGGCCGTAAATCAGAGTATTTTGCTCTATCTTCTACCATACAAAAGTATAATATCTATAAATATCACCTATCATAAAATATATTGAAAATTTTCCATTTTGCATATTTATATCACAACAATATTTCTAAATTCATTAAATCTTTCATCATTCTCAATATTAATAGTTGTAATTACATGTAATACATTATCAGAATCATAAAATGTTTTTGTATCTGTAATATTAAAAGGAATATTTAATTATTCTAAAGTACTGAAGATCATTTATTTAGAAATAATTTTATTAAATCTATTTTTTATTGTTTCTTCTGAATAATAGAGGTTGGAAGGAATATCAAGTTTTGGATCTGTTACAAAATACTTAACAAATTCATCCCATGTATTCTTCTTTTTGTTTTTATCTTTGAACTTATTTTCTATGTTATAATATTGACAAATATTTTTAAATAGAAGGAGTATAATCTGTATTTATTTTTTATCATTCATAAAAACACAAAGATGATTAAACATATATCTAACTTTTTCATGGTTTGTGTATAAATCCTTGTATTTATTTATATATCTCATTATTGATTCTAGTCTATTTTTAGTTGGGGATTCAATGGTGTCCCAACCATTACACGAACAAAAATATATATCGTGTTCATTACAAAAATGATCAGATTCTTCTGAATCACTACTATAATTTACATTTTTTGCAGGAATAATATCGTCAAAGAAAGAAGAATTCATTTATATACAACTGAAAGTCCAAAGCATCAACAAACGAATCAAGGTAGTAGAAAAAGGAAATGTTCCAGCAGGAAGTCTGATAGGGGGCAAACTTCCTTTTCTCCAACACTTTGGTTCGGGTAAGGACGTTTCTGGTGCATGGAAGTACTTCTTTTAGGGATCATAATGTCCATTAGAAAATGATGATTTTCAGGTAGCATTGTTTTGACTCAAATGATGAAATAGGTGTTTGGATTTTCTAACGTCGGTGATTTGCCTACGTCTTTAAATTCTTCAAATTAAAGGTGCATATTAATGTAGATTATAAGACAAATTTTGCTAATTAAATCTAGCCCAAAATGGGTCACACCAAAATTATAACAAAAGCAAAGAAATTTTTATTTCAGAACCGGGATTATATTTATTAATATTTTCTTCTTAATTGCCAGTTGCTAAAGAATTCGATCAATATGCAAATCATAATAGATATACAATAAGAGGAGTTGAAAACCAATGTTTAAATATATTTATAAATATTTAATTTTTATAAAAAGTCGCTTAAAATTTATAATATAATCGATATTAAAAATTAAAAAAAAATAAATTAAAATTTAATAATAAGAATGTTTTAATTTATTCGATAAAAATAAAAAACCTTGGTTTAAAGGTAAAGATATGATATTTTGATTATGAAAAATCTAGAAATGCAATTAAAAGACATTAGAGTTTGTAAAAACTGTGGAATTCAGGGCAATCATTGCTGCACAGGAGAACTAATATGTTTCAACTGCTTGAATCACCCTAAATATAAAAATAGCTCAACAAATCATAGGCCAAATTCTAACGTGTGCCCTCTTTATAAAATACAAACAGATAGAATAATCCAAAGAACACAATATTCTCCCATAAATGAAGAATAAAAAAACACCCAGTGTAAATTTATTTCATTGGGAAAAGTGTTGAAAAAAAGGAAGGAGAAGGCCGGGAAATGGCTTTTAAAGAAAGAAAGTTTAATTAGTTATGCTCAAATTTTACATAAACTTAAAGCAGCTTGCTTTACATACTCCATCACAACAATGGTAGAAATAATTTATATATATATCGGTCAATTGGTCAACAAAAATAAAAGAAGAGTAAAATGTTGAAATTGATTATTCCAACACCCTCCCTCAATTTCTACATTCCCAATTCACGAATACATCTCTCATGAGAGACCTTTGTCAGACTCTTGGTGAAGATACCCGCAACATTCTCCTGGGTTGGTGTATGGACGACCTCGACAAGACCTTCATTATAAATATCTCTGATGTAATGCCATTTGATGTCAATGTGCTTTGTTCGCGCATGGTACACAGGATTCCTTGTCAATTGCCGAGCTCCCTGGTTGTCAGTCTTCAAAACTGTAGGTCCTTCCAATATTTCACCAAATCCTAATTCATCCAAAAGCATCCTTATGTGAACAGCCTCCTTACCAGCTTCACAAAGTGCGATGTACTCCGATTCAGTGCTTGAAAGGGAAACAGTTTGTTGTTTTTTGGATTCCCACGCTATTGGACCGCCCGCCAAGTAAAACACAAATCCTGAATGAGACTTTCTGTCCATGAGGTTTCCGCCCCAATCCGCGTCTACATAACCATAAAGTTCCTTCGTCGATTTTTTGAAAGTAATCTTTAGGCCCGATGTTTTTCTCAAGTAGCGGAGAACACGCTTTGCAATATTCCAATGTTGTCTTCTAGGATCGTTGCTAAATTGTCCTAAAGTACTGATCGTATAGGCAATATCAGGCCTTGTTGAGACAGATAGGTAGATCAGTGATCCTATCAAAGATTGATACTCCACCTTATCCACTGACTCATTCTCACCATCTATAGGTGATATTTTTGTCACTTTATAATTAGGGTCCATGGGCGTAGAGATCGGTTTTGATACTTTCATCTCATATTTCTCTAGAAGTTCTTCAATGTATCTTTCCTGATCGAGAGATATAGATCCATCCACTCCTCTCTGTACCCGTATCCCAAGACAATAATTCAATGCTCCAAGATCATTTATCTTAAACAACTTCTTCATACTTTCTTTGAAGCAAATCAGCGTGTTCTCTTCTTCTGCAGCAACAATCATATCATCAACATATATTGCAACCAGAAGAACTCCTTCTTCTCTTTTAATGTAGACACAGTTATCAGTTTTCATCTGTTCTAGGCCCATTTCTTTTAATACTGAATCTAGCTTTGCATGCCAAGTCATTCCAGCCTGTTTCAGACCATATATAGCCTTCTTTAGTTTACATACCCTTCTTGGATATTTCTTTGACTCGAAATTTTCTGGTTGTGTCATGTAAATTTCTTCTTTGACATCACCATTCAAGAAGGCAGACTGAACATCCATTTGATGGACCAGCAAATCATATTCAACGGCCAAGGCTAAACCTGTTCTGATCGTACTGTGGCGTACAACTGGTGCAAAGGTTTCCTCATAATCAATACCGTATTTTTGGGAATAACCTTTTGCTACAAGTCGAGCCTTATACCGTTCAATAGAGCCGTCGGCTCTAAATTTCTTTCGGAAGACCCATTTATTTCCTATTATATTTTTGTTTTTAGGAGGATCGACAAGTTCCCAAGTTCCATTCTTCAAAAGGGAACTGTATTCTTCCTTCATTGCCCCTTTCCATAGATGCGAATCTTCACCAGACAAGGCTTGATCTAAATCCTTTTGGATCTGGCAAACTGGTGTTCTGTCTAAAATTCTTAGACAAATTAGCTTCAACGTATTCCTTTCGTGGTCTTCCCGGTTTTCCAGTACGTAAAATTCTTGGTCTTCCTCTTCCTCTCTGCGAGATGACTTCCATTGTTTCTGATGGTTCGCTTAAAAACTCCGAATCAGTTCCGGGCAAAGTTTTTTCATCATCCTGAAGACTTTCCTCCTCCAATAATACATCTTCCTTTTTCTGTGGTATAGCTTCAATTTGCACCACGTCATTCCTTAAAGTGGAGTTTTCAGATTCGAGGAAACGTACATCTCGACTTTTTATCATCATGCCTGTCCCAGGCTTCCATAATCTGTACGCCTTTGATTCGGGAGAATAGCCAACCAGTCGGTATTCTTCACTACGAGGAGCGAATTTTCCTCTTCTCGGACGGTTGTCAACAGCGAAACATTTACATCCAATGATTCTTAAATGAGAAACGGTTGGTTTTCTTCCTGTAAATATTTCATGCGGAGTTCGACTTTCATTTGTTCTTGGGCATCTGTTTCTGATGTATGTAGATGTATGCACAAGTTCAGCCCAAAGTGGATCTGGGAGGTTCGCTTGAATTATGAAACATCTAGTCATTTCTACCAGAGTTCTGTTCGCTCTTTCAGCAACTCCATTTTGTTGCGGAGAATATTCAACTGAGAGCTGATGTCTAATTCCTTCCTCCAATAAATATTTTTTAAAATCTGTACTCAAATACTCTGCTGCATTGTCACTTCTGATTGCTTTAATTTTTTTGCCAGTTTGTTTCTCAGCAAATCTTTTAAAGACTTTAAATCCATTGAAAACTTCACTTTTTCGCTTCATAACAAAAGTGAATATCATTCGTGAGAAATCGTCAATGAAAGTTGCGAAGTACAATGCACCGCCAATGACTTTGTTCTCATCGGTCCACATATGTCAGAATGAATAAGTTGCAGTGGCTCTGTTGACTTTGTCAGAGAGACTTCTGGGAATGGTAATCGAGTCTGTTTACCCCTAATACAAGTTTCACAACTTGATATACTTTTAAATTCACCCTTGGGTAATCCATTGACTAAATTTTCTCTCTGCAATTTCTTAAGGTCATCAAAATTAAGATGACCAAATCTACTATGCCAAATTTCACTGCTATTTCTGTATATACACATTCTGGTAAATTGTATTTTTGCATATTTAGTTTGACGCAATATGTAAAGTCCGTTTCTTTTGTAAGCTTCTATGCAAATTTTCCTCAATAGATTCACAATTTCCGCTTTTCTTCTCATAAATTTTACAAAAAATGATTTTTCTGCACAGGTGCCGACTGAAAACAAATTTCCCTTCAGTCCTGGGACAAATAACACATTTTCTAATAACAATAAAAATGGTTCACCATGTTCGAAAACCTCCAATTTTACCGTTCCTGTACCTAAAGCTTCTATGCTTTGGTCGTTCGCTAATTTAACGGCTATTGGCTCTGTTTCTCTTAAGTTTGAAAATGCTTTTCTTAAGCAGCACATGTGTGCAGTTGCGCCGCTATCCAGGCACCACTCGTCAACATCAAGAATATTTTCATCTCTAATTCCCAGAGAAGCAGCCATTCGAGTATTGTTCCTTCTAGAGTTCCTTTTTGACCAGCAGTCAGCCGCTTTGTGGCCTTTCTTGCCACAATAATAGCAGTTAAATTTAAAGTCCTTCCGATTTGATGGTTTAGTGGAATTAGTAGTTTTTCTTTCTGGATTTCCCAAAAAGGCATTCTGTTCTCCAGACGAAGTTCCCTCCATTTCACGTTGTCTTTGATCTTCTTCTATAATCTTCACCTTTAAAGTTTCAAGTTTTGGGAGCTCATCTCTGGTTTCTATTGCAGTCCTGAATCCTTCATACGATTCTGGAAGACTACACAACAAGAGTATAACTAAAAAGTCTTCGGGTACTTGAGCCCCAATTTCACCTAGATTGTCCACCAATGAAGTAAAGTTACTCAGGTAATCTTTCAAATCATCATTAGGTCTCATTTTCATCTGTATTAGCCTTTTGGTCAGGGAAACTCTCGTCGCAGGTCCTTTTGGTCGATAAACTTCTTCTATCTTTTTCCAGGCCTCCTCGGCAGTCTTACAATTCTTAACATGTATTAGTTCTGATGGATTCAAGCTCAATACAATTGTAGCGAGAGCCTTCTGATCCTTATTTTGCCAATTAGTAAACTCTTGGTTACCGGGTTCAGGTTTGATATTGGCTTCATTAACATAATTCCACAGATCAGAGTGAATAAGAATCATTTGCATTTGAAGCCTCCATGTCTCAAAGTTTTGCTTATTCAACTTCTCAATTTGATATAGACTGGACATTATTGATTCTTAATTTTCTTAGACAATCAGTTCTGGGCCCATAACCTGTTGAAAAAAAAAAAAGGAAGGAGAAGGCCGGGAAATGGCTTTTAAAGAAAGAAAGTTTAATTAGTTATGCTCAAATTTTACATAAACTTAAAGCAGCTTGCTTTACATACTCCATCACAACAATGGTAGAAATAATTTATATATATAGCGGTCAATTGGTCAACAAAAATAAAAGAAGAGTAAAATGTTGAAATTGATTATTCCAACAAAAATGAATTAAATGTTTACAACAAAATTTAAGAAAAAGTTTCATGGCATTGAATGAGCTTCAAGCTGCAATAAAAGACAACCCACCAGATATCATCTTAATACAGGAACCCTATATAATTTATAGAGATGTAATTTTCGATTTTGAATCTCAAATAGTGCATTCAACGACAGATGAACAAATATACACTGCAACGATCTTTATGAATAAGTGTTTAAAATATAATAAAATCAATAAATTCACAAACTCCTTTTGTACAACCACCTCTATAAATTCAGCGGAATCAAATACTGTTATTGCAAACTTTTATATACATCCACATAGATTTAATGACACTCATCGAAAATTTATCAAGGAGCTTCTGGATACCTACAATCAACAACCTATTATACTATGTGGCGACTTCAATTCTAGACACCCAGTCTGGTTTGATCCGACGACAAACTCCAATGGTTTCAAATTCTGCTCCATCATCGATGAACATAACCTATTTATTCATAATCTTAAGATACCCACCTGCCGAAATTCAAGCATTATAGATCTTACGATTTCAAACAAAAAATCAATAAGTTTTGTACAAAACTGGAACACGACTATATTGACGCACATTTCAGATCACGTTGCAATAACCTTTGAAATTTATCATAATTTTAACAGGCAGAGGACAGTTCAAAACTCAACATGGAAATTTATAGAAAAAGATGCTGATTGGAAAACATTTACCGAAAATATTTCAATACAAGATGTAGATAATATTATCACCAAGATAAACCACGCGTCAAACATCAAAGATATTGACAACATTTTAAAGACTCTCACACAATTAATTAAAGAGGCAGCTTATCTGTCACTAAATGTCAAGACAAGAAGCGGAAATCATAAAACAAATACATACTGGTGGGATGGGAAGCTGGATAATATGAAAAACGATTTCCACTATATTAGAAATTTGTATTATCGGCATGGAGCGGTCTATGAAAAGACCTATAAATCAATGAGAAATAAATATTTAGATAAAATTAAAAAGGCAAAAAGAGCGAGTTGGAGAAATTTTATAGAAGAAAGTCATTCAACTAACGCATTTGGCAATGCTTATAGGATTTACAAGTCATTGAGATCGAAAAATAGAAATTTAGGATTACCTCTAATAGATAATTTACCAGATCATTTAAAGATCGACAAAATAAAAAGTTTAATGAACGATCTATTTCAGGATGATATTGGAGGTTTATAATTAGGCCGGTCAAGCAAGTAAAAATTCTGGGAATGAAATTTTCAAATCACAAATGGAAAAATAAAGTTAACTTTACTCCACATGTAAATGATATTCTGTGTAAGACAGGGCGTATGAAAAATTTATTATGTTCACTAAGCGGCAATATGTGGGGTTTAGATACTCAAAAGAGGTTAACTTTATATAAAACAATAATAAGGCCTGTACTCACATACGGATCAGAAATTTGGCTTAAATTTTTCAACAATCGTTTTAAACAAAAACTGAATTCCATGCAGTACCAGATCATTTTATGGGCAGTTAAAGCATATAAAACCACTTCATCAAACTGGGTGCATAGTTTGGCAAAAATTCCACTCCTAACAGACTATATGGAATCTAGAATAATCAAATATGATCTAGCTCATCTGTCCACTGAAGATCTAATTACTTACGAACCCCATGCTCCAAGTATAGTCAAATCATTCTTACACGCAAAAATGAAGGAAAATTTTGATAATACTAATGAAATTTTCAGAAGCTTTTTCGTGTCTGGAATCCCAAGATTTTTCCGTCCAAATTTTTATAATATCCAATTCATTACAGATCATGGTAATTTTGGGAAATTTTTGGCAACTATCGGCGCGGTGAAGGAACCAGGATGCTTCTGCGGAGGTGAAATTCAGGACTCGAAACATCTACTTATGAATTGCCCAATTTTCCGGGTTTATAGGGAAAACAAATTTGGTCGTATTGGACAGCTTGATGAATTTGTAGACAATAAAGAGAGGTGTAAAAATTTTGATCAATTTTGCAAATATATTTACAACTTTCTTTTAAATTGGAATAGGGAGAGGGAAACTTAGAAGGAAACGAATTGCGATGCTTGCTTGTGTGTTTTGCTTTGTTGTTTGTTCTTCTCTTCGGATAATTTTCTTTGGTTAATTATGTAAAATAATGAATTGAACAGGATTGTATATAGCCGATTTGTTGTGATGTAAATAGAGGTATCGAATCAAATATCCCTGAGTTTGGGATATCGCGTTTCATGATGTTAATAAAATTGAAAATATTCCAGATAAATATATTAGAAAATAAAATGAATTTTCTGACGCCCTGGATCGGGGGGTCCAAAATATTGATGAAAAAACTAAATTTATTAACGGAATTTGGTTTATATGATCTAATTATGAGCTCTAAATTACCAGAAGCTAGAAAATTTAAAGAATAGGTTACTCATCTTCATTTGATATATTTATTATAAAATTCAACTGGCTCATATCTGAGCTGGTTGATTTTTTACTACATTGGTGTCCAAAAAATAAGAAACTTAACCAATATTGAAATTTCTCAAAAGCTAATTTATTAACAAATATAAAATTTAGTATACAAATAGTTTAAACTATGGAGAATTTGACTAGCTATATGAAAATAAAAAAAAAATTGAAATTATGAAATATGCAAATTATTACCAACAAACCCAAAGCTAAGGTTCCAGATCTTAAAGAAATAAGATATCAATAGGGAGTATGATCACCTTTAACAGCTATCAAAGTCTCACAGCGAGCCCTCATACTGTTTACCAGGCTTTGGAGGAGGTCCAGGGGTAGTAAACCCCACTCCTCCAATAGAGCAGTTCTTAGCTCAACGAGGGTTCTGGGAGAGGGGTGACGAGCTCCAATACGCCTCCCTAGAGCATCCCACACATGCTCTATTGGATTCAGGTCCGGAGATCTGGCTGGCCAATCCATCCTTCGAATATTCTCACTCTGGAGATATTCATTGACTAGCCTAGCCATATGCGGACGAGCATTATCGTCCATAAAAATTAAATTGTGACCAATTTGATCTCTATAAGGTCTTAGATAGGGCTCAAGGATCTCGTCCCTGTACCTTTGGGCAGTTAAAGTGCCCCCAGAAAAATGTGGAGGGGTGTGAGTCTGCTAGAACTGATGCCAGCCCAGACTAAGAGACTGCCCCCTCTAGAACAGTCTATTTCCCTGATTTTACTGGGATGATAGCGGGTTCCAGGCTCCCTCCAGATGAAAACTCGTCGAGAATCTGTGTTTAAACTAAATCTTGACTCGTCACTGAAGAGAACATTGGCCCACTGATCATGAGTCCAGGCGTGATGTTCCAGGCACCAATTCAAGCGAGCTCTCCTGTAAGCAGAGGTTAAAGAAATACAGACCATTGGCCGTCTTGCATAAAGAGCACCTTGGTAAAGCCTTCGGTAAACAGTTTGTCTTGATATTCTCGTTCCAGTAGAACTTGAGAGTTCATTAGAGAGTTGAATAGCTGTCATCTCCTTATGGCGCTTAGCAGTTACGACCAGATAACGGTCTTCAGAGGTAGCTGTTTTTATTTTTCTACCAGAACCTTCTTTTCTTTTGATGGTTTCTGCCTCAATGAACTGTTTCCATATTTTGCTGACCACAGATTTATTCACATTTAGCCATTTTGCTACTTCAACTTGTGATTGCCCTGCCTCCATTCTTCCAACAGCTCTCCATTTTAAATCATCTGCTAACATTTTTCGTAAACTCATAATTAACTAAGGATTGAATAAAATTATAATTGGACAATTCTTAGATGGGGTAAACGACACGCCAAATAGCACACTTATAAAGACAAGCAAAAATTTGCATATTTTCAATTTCACCGAATCGAATGGTTGCGATAAATAAATTCTACGACTTAAAATACTTAATTAAATTACTTTTTAGATTTTAGCGTTGTATATTTTAAAGCATATCATTAAAAAACAAAAGTTTCTTATTTTTTGGACACCAGTGTATTTATTTTCCGAATCTTGTTAATTTATTCTAATAGTATATATTGATATTTTAATTATGATTTTTTGGGTTATTTTACCTTCCATGCACCAGACTCGTCTGATATCCAACCCTGACGTCACAAACATATACACTGCGTGACATTGAAAATGGAACACCAAGAAATAGTGGCCAGAAAGTGATGAAACTCGGCAGACAGAGAGAGACAGGGATGAACAATAAGTGATCTTTATTTCAAAATGATAGTCATAATACAGAGCGAGAACGGCGTCGGCTTAGTAGCAAGTAGGACCACCGCGGACGGCGATGCACGCAGCAACACGTCTAGGTAGAGAGTCAATCAGAGTACGGATGGCGTCCTGAGGGATGGCTCTCCATTCCCTCTCAACCATTTGCCACAGTTCGTCTTCTGAACGCGGCTGTGGCAAGGCATGCAAACGGCGTCCAATGATGTCCCAGATGTGATCGATTGGTGAGAGATCAGGAGAGTACGGTGGCCAGGGAAGCATCTGTACATCTGGCAGAGCTTGTTGGCTAATGCGAGCAGTGTGCGGTCGGGCGTTATCCTGCTGATAAAGGGCATTGGGTACCCCCTGAAGGTAGGGGAGTGTCACCGGTCGCAGTACATCATCAACGTATCGTTGGGCCGTCATAGTGCCCTGAATACGAAGTAAAGGTGACCTGGAATCATACGCGATTGCGCCCCAAACCATGATTCCACGTTGTCGCACGGTGGGGCGTTCCACAATTGCTGCCGGATTGGACCTTTCTCCACGTCGACGCCACACGCGTACACGGCGACTATCACTAGACAAGCAGAAACGCGACTCATCTGAGAACACGACCCTGTGCCATTCCGTCATCCACGTCGATCTAACCCGGCACCATTCCAAACGTTGGCGCCTATTCGGTGGGGTCAATGGCAGTCTTTTTAGCGGACGGCATGAGTGCAAGCCATTAGCAACCAATCGACGGGAAATGGTTCTGGTCGAGATGGAATGATCTAGGGTGTCTTGCACATGTTGCAGGATGGCGGTACAAGTGGCTTGTGGGGCCGCCACTGCTTGTCGAAGGATACGCCGATCCACACGTGCTGACGTCACTCTGGTTGCACCGGCATTCCTATAAATTGCCACATTTCCTTGTTCCAACCATCTTCTCCACAGTCGGTGCACCGTGAACGCACCAAGGTGCGTATCAGCTGCGATTTGACGTATGGACCAACCTGCCCTTTTCAGTCCGATCACCATGCCCCTCGTAAATGCGTCTGTCTGCTTGAACTGTCTCCGTTTACGGTGACCTGGCATTCTCTGTTATTACACGTGTCTTTTGACACAAGAACAAAATTTCTACAATGATTTTCCTTGAAGAAATAACGACACGAATACTGTCCTTTCTGCAAGTTCCTTCCCTTATATCTTACTCCATGTGCGCACGAGAGCTGCGCATTTTACATCATTTGCATAACTCGGTTAGGCGCGTCTACCCTGAAATTTGCGTAATTTTCTGGCCACTATTTCTTGGTGTTCCATTTTCAATGTCACGCAGTGGATAATTCAGCGCTATTACAAAGACTGAAAGTAAGTCGTTTAAATAACCTGAGTGAAATCTAAAATTAGATTATTCCTACCCATCCAAACGTGTCAGTCATTTTGCGATGACATATCACCATTTGATCGGTCCCCCAGATCTGGCGCCCTCAAGTCCAGGACAGATGGTGCTGGGGCAGCAGTCAGAGATTTGACGGTCAGCAGAAAGCGGACAAAAATGAGAAGGACTCACAGTCTATTCGCGACTTCAAGTTTTGGAATCTTATATATACTTCAGGACTTTTCGCCAACTTAACTTCAAAGCTATTGCACACCTCAAATCAACCATGTTTTAATAAACACCTTTTAATCGTTTTTGTTTGGGAGATTCTTGTTTACAAAATCCATCGTGTGTCTTGTTTTATTAAACAAAGGAGAAGCCGCTTGTCCATCGACTGTAAAACCCGAGTGGTAGGTCCCGATAGACTGTCTACCTAAGAGGTATATATTTCTATCTTATTAGTGGACTTAGAGATAACGACAGATTGCGTTAGAGAGTCGACATGATACTTCTAAGCCTTTAGCATATATTGTTGTGCTCAAATTACAATTACAAATTGTACTTAAAAAGAACAAAAAAAAACAATAACAGGGAAACGGATAAATTGGGAACAGAAACGATCAGCGGACCCCACAAACAGGAGTAAATAAAATTTTCTCCCAGAGCTGAGGCGGAAAGGGCCGGCGATTAGAACGACGATCTTCCTCACGCCCTGCTACAGCTGACCGCCATCTTATAAAGCCTGCTTAGTTTCCCGATGACTATGGAAAACCCAGTAATCTGTTGCGATGCCTATACAGTCAAATACTCCGCCCACATCTTTTTCAAACAATACGATTGGCTCGGTGTAACCAATCCATCCTGAAAAATGTCTAAAGACTAACCAAACTGCCTAGCTTCCTAGATTACGAAGTTTTAGCCTTGTTTGAAAAGCTATAGCTCGACGAGCGATTCTACACTAATGTTAGCCCAGCCTTCATAGACTTGTTCCCAGACACTAAAGAGGCGTCCTTCACCAAATAATTTGTCATCCAATTGCAATTCCATAGTAGCCACGAAAAATACTACTCGAACGAGTGTACGATGGGCCTTCAACTTGGACTTCTGCTAGAACTAATTCTGGTGATATATTTACCGAAGGTATCTGAATGTCAACCAGTGCCTAATCCGAGCGTCCGACCCGAAAATCAAGTGGAACGCCTTAGTATAGCGATTGCGTGGAACAAGTTTCTACACCCAAAAACAGTCAGAGGACGTCCCGCCGAACCTGTAAGGAGCATACACCAGCACGCCTCTTCAACGCGGGTCTACATCAGATCGGTCTAGTCCCTGCCTTTAATTCAACGGTCCCCACTGGCATTCCGAAATCCGTTACAAGAGGGTGCATCACCCTGGTGCACATGCAATGCACACCCACCCCGCCAAAAGCCTGGAAAAGAACAACTAAGGCCGAAGACTTTCATCCAAGACGAGCAAGCCGCGAGCACTCAACCAAGCCCGGACAGATCAAAGGATAACTAGGTAGGCATTCTGGTGTCTTTCGACATTCAACAGACTGTTTTTTTTTGTCCAGTAGCTAATTGTTGAACTTTCTTTCTCCTGATGTATTTACCCATCATTTATTGTTGAAACTGATGAGAGCCTAAACATAGTGCCTAACAATTTATACGAATATTTTGATATAAAATTTTGAATATTAAAATATAACTCCTTTTACCCCTCTAAATTTCATAGCAGGTTTCATCTCGACTTCAGGTCGATTTTACGCCCCCAGAACCTTAGGAGAAGTAGCCAAGACAGGAAAGTTAAATATATTGAGTGCTTCTCTGCCGTTTATAATACTCTCCTCAGAAAAAGGAACTATGTTTCAGCTTCACGCTCCACATTGCCATGCTCTACCTATCCTTTCACAAGTGTATCTGGCGGATGCACATATTGGCAATGCCAAGCGGTCAATTCTAAGGCTCGCACAATATCTAGGCCTACCGCACAGGGCAGCCAATGTGCACATTCGTCAGATGAGCATGCCGTGTCACCTATTGTGTTACGAACCTTCGTCACGTACTCACCTAATAAATTATTTAAACCTCGTACTAGAGGTGTATGACCTCCATGTGTCATAAGGCGCCCAATGACTTTTTAACCATGCCTATGGTACACACTTAACTCACGTACCTCGTATGACACTCACAAGGCCACATGTATATCCATATAAAATATATACCATGAACCATCAATCATCATGTTCCATATACAACTCAGAGCCTTGTTTCGTGCTATGTTGGTCACTCACACCTGAAAACTCCTCCCACCACAATGGCCCATCATTGTCAACACCATCTCTCCATGTCCATACCTCACACAACCATGACAACACATTCCCGCTCACCTTTACGCATGCCCACACCTCATCACACAATATTAAAATTAATATTAATCCCCTCCCATTAATAGAAAACATTTTAGATAGACTTGCCGAAGTCAAATACTTCACAACACTCGACGTGTCATCTGCGTTCTGACAGATGCCTATACACCCCGATTCTAGGCTCTAACTAGCCTTTTGTCACATTTGAATGGCTTTATCAATTTAGGCGGCTGCCTTATGATCTCCAGACGGCCCCACAATTCTGAGAAAGGTCCATCAATCAGGTCCTGCAACATCATGGACTTGATTGTGTAGGCCAGTATTTCGATTACTTTTTCATTCCAAAACATTGGAGAAACACCAAACACAATTGCACAATTTTTTGCGTCTACGAGACAGAGGTTGCACCTCAACTTCGCGAAAGGCGAATTTTGAAGCAAATCATTCTTGTGAAATACAATCAATGCCGGCGCCACCACACCCCTCACACGCAAAACTGACATAATGCCCGACATACAATTAACCTACAACCGCAAAACATTAAAGTCCTTCCTAGGTGCGGTGAATTTATAACAAATTCATCCCGGACTATTTTCACTTGCGGACTCCACTTGGCAACCCTCTCAAAAAGGATGTGCGTGGATCTGATTTGAATTTTCTAAAAGGCGTTCGACTTCTGAAGGACTGTCTCACCACACACCCCATATTTCACCTCTACCAGGAAGGTCTGCCAGGTCAAGTTTACTGCAATGCATCGACACTACGTATAGCAGACATTCTCAAACAGGTTCACCTTTCGAAAAGTCTTATCAGGTCCAATACTTAGGTCGCGCTTTATGTTCGCACGAACAGAACTATTCCATCTCTTAATTAGATTTTCCTTCATTTGTTGAGAGAATGAACAAATTCCGTGTATACTTGATAGACAAAGATTCACAATATTTCTAACCATCACTCATTATTTGCTGAGATCGATAAAAAACCGTCAGGTAGATTTTTCAGATGGAGATTGCATCTGTCGAGTTACGGCTATGAAGTCCGTTACATAAAGGAAGCACAACAGCATAAAGCGGAACTCCTATCTCGTAACCCCTTCTGTGGCTTCTTAGACGTCTCCCTCATAAAGAACGAATAGCGCCCCCCCATCTGAAAAATCAAGAACCGACCTTTGTTCATTTCGGACTCCACAGCATACCAACAATAATCCCAGAAACACTCACAAACCAACACCTCCACACAGTGCGCACAATTCGATCACCCAGGCCTAATCCTAAATGATTCGTCTCATCTCCGTCAATATTACTGGAAAGGGATATCAGAAGATATCGCACATGCATTAAAAACCTGTTTGGTTTTCCTGCTGAACAAACCTTACAGGATCCCACTTTCGGAAAGCTAGGACTAATGCCTGTGGCAACGCAACCATTTGACATAGTCTCCCTTTATACTATTACATGATTAAGCAAATATGGAATTTCTAATACCTACTTACACGTAGCCGTAGAACATCTCACGAGATATGCGTGGACCGTAGCGTCTAGGTCAACAAGCATTCGACACTACCAACAGGTATTAAATGGATATTACAGGATGGTTCTCCGATCCATCTAACGGATAGGGTACCTATAATCTCTTAAATTCAGAAGATTCCTGATAAACAAAAACATCCACCCGATCACAACAACCAGTAATAACCCACAGGCTAACAGTTTAGGTGAGCGCTTAAACGGCACCCTAACAGGTAAACTTAGGCTACTCCAGTTGGAGAATCTTAATGTAAAATGGACCAAGGTGCTTACGCACGTTATGACTATCTAAAACAACACGCCGCACACAGCTACCATGTCCCTTCCAAGAAATTTATGTTTGGAACACTACCCCACGCACTCACAGAACACACAAACCATAGCCGGACCTCTACACCGGAGGAATAATCACACGAACACACCCAAGACAGAGACCTAGCGACAAAACATTTTTGATTGTCGTCACAAAACTCCACACTTTAAGTCTGGATAATTCGTTCTAGTTAAGACCCACCACTACCCGAACAAAGGAAAATTCGCTCCGCATTTCATAGGTCCATATGAATTCTTGGAGACCCTTACTACCAATGTCGTAAAAATAAATTGACCTAACACATCGCCCAAACGAAAGGTCGACACCATCCATTACAACAAATTGCAATATTACAACGAATATGTACGCTTTATAGCCTCACCAACAAGGACCACCACTGACCGTCTCCATATAATCTCCGATTTAAATCCATTAGGACATCCAACTTCAGACCTATTCCAGACTGAGGAAAAACTTCTCACAACTACAAACACCCCTTTCAAACATCTCTCACTGAATATATTTACAGCCACGCGCTCTGCAGAATTTCCAACTACCACATCCAAATCCACCACAGTACAGTCATATAAATCCACTTCACTACCTCCCTCTTCCACAACACTCTCCCCCAGATTATATATTTTATAAACATTAGAACTCATATTTAATATAATTTCAAACACCTGTACAAACCCCCAATCACAAACAGTCCTATATAATTTTAAAACTTTCAGACTATTCCATTTTATATTCCTTATTACTATTTTATCACTACCTAGCTCCGTTTCACCCGTTGTCATTTTATTGTACTTCGGTACCTTCCTTATACCACAACCCGGCCTATACCAACTCTAAGAAGCTATCTTCTTGGTAGTCACTTCACTGTTAGAACAATACATACATTCATCACCAACACATACGAGTTTCTCTCACTCTTTGGATTTTAGTAGGGATATTTAAAATCATTTTTATATTAAGACCCGACTGAAACTGCACATGAACAATAATAAAAAAACAACCACGACATCATAATTTTACCTCAGGGCCACCAGAAAGACAAGATACTTTTATTCCATTTGTTGTCTGAAAGTTTCCACCCTCGATATTCCTACCTGGACTCGCCATAAATATACACGTCCTTCTGTTTATTCTCGGCGGCGAACTCTTCTATCGGCCTCATCAATTTGATCGTACAGACAGCACTCTTATTTATTATTCTAACTTAATCTCATGTAGTTTGATGTTTGAGATTACTTTAATGGTGTTCATATTAAATAATGAAATATGTTTTTATGTTTGCATAAATTATATAGGCATAATATTCTTCTTCGAGCACGCCTCTTTCTTTCAATGGTCAAACAAAAAAATGCCAACCTGTTTAAGCAACCATACTTGACTAAAAAGCATATTTCTTCAAATACACTGTAAAGCAAAAAAATCGACGCACCAAGAAGGAGTTGTCAGATTAGGACAAAAATTGGTGTATGTAAAGAGCATGTATAGGGGAAAAACGATTAAAATTTCAGAACAATTAATTGTTTTATTTAAGAGTTTGATCGTCACAAATTGAGAATGCCAATATGTCGTTGGACCCCCACTGGCCTGGATGCAGGCTGCCACCCGGCGTGTCATGGACTGATAAAGATTCCGGATGGTGTGCTGCGGGATTTCTTTGCCAAATTATCTCCAACTCTCTGGCTAAATAGTCAACATTCCAGGATGGTTGCAATCGCCTTCCCATCACGTCCTAGATGTGCTCTATGGGCGAGAGATCAGGCGAACTGGCTGGCCACGGCAGAGTTCGGCAAGATTGAAGACAATCTATAGTAACACGTGCCGTGTGTGGCCGGGCATTATCTTGTTGAAAAGTAAGCCCGAGGTGATGTGAGAGGAACAGCAACAAAACAGGCCGTAGAATGTCATCTACGTACCGTTATGCTGTCAGGGTGCCAGGAATGACTACCAATGGGGTCCTCTTATCAAATGAAATGGCACCCCAGACCATAACTCCCTGTTGTGGACCTGTGCGGTGTTCGACAGTAAGGCGAGGATTCACACGCTGCCCAGGACGTCTCCAGACACGTTTGCGACGGTCGTCAGGACACAGTAAGAAACGGGACTCGTCACTAAAGACTATACGTCCCCAGTCAGCGCAGTTCCAAGTTAATCGATTCCGACACCACTGTAGTCAGACTTGTCGGTGTACGGGTAGGAGGGTTAGACATCGTAACGGTCGGCGAGCTTTTAGATTTGGTCTCTCAGTCGTCTGTTGAAGGTAATTTTACACCCTTGTGTGTCTGTCACACGATGGATGGTAGATATCGTCGAATCCAGTACTATAACAGCCGTTCTGACAATCTCTCTGTCCTCTCGTTCTGTTGTGTCCCTTTGGCTAACCGCTGCCATCCTGACGTTGCATACTTCCGTTGTTGACCCACTTTTACTAACATCGCCTAATAGTCGCATCACTTCGACACAGATGTCGCGCGATTAGTCGATTAGACCAATCGGCCTCTTTCAATCCAATGGCACGACCAGTTTCAAACTCTGACATATGTTCGTAATGAGCACGAATCTTTCGGCGAGGCATTGATACAGTAGAAATAGGCGTACTGCTAAAATATAAAACGGAAAATCTGAAAATCAGCTCGTGCCGCGCCGAATATTGAGTCTAGAATGCTCGTGCTAGATGCGCAGTTCAGATGCGCTGGAGTTCTTGCTTTGCATAAAGCAGCCACCAAATTTCAATCATTTGCATGTTTGGTCGAAACCTCTTTGTATACGTATTTTCATATAAATCGGACAACTGCTTCTTGGTGCGTCGATTTTTTTTGTTATGGAGTATATAAACAAAATAATTTTCGACAACACAGTTATGATGAATTTATATTTTCCACAGATAGAAAGCGCTGTGTTCAAATAAATTACCACAAATACACATGTTATACAAGCTATGATAATAATCGCTGGTAATTAGATAGTGTTTTTACATACGCTCAAACAGGTAAAAAGAAAGTTTTAAAAAATAAATCATTTAAGCACCTAAGTTCTTTTACAAATAATATAAAATATACTGTCCTTACTGCGATGGTTTGGTTGAAGACCATTTCTAAGATTTCACCTTTAAATGTAGCATATATAAGCATATTAGCTCAATAAAGTGTTAGAGCTCTGAAAGGGCGGTCTGGTTGATTAAATTGGACAAATCGCTGGGAAGGTTCACCATTGATGAGCCAAGCGCTTTCCTTCGTCGCATTGAGGACAAAAGTTAATCTTATATGTAAACTTATATGACTTAAATATGCTTATATGTTTATTTTATATACATACAGGGTGTACCAGGTAAATGGGAATCTCAACAATGGTATTTTAACTGAAATTTTTTGCAAGTAAAAATTAAAATATCCGAATGAAATTTGACACAGTAGTAGATAAAAGGATATAGTTTTTATTCATTCAATGTAGTTTCCATTATTAGCTACAACAGTCTCGAGGCGAGGGCGGAATGAAGCACAGGCCTTGGCGATGATGACCTTGTCCATTTGGGTCATCACCGTGTGAACTGCTTTCTTGACAGACTGGATGGTGGTATGAGGAGCTTTGTTGACATCTCTCTCAACAACGCCCCATACATAGTAGTCGAGGGGATTGCAATCTGGAGAATTAGGGGGCCAAATATCAGGACCCCAGTGACTAGGGACGTTAAGTGTCAGCCACGATTGTGTCTTTTTTGCCTTATGGGCTGGAGCTGAGTCCTGTTGGAAGACATACTTCCTTCCTGCGGCCACCATGTCCATCCAAGGCTTCACAACGGTCTCCAGAACATTGATGTAGGTGTCAGCGTTCATCCTAAGGCCCTTCTCAAAGAAATGGGGAGGTATGACATCACCTTCACTGCTGATAACGCCAAGGACCATTACGGAGGCAGGAAATTTCGTGTGCATCACGACAGGTATCTCTGAGGGGTCTTTACAGATCCAGCGATCATTCCTGGGATTTACCTTTTGGTCCACGTCAAAGTTCTTTTCGTCAGAGAAGAACCTTAGCATGCCAATAGAGTCGTGTTTCAGGTTGTTGAGGAGGGCAGCAGCTTTTCCTTTTCTGTTATTCTTCATATTCTCAGTCAGCAACTGACCTTTCCGAAGGGCATAAGACTTGAGACCAAGGTCCTCATGGATAGTTCTGAATATTGTCATAGAGCCAACGTCCATTTCCTTGGCTATGGCCCTCATGCTCTTCCCAGGGTTTCCATCAATCTTCTCCTTGACATTTTTGACAAATTCTTCGCCTCTTACCCTGTCCGATCGACGCGAGTGCTTTTTCCTTGTAGCTATCCCCTCTTTGTTACTGTCGGCCTCATCAAACTGCTTCTTGACACGATAAATAGTGGTTTTGGGCAACTTAAGAAAATCCATTATCTCTTTGGGGCTCCTTCCGGCGCGCAGAGCAACGATGATGGCAGCTCGATTTTCAAATTCTCGGTTATTCTTCATCACTACACTGCGCACACATGTACTGTTGCATTTTACATGAATATGGCTACGTAATGAAAAAAAAACAACTTTTTAATCTCAAGTAGTTTTTGTTTTATGGACTGTCAAACTTAGTCCCAATTTACCTGGTACACCCTGTAGATGGCGCGTTATTGCCCTATAAAAAAATAAAATATACTTGTACTTACAAAGTGCTATAGCTCAGTTTGGCTATTTCCACTCATTGGTGGGGTTGGACTTGTGTAATTCAGAGGATATTAAAACATTTAATTAATATTTGAGACAAATTACTCAATGCGTAATTCTTTCACGGCCCCTGGTTTTCCACATATCACTTCAGTTACCTCTGCTGCTCGAAAATGAAATGGAAAAGAGCATGAGAAGATGGCTCACAAGGGAATATATCCAAAAGAAGAAGGTTGGATCCTTCTTTACGTTCAGATTTCAGAGTAGAAAACATGGGAGTTGCTAGCAGTATACTATTAGACACTTCATTTAATATACTTTGTTTACTACAAAAATACAGATTACGTAAATAAGAATAAAATCTTAAAGTAAAAAAGAAAGACTTCTATAGTTATCCTCCGGGGAACTTCACTTTGTCGCTTGAAAATACTTTAAAATGGACATGTAAAATTAACGGAATAATAAGAGACAAATGAGAGCAAACTCAGTTTTCTACTTATTGTATAGCGGCTATCAATGACAGAACTAAAAGTCTATAAGACTGACATTTTAATGATTGAAAGAGATAAAGTAGTTTGAATTTTACCTCTCTTATGACATACAAATACCTTCCTTTTAAATTAGTTATTCAACTGCTACTCTCGTTTTCTTAAAAAACTGTATTTTCATTTCTTTGATTATTTTTTCTGAGCTCTTCATATTTTTATATATAATAAAAAAATAAAACTAATAGGGATAAGTTTCTTATGCAAACCTTTCATTTTCAAGCTTTGGAACTTGTTAGTCCTTCAACAGTAGTATCGTATTAACAAATTATTGATAAATACTTCTATATTCAAATTATTCGCGGAACTATTTTAGACGCGTAAGATTCCTTTTGAAATTAAACAATTCTACTGCCCTTACTGCAATGGAAAAATAAGTGGGAGGGTTCACCAATGATGAGTCAGTCCCTCCCACTTATCTTTCCATTGCAGTAAGGGCAGTAGAAATTGTTTAATTTCAAAAAGAATCTTACGCGTCCAAAATAGTTTCAAATTTTCATAACAGATTGCGCGCTAGTGCAATATAATACAAATTATGATTTTCCTATTTTAAATACGTATGATATTGAGTGAAATTTACGAATTTGTACCTTTGTTAAAGGTAATTTCTCTCGTCAAAAGTGGCCTAGTCACTTTACCATTCAATCACTTCTTATAAACCCCTGACGATTTAATGAATCCTCTCCGTGGATCTTATGTAATCAAAACAACCCAGGACTAACGAGGGTCTTATTCATAAGATAATGATTTCCAGGTGAACATTCTAAATGAGATAAAGCTGGTTTTGTGGTTTGTGACCATCCCGAATCTGCTAGTTTGCAGAATCGGTCGATTTGTTTCACATAGTGTGTTGTTGTCCTTTCTTCAGATATAATTCAGATGTGATGTCCAACAGGCTCTATTTTCTATTGGGTTTCAAATAATTAACCAATCTATTGTGAAGAAAGAAGTGAATTTTATTTTTGGGAAAAATAATATTTGCGTCTGTTGTTTCACTCGATTTGAATGTCTTCTCCCCAGTCACCAATTATATCCAGGCCCCAAAACAAAGGTAAAGAAGGTCTCAAGAAGTATTTTTGAAAGGATTTTATCTCACTCATTTGTCAGTAAATACTCTACCCCCCCTCCCCACACACAATATTCTTTAAGTCCGAGATGAAGGGTATGTGTGTGTGGATAAGGAGCAGTCAATAAATCTCTTCAAACTTCAATACCCCATTATAAATATTACAACATCTGGTAGCGATGAGTTTAGAGATATTGAGATTAACAGTGGTTTAATTATCAAAAGTCAGTCATTTCGAAATTGTTAGCTCCTCCTGCGTAACTACTATTGCATATTTAATGAAGCTGCGCAGAATTAGGATTTCTGGATAAATAACACCTCTTCTGACAATTTAGATAAAGTTATTTTTTTCGGATTACGGCTCTTCATAATTTTCCAGATCAACCCTTTAGAGCCTACCTATAGCACCAAGCAAAGGAGACGTCCTGTACGAATATTATATTAGGGGTAAGGAAGGGTAAGTAGTAGATAGTAGTATTAATAATATTCTCAGTATCTCTTTCTCTCATGCAAAATTAGCTGATATTCAGTAGTTTTGAGGATTTTAACTTTTATATAGATTATAGTGCTATTTTGTTGAATCAGTGAGGTTCCGCCTCATCATATATGCACATTCCTATTCATATGAATTAATATAAATTTATCTTCGTGAAAATGAAAAGCTGTAAATTTGACGAAAATATTAAATAATGAAATAATTCATTTCATTTTTAATATGTGATCTGAAAATATATGAAGTCCCAAGTCAAATTACATGTATGCAAAGCCTCTTTTAACAAACATATTACGGAATGGATTTAAGAACTGTTTCAAGGGTTCAGAGAAGGTTGACAGGAAAAACTTGTTCAGATATCATGGGAGATGGGCTTAGACTTATCCATCTTTCAGATAAACACGAAGTTTGAGTTGATAGAGAAAGCATGATAGCATAATTAGGCTTATTCATTGATATTAATTAAGCATCGAAGGTTTGGATCATTAAAAAATATTTTGTTGTTTTGTTGAAGTTGTTTTGAGTTGAAGTTGCATAGCTAGATTTTTTTGTGTTTAAAACAGGATATTTCTCAAACAGGGAGTTTTAAAATTATTTCATTCACGCTCTCTTTAAATATATTAGCTGAACAAAACAAAAAAAAAACATGAAAAATAAATTTATAAATTTAATAATATTATATAATTAAGAGAGTTCCCAGTAACGACCGAGCTGCCCCATTGTTGCCATTGCCGGCCTAGAGCCCGCTGGGGAAGCCACCACGAGCCTTATGTCTGGTCACTTACTGGTGGAAACTGTCCTGCCTCGCCATCTGGCCACAAGGTATGCCACCATAGACTGCTCAGTGATGAAGCTTGGCCAATGGGTCATAGTCGAGCTGGCGGTCTCAGGCTTAGCCTCCCATTGGTCGTCTTGGCAGTTCTCATGACATCGGGGGTTGGTCAGACCATAGGCATAACGGCGACCCCAAATTATAAATTAAAAATAGAACTCTATGATATGTGTTACACATGTGTATTGTGAGTGAGAGTGTTACACGTGTGTATTGTGCTTTAAAGAGTCTTTCATGTGAGAGTGTGTCACACGTGGGTATATCAAAGTGTTTCCCATGAGTATATTGTGAGTGAAAGTGTTATACCAATGTAATGTGAACGAGCTTGTTACACACGTGTATTATGAGGGAGATCATAACACATGTATATTGCGAGTCAAAATGATTTTTACCTCCATGATTCACACTACCATAAAACATGTTCATCTAACGCCATAAATAACCAAACTTGAACTTTTACCTTTCTCTACTCTCAATAGTTTATGATTATTGATTTCAAACATCGTAACCAAATTATCACTATTTATCTCTGAATATTGGAAATTATTTTTAAACGATATTCTTCTTCAATATATATTGTTACGACGAGAGAGATTCGGCAACGCCGTGGTGGCAAGCAGGGCCAGTTCGACCACATCTGTTCACCTCAGCTGAGGGGGAAGACAGTCAAGTAGGAAGAAGCTCAGCTGACGGCCAGGAGTGCAGTCGCACTACCTCGTGTTGACATAAGTTGTTGGAATATGCTCGCTGTATGTTATTTGCTTTCCCCCTGAATACACAGAAGTAAATAAAGAGGAGTCGAGCCGAGATCCTTACAGTTCCAGTGTGCATATTTGACCTACTTGACACGAGGGCAACGGCGCAACAAATGGTGCCAAAAGTGGGATCTCTGTTCGTGAAGATAATTCTGGATACTGGTAAAATAGAAAAATAGTAGGGTAGCAAACGGACCTCGTTCAAACTCTCTTCTTAGCAATGATAATATTAAGCAAAGAAATCTGTGCGAAGATGAAGCAGCGATGCAGTGTTGATTGAGAATATCTTCCAATGTCAGGATGCTCAAGAGACCTTGCTTGACAAGATAGAGAGCGCCCTACGAAATATAGATGATATAATAGATCTCACTGGAAATGGTGGAATGGAGAATAAAATGATCCAGACTAGTTATGTAGCTGAGTAGAGCAAACGGATCGACCCCAAAAGCAGATGTGGCACGAGTACTTTGAGCCAGGTAAAGCGGACGGAGGAAGAAGAATGTTCTTCAACCTTTCCAGGAGGAAATCCTACCCCCGGATTCCTATATGAAACCCTCCTAGAGATCATCGGCAATCATGTTGAGCTCCAATACGATGGCGTTACGGGCTGATGCGGATTGGCCAGACTTTCTGGGGTTACAGAAGAGATCAAACTGGGTGTGACGTAGTTACGCACTACGTGAAAGTGCAATTAGATTGCATGGAGGTAGCACACCGCCTTTAGCGCTCCAGGAAAGTCCGACAACAATATCTGCGACCAAGACGTCTAATGTAATGTGTCAGTGCTGCCGTTTGCATTCTATTCCGAGTTAAGCAACGGAATTTTGCCATCCATCTTTGCTCTTTTAGCTGACAAGTGGCAAGTTAAACAACCATCGTCTGAATTGTCATACTGTAATTGAGACTATCATGCAGCCGCCAACATTTTGAAAAGTCCATAGTCCTGTTCAAGTTTGGCTCGAAAAGGCCCTAGTCTAGAGCGCTCAGAACGAGAAAACTTCTAAAGAAAAAATATGTAGCTGACAGAGGACTTAATTCAGCAAATAATCTGCTTTGACAATTTCGGGGACCCTGACATAGACGAAAATATGACGGGCATGATGTGTGGAGGGTGGATCGTAAAGATATTACCACAGAAAAGAAAGATGATCTACAGGACCGCCGCGAGTAGAAGCGACGAGGGCGCACTATAAAAGTTTCCGTTGATACGGAAACGGTGTCCGAGATTTCAGGGTGTGCGCAAGGAGAACACCAAGCCACACACGACATCATCGAAAGGTGTGTGTATATGGTCGCCATCAACCTATGAGATGCCAGCTGCGCATAAACTACAAGAGCCAATGTGGTCAGAGCTGTCCGAGAATGGAAAGAATGTAAGAGTTGAAACGTATGCAACAAAGAAGATTTAGGAATGTACATAAGCCTCATGTAATCGGAGAGATTCAGGAGTTTGAAGGACTTCCTGAAGACCGGCTTTCTCTGTTCAAGACAAACAGATTATTTAGGAGGGGAGTAGTGTCAAGACGATACATTTCGTCAACGCCGTGGTATCAAGCAGGGCCAGTTTGACCACATGTGTCTCTACCCCAAGAATAGCTGAGAGGAGTGGACGGACCAGTCAAGAAGGAAGAGGCACATATGTCCAGAATGGAAATCGTTCCTGGTATTGACGGCGGAAGATATATGATGCTCTCTACCTGTTAATTACGTTGCCCTCCATAAATGCACGAAGATAAATAGTATAACAGAGACCCTTGCCAATTATGCGTGGTTATTTGACCATCCTTGATGCAGAAGCAACGTAGCAAAAATATATATGTGTATATAAATGTAAATTTTGCCAGGAATAAATTGGTATATAAAAGCATATAGGGCGCATTTTTTCCGTCAAAATAAACTCCAAAACTAAACGCCATCTATTGACCGTAGTCGCAAACTAGCGACCTCGGGGCGGTGTCAGAACCACAACACCAGCTTTGGCAAACTGAAAAACGTACGCCTGGAGAAAATGGAATCTAGTTTTGAGGTTTATTTTGACGGGATAGACGCTATGCTTATATATATTGTTACCTCATGTTTGATGCGCTCCTCCATTTAATAATACATAATATTTTATGTCACGGGGCCCCAAGATTTCTTATCAGCGATAGAGGTTCACAATTCACTAGAAATTTGATGAAGGAGGTAATGAAAATGTGCAAAGTTAAACATTGCTTCACAACGAGCTACCACCCACAGACTAACAGACTAACGGAACCGCTAAATAGAACTTTAATCAATATGATTAGCATGTATGTGAACACAGACCGGAAAAACTTGGACAAAATCTTCCCTTTCATTACCAACGCGTATAATATCACGATTCAAGAAACCCCAGGCTATTCTACCTTTTTCATGTTGTTTGGGAGGGAACCCACGTCCCTCTTAGACGAGGAGAATATCCCAATGGACAGTAACATGGATGATTACGACAAATATATAGAAAACTACTTGAATAAAATTAAAGGTAGTCGTTAACAACACAGAGAAGACTCAGGAACGAATGAAAAGAAACTATGACAAAAAACACAATGAGAAAATCTATGAACCGGGACATCTAGTGGCAGTTTGAACACTAGTCAGGAAAATCGGAAAATGTGAAAAACTATTGAGAAAATATTTTGGCCCATATCGAATATTAAAGAAGCTGTCTAACGTAAATTATTTAATTGAGCCGAAAGATAATCCTGGCCAAGACCCATTGATTGTCCATGTTTCAAGACTCAAACCCTATTTTGAGAGAATTGATGAGGTAACTCACGAGGACGTGACGACCTCTGGAGAGGGGGAAGTGTTGCATCATGGCTAATGAACCAATTTTATTTTAAAATTTGTAATATTATTTTTCATATATTTTAAATTCAAATTTATATTTTATATTTATTTATTTTAGTTAACAGAATATATGTAATATAAACAGAATATAGTATTATAGAATCACCATTTGTATTTTGGTACACTGTGTGACTTCACTGCTCTCTTTGATGTGAGAAATAAATAAATTATTCTGGAGGTTATTTAAAGAAGAGTTATCTCATTATTCCCTTATATAAATTTGTAGGATGGTTGAAACACGCTCAGGAGAGAATCAAGGTTGAAGAGTCTGCCAAGCCGCAACCTGGTGCAGCAATATATATATATATATTTATATTCCATATATATATTTTCCACAATAGGGCTTATAAAAAAAATATGTGACAAATATATTTCGTATTCAAATTGAAAATAATTCTCATAAAAACCTCTAATATTAATATTTAAAATATACTAATGGCTATTTTTCAAACAATTGAAGGACACCAATCAACCACCTCCACGGATGATTTCTCAGCGATCAAAATTAAGAGGAGCCAGGTCAGTTCATCGCCAATAAGAAGTAAATCATGTTTCAATATCAATGATCTCCTTTATAATATGCAAATGTTTATACCTGATTCTTCACATCATATGCCATCGTTAATATGAAGAATTATTAATTTAAGCGAAGATGTGGAAACTCGAATTGGAACTTTGAATAAATCATCTTCATAAATATCAATTTAAAACTCAAAGGGAAATAAGATACTGATGGAAACTGATAAATATTATATTTATAGCACCCTTGAACACCAATATACTCCTTAAATATAAACCTGTTAACTTTCCCCACGATTGATTATACATTTATTATGAAATGATTAAATATATATACAAATATAATGTATGTATATTTAAAAATATTTTGTACTTATTTCCCTTTGAATAAAATTGTATTTTTTCAGAAAATTTTCCCTTTGTCTTTTTATGAATTTATTTTGTCTGTATTATCTTTAAATTATTGTATTGGTCTATATTTGGAGGTATTATATATATAAATGAATCAAAAGACTCGCCTCTCCCTGCATAAGGACGATGGCACCATTGCATCACCCTAGTAATAAATTTCCTAGAGATGATAAAGAATGACCAGCTACGCCAGTTCTACCTGTACCTGTATACCTTTTTCTTTATCATCACCAGTAAAGGGTTTTACTAGTGTAATGCGATAGTGCCAACATTCTGACGCATATTTGAAGGGAGAGGTGCCTCTTTTGGTAAATGAATATAATCCGTCCGCAACCTTATGTTATATATGTGTGAAAAATAATATAAAATTATAAAAATGTTTTCAATATACATTTTTTGGAAAGTATTGTAATTCTCATGTCTGAGCATATTGTTTTATCTACATATCTGAGCTATTCTCTATCTCGAAACTAATAACCTTTATTATGAAAGTATTGTAATAGTCTATATCCCTGAATGTTTTGTTTGCTAATATCTATACCTGAACGTATTGTATTTGTTCATTTCTGGTAGTGTTGTCTATTTTTTAATTGATTGTACTTATATTTTGAAAATATTGTACATTTCTGCGACTATTACATTTCCCCATTTCTGTACAATTTTTTCTCTGATAATTATATATATTTATTTTTATGAAAATATAAATAAATTATTTATATCTATTTATTGTATGTCCCTGATTTCTAGAACAATTTTATATCCATGAACTAATGTATTTATCTCTATTCCTTAAATTCTTGTATTCAGATATTTAGGCAAGTTTTGCTGTTTGTATATTGCTTTAAGTATTTAATTCATATATTTCATAAAGTATTGAATTATTTAATCTGAAAATATTATTCATTTCTGAATGTATTTCATTGATATATTTCTCAAATATTTTTTCACCTATTTATTAGAGAAACTATTGATGAAATCTATTTTTCTGAGAGTAATTCCTTAAAACAAATTATTCATTTTTTTTATTATGAAAATATCAATTTTATACATTTCAACTAACTTAATTTACTTTCAACACATAACAGATGTACGAATAGAATTCTTATTTAATATTTTTGGAAAAAAATGAGAACAACTTGGATACTTTATAGTAAAAGAGTGTGTCTATTTAAAGAAATATTTATTCAATTTGCTTTCATGTTTTATTACAAATTTATCCTAAAACTGAAACAGTTTATGTTAATAGAAATAGTATACGTTTCATTTTCAACGCAACTTTCGAGATAATAAATGTATAATCCACTTGAGTATAATTCAATAATTTTATCTTTACTTGACATTTTTAAAAAGATGCAAATAAAATTATTGTTTGATTTATGAGACCCAATATAATGTTCTTTATTTCGTTCTTTTTGAATATATAATTTTGATTATTATTTAATGCGTATATATTTCAATATATTTATATTATTTTTATCTTTTCAAGTTTTTATTTATTAAAAATATCTATGATATATTAAGATGTCTTAATAAAAAGGCTTTGTCTACGTGAATACACTCAATTTCTTTTATTAAAATTGTAATATACTGTTAGATCACCTAGAACCTAAACATTTATACACTCCAATTCAATGACATTTATAGTATAACAAAATATTTGACTACCATTTAGGCGGGGAGTTTTATGAATAGAAAATGTATATATATAATAGTTAGAATAAAATGCCAAATTTGAATCAAGTAAAATAAAAAGTATACAGAAATAGACGTAGAAGTAATCATTTAAAAAATCAATAAGGGAAGACTCAAGGTAATAACACCATATCCAAATAAATAAATAGTGTGTGACTTTAGGTAAGAGCGTTGTTGCCATCTTTAGACAAAAGTACTGAATGTAATTATATGCATTCAGTACTTTGGTCTGAAGATGGTATCAACGGATATAGTACTTTTGTTACGCTGTTACAGAAACATCATATACTATTTATTTATTTAGATTTGGTCTTATTTCCTCGTGCTTATTATCTATATTCCAAATTGTGCCTTATCATTGATAAGTAAAAAGAAGAAATTGCCGGAAAATAGGTATAAAGTACAAGGAGATGAGTTAAAAGAAAAAGGAGGAAAGTAATCACAGTCTATCAAAGTGATGTAGTGTGAGGTAGAAATAAAGCGGGATATAAATATAATGTAGTTCTAAATAATGTATTGTCATCGTGAGTAGTCATGCAGAAATAAATATGTTGACATTTAATTTGAAAAAGGTTTTAAAATATTATTATGAGGCAATAACGCTTAATCTATATAAAAAGGTAATGAAAGCATTAAAACACGAATGTTTCATTTCAAATTTAAAAAAATAATATCCTTACACAGATGATAATGAGCGTGAGGGCTTGGCTCATCAGTGGAGAACTCTCAAAGCGGTGTCGCCAATTAAATCTACCAGACCGCTTCTTAGGGCTCTTTCTATATTGTATATTCGACGATTCTGCTTATAATGCTGAGCTAATTATGCTAAAATGAAAGGCGATATCTCCTAATTAGTAATCAAGAAAACTAGGTAGACATAAACCTTTAGAATTACATATACATATTTACATCGGGCAATGTTCTTCCGCAAACAATAAGAACAAGGCCAGTCAGGCATAAATTAATAATAAGGCAAAAGCACGCATCTATATATAAAATGGAAATATAAGCATGAAGGTTTATTTTTACCTAAAACAAACTTCGATGTCCATAATTTGCATTAATGCCATTTTTAGGATTCCTTCCTTTAGTGTATCATATGTAAGCATAATCGACAATTACAGTATTAGAGTTCTCAGAAGTGGTCTGGAAGATTAAATTTGCCACACCGCTGGGGACAGGAGAAGTTTGTTTTATTTGTAAAAGAAACATTCGTGCTTTGAATAGCACCATAATCAAGTGTAAGAAGGTAGAAAATGTGGTTTATATTTTGATTAGTTCTAGCGTCTATTTAGACGAAAGAGACGGTCTTCATTTTTATATAATAATATCCTCCCGTTATACTTTCTATATATATACATAGGTTCATAGATTCTGATGATAGGGCGTCAGTAGATTCCATTTTGATATCAGTTCAGTTGGCATCTTGTTATGATATTGTATTTTTCTTGAGCGAGTCTTTCTGATCCATAACAGTAAATTAAAAGGCAGAAAAGGTTTGGTGTTGAAGTCTTTATCTTTATTGATAAGGGGTGATATAAGTTTTCCAGAAAAACCTTTTATAATAAAGTTTCAAGGAAACTCAAAAGGTCAAGGTCAATTTAGGCCTTTCAATAGCCACAATCTGGTCAATGACCGCTTTCATTAGCCATATCTGGTCAATGACCGCTATTCATTAGCCACAGTCAGGTCAGAGACAGCTTTACAATAGGTAAAGACTGGTCAGAGACCGCTATTCAATAGCCAGAGTCTGGTCAGAGACCGCTATTCAATAGCCAGAGTTTGGTCAGAGACTGCTATTCAATAGTCAGAGTCTTGTCAGAGACCGCTATTCAATAGCCACATTCTGGTCAGAGACCGCTATTAAATAGCATTGTTATGATCAGAGAGCGCTATTCAATAGTCACAGTTTGGTCTTAGACCGCTAATCAATAGTCACAGTCTGGTCAGAGATTGCTATTCAATAGCTACAGTCTGATCAAAGACCGCTATTCAATAGTTAAAGACTGGCCAGAGACCGCTATTCAATAGACATAGTCTGGTCAGATAGAGCTGTAAAATAGCCATAGACTGGCCGAGAATTATTTTCAATACCCACAGACAGAGGCTGAGACTTAAGAAAAAAGCTGGCCATTGACCAAAAGCTAGACCAATAAAAACAGGTTTGTGATTAAATTTAGATCGGGCTTCGAGGGGTCCCGGTGACCAAATAACAGGTTCATAGTTTTTGATATCCAATTCGCATTCTTCTCTTTTTTCCCCCTTTAATAATTAATTCGAGCCCTAATGCCCGCTATTTCAATATCAGATCCGTTTAGACATTTAATTTATCCGTACAATCAGTAGTAGAACCAGATAGAGCTTTTATTTTTTTTATTTTGTTCGAGCATCAAGGTTCCACGGCGGACGTCAGGTCTTGAATGTCTATATTTCGAGGTTTAATTGTATCAGGGGTATCTTCAACTTTTCTATCTTTAGCGACATTCCGAAGATAATCTTCCTAAACCCCATAATTGCCTCGCTCTAACCCGACCGGCGTTGGCTTTTGACGAATTAAGACATCCCATAGGTCTCAGAATGAGAGTTTCCCATGGATCTTCCCTTCGTATCATAATTATTTGTAGTTTTAACATTTGGCCTAATCCCCAGTTCTTTCAGTGGAGGTCGGCGCCCTTAGTTAATGGTTGAACTTTTGGAAGCTACCTGGTGAAGAACCTGTGATTTATCCATTCATCCATTTTGATCGGAAAGAAACAATGTTTTCTAAGTTAATCAGAGGCAGAATTAGAATCATTTTTATGGCTCAAAGATCTGACTCGTAGAACAGTTGTTTTGCCCAGCCCCCAATAGCGTCACAATTCGTTGGAGATTATAGTGATTTTTCATCAAAATAAATTATTAATCACGTGTTATAATTTTGAATGTATTTATCATTATTTCCATATTGGACTATATAAAAAAACGTATGGAGCTTTATCAATAAGCAACAACTTTAGTAGGCGCTGAACGTTGGCGCGGTCATATCTTCGTTGTACTCGATTTAATGTTAGTTTTGTGGCGATAATATATTGAAACTATACGAATTTGAACGATAAAATATACAAGTGTATTAAAAATTCGGGCTAAAAATATTTATTGTTAACCGAAAAATATCGTTTGATTTCGATGCGTCGCCAGATCATAGCAACGAATATTGAATATATATTTTAAAATATAAAACCAAAGCAAATTTCTTTCATTGTATAACTCTGGCCAGGTAAGAGAAGAGTCCTGATATGTTTTTTACTATTTATAAAATTTACATAAACAGTTAAAATATATAAAGAATTCTCGTTTTATTTTTCAGGATTTTTGTTGAGCTTCAGTTGAGCTTCATAGGTAAAACATTTACTACCTATTTTGAGCCAATCCTCTTACGAGATTCTTCACCATTTCAAATTTACAGATAATATATGAAACTATTTCGTTTTATTTATATTTTATATGGACCAGAGTGTATTTTAAAAAGGGCTTCTCTCGATAATCAACTTTGCGCAAGGGTAGGAAAATACAAACAAGGTCACCAACGTCGTAATGGACAGGACATCATATCACCTTTATCTATATCCTAAGTTCTGGGTGTTTATCATATACAGACATATGTTCTTTATAATCTGGATGATTGGGCATTAGAATGTCCAACATTGATTCATCCTCTCGTTTGATGTCATATTGAAGGGTGAAAATTCTGGGATTTTTTTTTCTTTTCTGTGCTATAAGAAAAGAGACAAAGATACTACTCTAGGTAACCTTTTGCTAGATATGGGGTTAGCTAAGTCTCTGTAAATCTCCATTTGAATAATTCTTAGAATGATCTTATTTCTATGCTAATCGTACATTTAAAAATCGCTCGAAATTCCTAATAGTTTATCTTTGTTTTTAAATTGGGTCATTTTTATTTCATTCCGTTATGATTTAATTACCATTATCACATCCTTAGCTAGTCATCATATGATGTTTATCAGTAATCCTTATATATATAAAAATGAAATGCGAAATCGATGTTTGTTATCGCATCACGCAAAATCTACTGACTCAATCATTATGGAATTTCGCATGTAGGTAGCTGAAGATTTCGTTTAACATATAGGCTATTCAAAAAACTAAAAAAGTTAATGTGCTTTTTTTTTAAAATAAAAACCAAAAAGCGTTAGTACCAGTCTTTTACCGCTAGGGCGCAGCACTGGTCGCGACGATAGATGAATTTGATTTTTTTAAAGCATCGGTGGTTCAGTGGTAGAATGCTCGCCTGCCACGCGGGCGGCCAGGGTTCGATTCCCGGCCGATGCATTTTTTTTAAACAATTTTTAAAAAACTCATTTATATTATATCTTCTATATAAATGGAAATTTCATAAGTGGTGTTCGCTAAAAACTTTCGTTACAATGCATCAATTTCGACCAAATTTTCAACATTTATGTAAAACGAGATGGAGCAGGTTTTGCTTAACATCAAAATATTTTTCCTAACTTTAAAATACATAACTTTGCTGTTATCGGTAAAATACAAAAATATTCAACAGAGTAAATTTTATTTATATATAAATACAAAAAAAAAAATTCAGCAATTCATTCAACTCAATCTAAAAAAATATTCAAAACAAGCAATTTAAAGATAACATCATATGTAAAACAGTCGGCCAAGAAAACAACAACGATATTACATCTTTCTCACATATTCACACACAATCTTGATTAATAATTAAAACTAATCTTTAGCATTGTTTATTATACTTCATAATATATAATATTCGTTAGGCAAACTTTCACTAGGATAAAACCCGGGCGAAGCCGGGTACACATCCGCTAGTTATATATAAAATGTTTTTTATCTGCTCAATAAACTCGCATCTCCCTTTTGTCCAAATGTTTCTCCCAGAGCGGAGTGAATTCCTCCCAAGGTGTCAGGGTATCTTCATTGCTCTCAATTAGATAGCATTTAGCATAGATGGCATTTAGCGAAACACATAGAGTCGTCCAATCTATTGTATTCACACATCAATTTATAACCCTCTAGCCACTTTTGGGGTTCTGAAGTTCCATCTCCAGCAAAGGGAATTTTGACTAATGCAAAGCGAGATAAGTTGAGGTACTTTTACATAAGGAAGTAACAATGTTCAAAAGTATCAAATAAGTATACCTATCTTAGGACAACAGAAAAATACAAGTATACATAAGTTTCCTTTTTTTCTATTTAGAAATAATCCTTTGTTCTTTACATAAGTATAATACAGTTGTTGTATGTGACAGGGCTGAAGATTTATGGATTTTTGCTTACTAAAAATCCAAATACTGACATTACTGCGCTATATAAAGCTACAAGCGACCTTTGGGCTGGGACCACCTCTGAGACTAAGGAGCAACGGCAGTGGTGTGGATTTCCAACAAGGCCAATGAGCAAGCTTTGATAGCATAGATAACGACTATGAAAGTCAAGCCCAAATGCTTTTGTAAATATTTCTTCTCTATAAGATATGTCACTGAGACATTTGGGATAGTCAATGTGTGTGTGTGTGGGCGAGAAATTTATTTTCATCTTGAAAAGAAGAATATAGAGCATTGCGTGTAGATCTGTTCGCAACTAGGTGATGCTAAGGTGCATTATCATCATGCTCTTGCGATGGTGTTGATTAATAATTTAACATTTTGTATAAAAATTACCTAAACACCCAGCACACAGATAATCAAATTTAAATGGATATATTGATGTAATCTTTGATTAATGAAACAGAAAGGTCAACTCTCCCATCAAAATAGATTTTGACACTGAGCATTAAGGTGTCGCTATATCAATGAACTGAGTACGATAATTTGATAGAACAGCCAATAGATTGTATTTAATTATAGCATCTATTTTGAACAGATAATTTATGTTACTTTTTCAGAAATTGAAGTTTATTATTATATGAGACAATAAAGAGATGCCCCTGACATTGAATACCAGAATATCAGAGAGAATAAATTATATAATTATTGAATTACAACTTGACAAAATGAATTTAATGTAGATTCTTTACATATTCAACAAGCAGCCTGTGAATGATATAAAACATAGCACTAGTATTTTCGAAAATAATCAACAAATATAATTTGAAATTCTCTTTAAATAGCTAAGGTAGATATTATTATTTACAATATGAGAAACCTTTTTATTGAATATTTGAAACATTAAACTAATATGCTGATAGAAACAAATTTAAAATTAATGTTTTTCATATAGTACTTCAACAAAATTGAAAACACCAGAAACTTCTAATGGTTATATTCTATAAAATAATATTGATAGTTTCAAATCGAGAACGCTTGAAGAAATCTAGGACATTTCGTTTTGAATAGGAGGAGCAGTTGGGGTAGTTAATCAAGAGAATATACAAAATAATTGTTATTCTGGAGGGGAATTAAGAATAAATAGTTTATCGGGAGAAGGAACTATATAGGTAAGTAAGGAAGAGTGCGGGCTTTTTAAATAGAAGAGGCGATAGTGGGGGTTGTTAGTTACAAAGAGTGGAAGGAGATGAGTAATAAGGGATGTGGCTAGTTAGATTTGGGGAGAAAATGAGAATCACTGAACGTTTTTGCTGTTGAATGAATGGAATAAATAGTGAGGAGCTGGAATTTGGGGGTAGATTTCAGAATAGGGAAATTTAGAGGTTGTTAGAGAGGATTAAGGAAGTGAGATAGTTAGGAGGAAGCGCAGAATTGGAATTCATTTAGGAACGCTGCAGTTGGAAAATACATTTAGGATGTAGATGGTTGGGTAATTATTTAGGAGAGTGAGTGGGATATATGGTTAGGAGGAGGCGTAGGTGTATTTAGTCATGAAGGGGCAACAAGGTTATATTGAGAGAAGTGGGCTCTGTAGGTTAATTTAGTTAGGAGAGATTGGTGGGATCATTAAGGGCATTGGGGTAGTTTTGTAAGGAGGAGGTGGTGGGGTTATTTAGTTGGCAGGAGGGAGGGTGATATTTTATTAGGAGGAGAATGGGGATTATTTATGTAGGAGGGAGCAGGGACCTATTTAGATAGAAGGGGGGGAGGGCGAATTTAAGTAGGAGATAGGGTAACTATTTAGGTAGGAGGGAGGGGGGACTATTCAGGTAGGAGGGAAGGGGGACTATTCAGGTAGGAGGGAAGGGGGCCTATTCAGGTAGGAAGGAGGGGGGACTATTCAGGTAGGAGGGAAAGGGGACTATTCAGGTAGGAGGGAAGGGGGACTATTCAGGTAGGAGGAAGGGGGGCTTATTCAGTTAGGAGGGAGGAGAGACTATTTAGGTAGGAGGGAGGGGGAGCTATTTAGTTAGGAGGGAGAGGGACTATTTAGGTTGGGGGGCGGGGCTTATTTAGGAAGGAGGGTGGGGACTATTCAGGTAGGAGGGAGGAGGGGCTATTTAGGTAGGAGGGTTGGGGCTATTTAGGTAGGAGGGAGGGGGGCCTATTTAGGTAGGGGGGTGGAGACAATTCAGGTAGGAGGGAGGGGGGACTATTCAGGAAGGAGGGAGGGGGGCTTATTTAGTTAGGAGGGAGGGGGGACTATTTAGGTAGGAGGGAGGGGGCTAATTAGGTAGAAGGGAGGGGGGCTATTTAGGTAGGAGGGAGAGGGGCTTGTTTAGGTAGGAGGGAGAGGGACTATTTAGGTTGGAGGGAGCGGGGCTTATTCAGGAAGGAGGGAGGGGGGCTATTTAGGTAGAAGGGAGGGGGGCTATTTAGGTAGGAGGGAGAGGGGCTTGTTTAGGTAGGAGGGAGAGGGACTATTTAGGTTGGAGGGAGCGGGGCTTATTTAGGAAAGAGGGTGGGGACTATTCAGGTAGGAGGGAGGAGGGGCTATTTAGGTAGGAGGTTGGGGGCTATTCAGGTAGGAGGGAGGGGGCTATTTAGGTAGAAGGGAGGGGGGCTATTCAGGTAGGAGGGAGAGGGGCTTGTTTAGGTAGGAGGGAGAGGGACTATTTAGGTTGGAGGCAGCGGGGCTTATTTAGGAAGGAGGGTGGGGACTATTCAGGTAGGAGGGAGGAGGGGCAATTTAGGTAGGAGGTTGGGGGCTATTCAGGTAGGAGGTAGGGGGAACTATTCAGGTAGGAGGGAGGGGGACTTATTTATGTAGGAGGAAAGGGGGCTTATTTAGGTAGGAGGGAGGGGGACTATATAGGTAGGAGGGAGGGGGGCTAATTCAGGTAGGAGGGAGGGGTCTATTTAGTTAGGAGGGTAGGGACTATTTAGGCAGGAGGGAGGGGGGACTATTTAGGTAGTTGGGAGGGTTAGACTATTTATGTAGGAGGGAGGGGGGCTTATTCAGGTAGGAGGGAGTGGAACTTATTTAGGTAGAAGAGAGGAGGGACTATTCAAGTAGGAGGGAGTGGGGCTTATTTAAGTAGAAAGGATGGGGGGCTTATTTAGGTAGAAGGGAGGGGGGACTATTCAGGTAGGAGAGAGGGGGGACTATTCAGGTAGGAGGGAGGGGGTCTATTTAGGTAGGAGGGTGGGGACTATTCAGGTAGGAGGGAGGGGGGCCTATTTAGGTAGGAGGAAGGTGGGCCTATTTAGGTAGGAGGGTGGGGCTATTCAGGTAGGAGGGAGGGGAGCCTATTTAGGTAGGAGGGAGGGGGGCTAATTTAGGTAGGAGGGAGTGGTCTATTTAGGTAGGAGGGTAGGGACATTTTGGTAGGAGGGAGTGGGGCCTATTTAGGTAGTTGGGAGGGTTAGACTATTTATGTAGGAGGGAGGGGGGCTTATTTAGGCAGGAGGGAGTGGGGCTTATTTAGGTAGAAGGGAGGAGGGACTATTTAAGAAGGAGGGAGAGGGCCTTATTTATGTAAGAGAGAGGGGGGCTTTTTAAGGTAGGGGGTCTATTTAGGTAGGAGGGTGGGGACTATTCAGGTAGGAGGGAGGGGGGCCTATTTAGGTAGGAGGGAGGGGGACTATTTAGGTAGGAGTGAGGGGGGCTATTTAGGTAGGAGGGAGGGGGGGCTATTTTGGTAGGTGGGAGGGGGGCTTGTTTAGGAAGGAGGGAGTGGGGACTATTTAGGAAGGAGGGAGGGGGGCCTATTTAGGTAGGAGGGAGGGGGGCCTATTTAGGTAGAAGGGAGGGGGGACTATTCAGGTAGGAGGGAGGGGGGGCCTATTTAGGTAGGAGGGAGGGGGCCTATTTAGGTAGAAGGGAGGGGGGACTATTCAGGTAGGAGGGAGGGGGGCCTATTTAGGTAGAAGGGAGGGGGGACTATTTAGGTAGGAGGGAGGACTATATAGGTAGAAGGGGGTAGGGAATTTTTAGTGTGGAATGGGTACAGGAAATTTAGTAGGTAGAAGTGAGGGGATATTCAGTAAGGAGATGTGAGGGGATATTTAGTAGGGAGGAGTGGAGTGGTTAAACAAATTATGAGGGGTAGTGGGGCTTTTAATTTCATTCAATATCATTGGGTTGGGTTGGAATGGGGCGGGGGTTTCGTGATAATTATCGGCCATAAGTGCCAATATGTTTAAATGTTTGTATGATATATCATACTTGAGTAACAATTAATAAGACACAAATATAAATATAAGATGTTCACAAAAAGTTCAGAAACATAATTGCTGGCAAATTTAAATTTGGAGCAATGTTTATATTTTTGAAATTGTGATACATCTTAAAATATTTTTGTGGGGATAAGAATTGATAAAGCCGCCCTTTTTTAAAATTCTGATTCTAAATGGAACCAAGTTTACTAGTATGAATTTTGAGTTTTATCAGTTTTGTATAAAACATTGTTCTATGAATTTTTTCGCAATTCAATATTTATATCTCATATCTAATAAATTTCAAATTTTGACAGTATTTTATAATTTGTGGATTTTTGTTTAATCATGTATCATGGAATATATCTATATAATAGAGAAAACGCTGAATTCTTCAGCACTAGATCTTTCACTGCTCACTTTATTCAGACAGTACTTTTAAATTGTGATGCTCTTGTTTTCCTATATTTCTTGTATTATTTCTCAAAATTAGACCAACTATTTACTTTTCTTGTTCATTCAGTAGTTTAATTCATGCAATACATTTTGAAAATATAACGTTTTTTAAATATTTGTGACCATGTATATTCATATACCATGAAAAATATCTCAAAATTATACCTTATCTCACACTTAGCGGCCTTTGTTCTTTTTTATCTCATTCAATAAATCTCAAAATCAAACAAAATTAAACACAATACTTTAAAATTGTTGGAAGAGTTAATAGAGCTGAAAAATTAATATAGCTAAAATTAAAAAAATACTTTTTTTTTTGCATTCAAATTCACGATTTTAACCAAAATAAGTTAGTAATTTGATTCACCCTTCCTTTTATTTTTAGAATTTTATTCTTCCGAATATATAGTATTTAGTTTTATATTACTAAAACATATATAATATTGACATGTTAGAATATTAGGTTATGTGAAAAATATTTAATTAAAAACTATTCCAGTAGACATTGTCCTGCCCAAGGTGATGTGTTTAGGACGAGAAGCGGTTCAAGATTTTCTGGGATATCTCATTGAGGCCGAAAGTAATGAATCCAGCGGTTCTTCTACGTCCTGATGGGAATACAGCAGCAATGTGGAGCCTACTAGAGCCGATGGTCTTTTACTTGATCCTACAATAGATCCACAATAATATTAGAAAAAAATAAAGGAACAAATCTTACGTAGAAAATATTGATGTAAACTCTGCCTCCTACTTCACCTACCCACTTAGACCTCAAATAGCAGTTGCATATACTGTAGACCTACTCCACATCCACTGTCTTCCAGAAATATCTATATTTTCACCAAATATATCACTGAATCTACAACTAAATCCCGTGTGATGTCATCTACTGACAGAAATAAGAAGATATATATAGGCAGCTGTATCTCTGTAACTCTATTCCTGAGTTACCAGTCGCTGCCCAAGACCAATGAAACAATCAATATCCAGCTACAACTTATATTCCTGTATTCCTGAGATGCCAGACATTACTATATTTCACGAAAGCAACAAATTGCCAACTTCCCACTTTAATTCTCTCTGTAGTCCTGAGAATTCAATCTCTAACGGAGACCAAGAAGGCACCAACTCGACATCCAAACTTATAATCAATCAACAATATAGTCACAGTGTCTAGCGGGAACCTCGCACCAACGGCCCAGAATCTCGCCGTACCACTCTGACCCTGTCCTAACTGTCTGATTCAAAGTCCAATAAATAAGAAAACAGTTTATTCCTTGTGAAAAAATAGTACAAATGTGATATTGTACTGGGATAAGGTGCGTAAATTTAGAAAAAGGCATCTCCTTAAGGCAACTTTCAGTTGCACGATAAGGAGATGCCTTTTTCTAAGTTTATTCCTTGTTTTTCTTATCTTTCATAACATCTCTGATATAATAATAACTGTTGTATTCCAATTGATTACACACAGCGTTCAACGTTAATTATACTTTAATTAACTACAAGGTAAAGGGAATATATATAGATTAAATAGTAAACACACATGGAGAGAGAGAAAAAATGGCGTGGCAACGCCGCTGGCTAGGATTACATCCACAGGATGTGTGACGTCAGCTCAGGTTGCCGATGGCCAACCGTCCGCCGCCACCAGCAATCTCCTCCCTCGAAGTGACCTCCTATTCAAGGATCACTTCGCCGCTTAAGAGTCTCGAACGATGAAGTTCGTGTAGGTTTCTCCACAGTGGCTTGGTCAAAATGTCCGCTAGGTTTCTTCCACTTATTTACTTCGGTACTGAGGAGTTCAATTGAGTTCTGAGCATTTCTCTGGTTCCTTAGGATCATTGGATGAGATCGAGTAGGAGAAGGTTTCACAGTATCTTCATTATGGCTGTCCTCTTCTGTAGGTATCACGTCTTCTTGATCTAATAAAGACACTGGAATCTCTTCAATCTCCCGTTGAGTCCCATAGCTGTAGTGTTCAACTGATGGAAGCACCTCCCGGTTGCTGTCGTTCCTCGATACATCACTCTCTTTGAAGACACAGTCCCGAGATTCCACCACTTTCTTCATCTCAGGAATCCACACTCTGTAGCCACGTCCTCTGAGTGCATATCCAACAAGGTTACCTTTGACAGCTCTCCTTTCGAGTTTGGATTTACGGACTTGTCTTGGAATATGGACAAATACTTGACAGCCAATAGCTCTTATGTGTTTAAGACTAGGCTTGTTCCCTGTCCACAGTTCATATGGCGTGCTTTCACCATTGTGATTGTTGAGAACTCTGTTTCTGACATAGGCTGCGGTGTAAGTCAGCTCCGCCCAGGAAGCCTTTGGTAGACCACTTCCAGATATAGTGCTCCTGACAAGATCTAGGAGTGTCCTATTCATTCTTTCTGCCACACCATTCTGTTGGGGTCTATACGTCATAGTGTGTTCATGAACTATTCCAACGCTCGCGCAGAAAGTGTCCCATTCTTTGGAACAAAATTCCAAGCCATTATCCGTACGTATTCGTTTTAGTTTCCGGCTGGTTTGTTTCTCAGATTCTTGAATCCATTCATTGACTTTTCCCAGGGTTCCGCCTTTGTTTTTCAGGAAAAATACACTTGTATATCTCGTAGATTCATCAATGATGGTTAAGACGTACTTGGCTCCTCCCCAGCTCAATACGTCGAGTGGACCCATCAAGTCCGCATGCACCAAGTCCAACGGCATGATTTCTTTTTCCTCCTTGTGTGAGTGTTGAAGGAATGGCAGACGGTAAGACTTGCCGATCAAGCAGTCTTCGCACTTTTCTGGCTTTGCCGGGCTGCAATCAAGTCCTCTTACGCTTTGGTTCTTGGCCATCTTTGCTATCGTATATGCATTTACATGCATCAGCCTTTTGTGCCAAAGTTCCAGTGTAAGCTCTTCCTTGCATTCAGATACAAGAGAAACACGATCATTCTGATCTATCGGAGAGGATGGAGTAGTCTGGACGTAGTAAAGTCTACCCAACTTCTTTCCCTCTATCAAGAGTTTACCTTTCATGTCCATAATGTGGCAACCACTCCTGTTGAAGACAACTTTTCTACCGTTTTCTATCATTTGGAGTACAGACAGAACACTGTGACGCATATCTGGAACATACAAGGTGTTCTGGGCAACCATATTGCTGGCATCTCCCTTGTGTCCAACAATATTGGCACTGACAGTACCGATACCACATGCTTCTATAGAAGAACCATTCGCAATAGTGATGGAACTCATATTGCTTGTGCACTCTTTCAGACATGTGAAGTAATCTCTCTTGGGAGTCATATGGTGCGTCGCTCCAGAATCTATGATCCAGGTCTCGGCGGTAGCTCCAAACAATGTGTTGCACATTGCCGACATATTTACGCCTTTGTTTTGGTCAAACCTCTTTGGTCTTTGTTCATTCTTTCCTTTCTTCCTGCATTCCCTTGCATAATGACCTTTACCTCCACATTTGAAACAACCTTTGCTTTAAATTGTTTTTCGGTTTCAATGGGCTTCGAAGAGGCATTAACGACCATGGCACCCACATCTTTTGGTAGATTAGACGAACGCCTTTCTGCTTCTGCCAACAGCCGTCTTTTAACTGTGGCGGTCGTGAAGTCTGAATCAGGCAAGTTACATATGGTTGAGACAACGGTGTCCCAATCCTCTGGTAATCCACCCAAAAGAACCATAGCCAAATCGCCATCATCAATTTTGTCGCCAATTTGGGCCAGTTTGTTTACAATGTGGTTAATCTTCCCCATATACCCTTCCATATTGCTGTGCTGAGTCAACCTTTCGCCATATAACTGCCTTCTTAGTTGTACGGCTCGATATCTACTATCCTTTGGTGCGTATAATTTTTCCAGTTCCTCCCAGACCTCTTTCGGAGTATTCAAATGTTGAACATGCAATTGTTGTTCATCATTAATCCCGAGGCAAATTTTTGCAAACGCCTTACCCTCCCGCGACAAAAAAAAAATTGTTGCAACAAGGTCACTAGGGTCAGGCTTAGCCTCTCCTGGATTGATCAAACTCCACAAATCGTTTTCGATTAGAACGAGTTTCATCTGGAAGCTCCAGCTGGAGTAATTAGCACCATTTAATTTTGTAATCGTCGTGTTTGCCATTTTACAAAATATTTGGTAAGTAGAAAAAGGATGTTCCAAGTAATCAAAGGAAATTTGGTTACTCACGTTTTAGGCTTCGCGCTTCTTCAGTCTGACGTTTTAAGTCTTGTGCTTCTTCAGTTTCACGTTTTAGGCCTTGCGCGTCTTCAGTCTCATAATCTTTGTTGTATTCCAATTGATTACACACAGCGTTCAACGTTAATTATACTTTAATTAACTACAAGGTAAAGGGAATATATATAGATTAACCCTTAATTACTCGCGTCGAGACACAGGTCTCACCTAAATTTTTAATCGAAAAAATAAATGTGATTTTCGAGTCCAAATAATTTGTAAGTTTTTGTAGCTTAAGATAGCATCGAAATAAATATTTTAGACCATTTGTTCTATCGCTTAGCCCCTAGAAGGAAGAAAAATAAAACAAAAAAGCCACCGCCGAGACAAACGTCTCGACGCGAGTACTTGCGTAATAATTTTGGTTTAGGTTTCATTTTCCGGCTGGCTCTATCTTCGTAAAACAGTAAGTTATTATTCTTCTTCTAATTATATTTTTTGTTCCTAAATATCCTAAATTCTCTCTCTCTCTCTGTCTGTCTCTCTTAGGTATTTAGAATTTATTTATTTTTATTCAATATTTTAATACTAAATATTTCCAAAAATATATATTACATTATAAAAAATGGCTAGTACTTCTGAGAGGAATCAGAGTGAATCCGACATGAATTGCGATGAAATAAATTGTGATTTATCCGATACTCTTCTGATACCGAAATTTATAGTTATCATGACACAGACTCTGAACAGAATTCACCTGGATCTCAACGCGAGTACTTACGTAACAAATATAGGCGCGAGTAATTAAGGGTTAAATAGTAAACACACATGGAGAGAGAGAAAAAATGGCGTGGCAACGCCGCTGGCTAGGGTTACATCCACAGGAAGTGTGACGTCAGCTCAGGTTGCCGAAGGCCAACCGTCCGCCGCCACCAGCAATAACTATAACATCTTATAATGTAATAAATGTTTGAGTTTCGTGTTGTAACCCTTCATTGAATAAATATAACAAATATCTAATAGAACACTAAATAATGCAATATATATTAATCAATAACTATGTTTTTTATGATAATCACGTGGCACATAAGGCAATGGTGATCTCTTATAGGGATTTACTTTTTAAGTTCATTTCGAAAACAAACAAAATTAATAAATAAGTATTCATTTTTAAAAATATTTTATTTAAATGCACTAAAAGGAAATAATAAAATATTTCATTTTCTGTCATTTAGATATTAGATGTATCTGAGTGAAAATGAAAGCGGTGGGGGACGATCATCGTGAATTTCGAACCTAATGTGATTTAAGATATAGTAACTAATTAACTATTTTTATTAGTATTTGCTTTAGTTCACCTCTTCTCTAAATATGATCGTCCCTCGCCGCTCTTACATATAAATAGATACATAAAATTGCTCAAAAAGGATTTTTTTTTCTTTTTTCAATGCATCTAAATAAAATATTTCTAAATATATTTTTATTTGCATTGTCATCTTGTTGTAAGAAGTTTACAGAATTTTATATTTCTATTTTCTCCAGAAGTATACTGAAATCGATTACAATATTTTTGTAAATACAGACATATAGAGGCATGTTAAATAAAAGCTGTAAAAAACCCTATAGTGGTGATAGAAATGAACCACAAAACCCCCAGTTTTAGAAAACCAAGAAAATACCCAAGATGGTGTCGAACTATGTCTCTCACCAGTACATTGCGGCTTCATTACATCCGACGAGAAATTTTAAAAATCTGCCGAATAACACAAAATGTGTTTATATATAAACTGGTGAAGTGGCAAGGTAAAATTATCTACCCAGAATACATCATGCTGTTGATGGAACCAACCTTGTACTGATGAGGAACAGAGCCTGAAATCATGGCAAACAGGTTGTCCTCTGTCTGAATTTACTGAATATAGTGTTTGGTTCATTTATATCCCTACTACGTGGAGCTGGGTTAATACACAAAATGTAATTTTATTGAAAATTCAAATGAAATTTAAATTTTTAATGGAAAAATAGAAACCATAATTTTACAATATCAATTATATCCTTATATCTATAAAAATGAAATGCGAAATCGATGTTTGTTATCGCATCACGCAAAATCTACTGACTCAATCATTATGGAATTTCGCATGTAGGTAGCTGAAGATTTCGTTTAACATATAGGCTATTCAAAAAACTACAAAGGTTAATGTACTTTTTTAAAAATTATTTAACTGAAATGGATTAGTTCCCGCCTTTTGCCGCTTGGCGCCGCACTGGTCGCGACGAACTTGATTGTGATTGGTTAATAGCTTTACACTTATTTTGTTATTACACGCTGCATTTTTCGAAAGGTAAGAATATATATATTTATTATTTAAACTCTTTGGAAATATTATTGTTTAGAAATATTTTTCTAATTTAATTGCTACTACGTTTTTTTTTAGATAAGGTATACTGTTTAATTCTCATAAGGAATATTCATTTTATATTATATATTCATATAATCATTTACGATTTAGATTATTGTTTAGAAATATTTTTCTAATTTCTAATTATGTTTTTTTCTGTATAGCTTGCTACATATATTTTACTATATATGTTTGTTCCATGCAATAGTTTTATACTTATTAGCATTTATATTGTAAGCAGCTTCTATGCATTTTTAATAACTGCTTTTTTTTAGGGGTAGGCTCAATTTATTGGGCAGTTTTTTTCAAACAAATTAGACAAAGGTATACTGTTTGATTCTCATAAAAGGAATATTCATATTATATTATATAATCATATAATCATTTACGATTTAGATTATTGTTTAGAAATATTTTTCTAATTTCTAATTATATTTTTTTCTATATTGCTTGCTACGTATATTTTACTATATATATTTGTTCCCTGCAATAGTTTTATACTTATTAGCATTTATATTGTAAGCAGCTTCTATGCATTTTTAATAACTGCTTTTTTTAGGGGTAGGCTCAATTTATTGGGCAGTTTTTTCAACCAAATTAGACTTTTTTATTAGGCCTTCTTCCATTGTCTTTTTTTTTGTTTTGCTGTCATTTGTTTAGGTAGTATGTATATTTATCTGCTTCATAATATGTAGCTGCTCATATATATCTATATAGGCTCAATTTATTGGGCAGTTTTTTCAACCAAATTAACTTTTTTTTTAGGCCTTCTTCCATTGTCTTTTTTTTTTTGTTGTTTTGCTGTCATTTGTTTAGGTAGTATTTATATTTATCTGCTTCCTAATAAGTAGCTGCTCATATTCTTATATCTATAAAAATGAAATGCGAAATCGAAGTTTGTTATCGCATCACGCAAAATCTACTGACTCAATCATTATGGAATTTCGCATGTAGGTAGCTGAAGATTTCGTTTAACATATAGGCTATTAAAAAAACTACAAAGGTTAATGTACTTTTTAAAAAAATTATTTAACTGAAATGGATTAGTTCCCGCCTTTTGCCGCTTGGCGCCGCACTGGTCGCGACGAACTTGATTGTGATTGGTTAATAGCTTTACACTTATTTTGTTTTTACACGCTGCATTTTTCGAAAGGTAAGATTATATATATTTATTATTTAAACTCTTTGGAAATATTATTGTTTAGAAATATTTTTCTAATTTAATTGCCACTACGTTTTTTTAGATAAGGTATACTGTTTAATTCTCATAAGGAATATTCATTTTATATTATATATTCATATAATCATTTACGATTTAGATTATTGTTTAGAAATATTTTTCTAATTTCTAATTATGTTTTTTTCTGTATAGCTTGCTACATATATTTTACTATATATGTTTGTTCCATGCAATAGTTTTATACTTATTAGCATTTATATTGTAATCAGCTTCTATGCATTTTTAATAACTGCTTTTTTTAGGGGTAGGCTCAATTTATTGGGCAGTTTTTTCAACCAAATTAGACTTTTTTTTTTAGGCCTTCTTCCATTGTCTTTTTTTTTTGTTTTGCTGTCATTTATTTAGGTAGTATTCATATTTATCTGCTTCATAATATGTAGCTGCTCATATATATCTATATAGGCTCAATTTATTGGGCAGTTTTTTCAACCAAATTAACTTTTTTTTAGGCCTTCTTCCATTGTCTTTTTTTTCTGTTGTTTTGCTGTCATTTGTTTAGGTAGTATTTATATTTATCTGCTTCCTAATATGTAGCTGCTCATATCCTTATATCTATAAAAATGAAATGCGAAATCGAAGTTTGTTATCGCATCACGCAAAATCTACTGACTCAATCATTATGGAATTTCGCATGTAGGTAGCTGAAGATTTCGTTTAACATATAGGCTATTCAAAAAACTACAAAGGTTAATGTACTTTTTTAAAAAAATATTTAACTGAAATGGATTAGTTCCCGCCTTTTGCCGCTTGGCGCCGCACTGGTCGCGACGAACTTGATTGTGATTGGTTAATAGCTTTACACTTATTTTGTTTTTACACGCTGCATTTTTCGAAAGGTAAGATTATATATATTTATTATTTAAACTCTTTGGAAATATTATTGTTTAGAAATATTTTTCTAATTTAATTGCTACTACGTTTTTTTAGATAAGGTATACTGTTTAATTCTCATAAGGAATATTCATTTTATATTATATATTCATATAATCATTTACGATTTAGATTATTGTTTAGAAATATTTTTCTAATTTCTAATTTTATGTTTTTTTCTGTATAGCTTGCTACATATATTTTACTATATATGTTTGTTCCATGCAATAGTTTTATACTTATTAGCATTTATATTGTAAGCAGCTTCTATGCATTTTTAATAACTGCTTTTTTAGGGGTAGGCTCAATTTATTGGGCAGTTTTTTCAACCAAATTAGACTTTTTTTTTTTAGGCCTTCTTCCATTGTCTTTTTTTTTTTTTTTGTTTTGCTGTCATTTATTTAGGTAGTATTCATATTTATCTGCTTCATAATATGTAGCTGCTCATATATATCTATATAGGCTCAATTTATTGGGCAGTTTTTTCAACCAAATTAACTTTTTTTTAGGCCTTCTTCTATTGTCTTTTTTTTTTGTTTTGCTATCATTTGTTTAGGTAGTATTTATATTTATCTGCTTCCTAATATGTAGCTGCTCATATATATCTATATATGTTCTACTCATATTTATTGTGCATATTTTTACAGCAAAATATACCTTTTTTTTACGTCTTCTTCCATTTGATTTTTTTAATCAGTCGTTTTACGTTTTCACTGAGTTTTATGCATTTTTCCCTTCCTTTCAGATTATTTCTATGCATTTTTTATTTTGGCCTTAGTCATGAGTCGAGCTTATTTTAATACACTAATTTTAATTTTTTTTTCATTCTCAGCCCTTGATGTTTCACATTTTTCAGTTATCCTTATTTTTATTTTTACTAATGCTTTGTGTTTGTAGGTATGCCAAGCCATAGGAGAAGCAATCTTTCTCAGCGTTCCAATAGCTCTAGGGTTCAGCATGCTTACAGACTGCGCGAAACCAGAAGACAGAATATTCGCAGATTGCGTGCACAGTCCGCGCGTCAAGCAGCTGTGCGGTCGTTAGAGACACCTGATCCCATCCATTCTCGCTTACAGGCGCATTCAGAAATATATTCTTCTACTCGGAGGAATACTAGAACAAATAATTTTTTCAGCAGCGTTTGGTCTTCTATGTAAAATGCAGGCTTTAATTATTCTTATAAAAAAGGGCGTACCTGGATCTGTAAAAGAAAAAAAAAATTTTTTTCTCAAAATATTTCGAGAGATTGCTCCCTCTTTATCAATTTATTGTACAGTGAATTTAATTTACAATTTATTGTACATCATATGGAAACAAATTTGTCATTGGTCAAAAATAATTATTAATAATGATTGAACAAAAAAAAAAATAATATAATAAAATATTTTGAAAATTAAAGGTTTTTTTGTAATGCAGTATTTTTTAATGTTTTTCAAACGAAATTTATGGAAATAAAAATAAGAAACAAATTAAATTGACTGCGATTATTAGAAAAAAAAATTAAGTTAAAAGAGACAAATAAGGTTCGGGGATTTCTTCGTATCTATTTACACTAGCAGGGTCCTTCATTGATGCTATGGCCTCCAGGAACTTCCTCTGGTGCGAGTTCTGGATGCCCCTGTAAGTAGTGGAAGTATTTTCCCAATCTGGCTGATGTCCCGATCGGAGACCATGCTCCACCATGGCAAATCTTTCTTTTGCATACTTCCAAGAAGATTTGTGCTCTTGGAGTCTGGTCCCAAGGAAACGGCCTGTCTCTCCAATGTAGGATACATTGCAGCTTTTGCATGGGATCCTATACACAACGTCCTTTGTGTTTCCTATCTCCACTTTCTGTTTTGTTATTGTATTTCGGACTATAGTTTTTAAAGATGATGCATTTTTGAAAATAAATTTTTGAAAATGAATCTAATGGCTACCTACCCTTTTTAGATATACTTTTCGAAAATAAATTAAATTATCTTCAAACCACTGTTTTTAGAAAACCTAGTCACTCACCAGTATACCTCCATGCCAACTCCTTTGGTCCTATCTCCCATAAAATTTCCCTTGTAAAAACTCTCACCAAGCGTGCCTTCACACATTGCTCCACTGATAAACTTAAATATATAGAATTGAACACTATCCAGAAAGAATTAATATCGAATGGATATACAAAGGAATTCATCAAAAAACATTCGTATAAAATTAATAGCTTTCATAGTAAAAAAGAATTAAAAAATAAATGTATAATGCCATATGGAGCAGGAGCTGAGAAAATAGCTCATATTTTAAAAAATTCTGGAATAACCACTGTTTTCAAAAATGCATCATCTTTAAAAACTTTAGTCCGAAATACAATAACAAAACAGAAAGTGGAGATAGGGAACACAAAGGACGTTGTGTATAGGATCCCATGCAAAAGCTGCAATGTATCCTACATTGGAGAGACAGGCCGTTTCCTTGGGACCAGACTCCAAGAGCACAAATCTTCTTGGAAGTATGCAAAAGAAAGATTTGCCATGGTGGAGCATGGTATCCGATCGGGACATCAGCCAGATTAGAACAAATACTTCCACTATTTACAGGGGCATCCAGAACTCGCACCAGAGGAAGTTCCTGGAGGCCATAGCATCAATGAAGGACCCTGCTAGTGTAAATAGATACGAAGAAATCCCCGAACCTTATTTGTCTCTTTTAACTTAATTTTTTTTCTAATAATCGCAGTCAATTTAATTTGTTTCTTATTTTTATTTCCTTAAATTTCGTTTGAAAAACATTAAAAAATACTGCATTACAAAAAAACCTTTAATTTTCAAAATATTTTATTATATTATTATTGTTATTAATTTTTTTTTGTTTAATCATTATTAATAATTATTTTTGACCAATGACAAATTTGTTTCCATATGATATACAATAAATTGTAAATTAAATTCACTGTACAATAAATTGATAAAGAGGGAGCAATCTCTCGAAATATTTTGAGAAAAAAATTTTTTTTTTCTTTTACAGATCCAGGTACGCCCTTTTTTATAATCTTAATTAATGGATCGCCTTTTGACTCAAACTATTTAATTATTCTGTTGCTGTTGAATACTTTAAGCACCCTTTAATTTCCCTTTGGATGATGGACACTACATGCAGGTTTTGTGGGGCCTTAAGATGGAAAGATGAGTCTTCTGGAATGTGCTGTTCAAACGGGAAAGTCCGTTTGCCATTAATTGACTTACCTCCCGAGCCACTTCGCAGCCTATTATCTTGAGAGAATTCTGATTCAGTCCATTTTTTGTGTAATATTCGCAAATATAATTCCTGCTTTCAAATGACATCATTTGGAGCTGAAAACCAAACCCACTCTGTTACTTTTCCAACCACATTTTCTATCCAAGGCCAGGTCTACCACAAAATAGGTTCACTTATGCCATCTGAGAACCGGCCAAGTAGATTTCTTCAGATCTATTTTATGGGCAATGATGATGATGATGATATTCAGACTGATCGAAGAAGCCAGCAAATACAGGGAGTACGTCGTAATATTGTACAGGGTTTGCAGCGCATGTTGCACCAACACAATCTACTGGTTCAACAGTTTAAAACTACACTTGAAAATCTCCCCAGTGATGCATACAGAGTTGTTGTAAATGCTGATCGGACACCTCCTGGTCAACATTCTAGACGGTATAATGCTCCTACAGCTAATGAGGTTGCGGTTGTCTTAGCTGGTAATCAGTTTGGCTCACGTGACATTGTTTTACATCAGCGAGATAATTTGCTGCAACATGTTAGCGACACACATCGCTTTTATGATGCCCTTCAATATCCTTTAATTTTCTGGAAAGGCCAAGAAGGATATTCTTTTCATATTCCTCAGATCGACCCAAACACTAGACAGCCTTTGTCAAGTAAAGTGTCTTCTATGGATTTTTATGGCTATTTTTTTATGGTTCGCCGAAATAGTCCAAATGTCATTGTTCAATTTGGCCAGCTCTTTCATCAATTCCTGGTCGATATGTATGCTAAGGTAGAAAGTGAACGTTTGCGCTATATTACGCTGCACCAGAGAAACTTGCGTGCAGAGAGTTATATTCATTTGCGCGATGCCCTGTCAACTGATGCAAATATTAACCCTAATATCTTGGGTCAAAGGATCATTTTACCATCAAGTTTTGTCAATAGTCCCAGGTATTTGGCAGAATATACGCAGGATGCTTTTTGTTATGTTCGGAAATTTGGGCGTCCAGATCTTTTTATTACTTTTACAAGTATCCCCTCTTGGGAAGAGCTATCTGCAGCGTTGCTACCAGGACAAAAACAGCTGGATAGACATGATATCACAGCTCGGGTTTTTCGGCAAAAATTAGTTAAATTTATTGGGGCTCTAACAAAAGGCCAATTGTATGGAGCAACAGTTGCGTGGATGTATTCTGTTGAATGGCAGAAAAGGGGACTTCCTCATGCTCACATATTAGTTTGGCTAGCAAATAAGCTCCGTCCCACTCAGATAAACTCTGTTATATGTGCTGAGTTTCCAGATCCTATTCAAGACCCGCTATTGTATAACATTGTGGTTAAGAATATGATACATGGGCCTTGCGGTGAGTACAACCCTGTGTCCCCCTGTATGAAGAATAGTAGCTGTTCTAAAAAAAATCCAAAACAGTTTTTGCTGGAAAACCAGACTAATGAGAATGGTTATCCTTTATATAGGAGACGCGCACCTGAAGCAGGTGGCTTTACTGCAAAGGTTAAAATACGTGGACGCGAAGAGGTCACAATTGACAATCGTTGGGTGGTGCCTTATTCTCCATTGCTATCGAAGATGTTTTGTGCACATATCAATGTTGAGAACTGTAGTTCTGTTAAAGCAATAAAATATATTTTCAAATATGTCAATAAGGGCAGTGATCGAGCTATTATTAATTTACGCAGAGAAGGTAGAGGTCCTGACCCTCAAAATGAGGTGCTAATGTATCAGTGTGCCAGATACATAAGCAGCAATGAAGCTGTTTGGCGTCTTCTCAGCTTCCCTTTACACCAACGCCATCCAGCTGTTATCCATTTAGCTGTGCATCTTGAGAATGGAGAACGGATATATTTCAATCAAAACACTCTTGCCCATCGAATGCGTAATCCACCAAGGACAACCCTGACTGCATTTTTTTCATTATGCCAAACTGATTCCTTTGCTAGGACCCTGTTCTATCCAGATGTTCCCCAATACTACACTTGGAATTCTTCTGCCCACGAATGGAGAAGGCGCGTTCAAGGCAAGCTGGTCGAAGGACGGCATGGAGTGAAGAGATCAGACACTATTGGACGGGTTTACGCTGTGCATGTCAGTAACTTTGAATGCTTTTGTTTACGTATGTTACTACATAACATCAAGGGACCAACTTCCTTCGCATATTTGACGATTGTTAATGGCAGTCAATACGAAACATTTAGAGAAACATGCGCAGCTCTTGGATTATTGGAGAATGATAACCATTGGGTTGTCACAATAGATGAGGCCGTTCTTTGTCAGGCTCCTACAAGAGTAAGGCAATTGTTTGCCATATTAATTTCTACGTGCACAATTTCGAACCCTCAGCAGTTATGGATTACCTATAGAGATGAGATGGCAAGTGATATTCTTCATCGTTATCAGCTTCTCGATTCCTCCATCAGGTATAATGATCTGATATATAATGAAACATTGTGTAACATTGAGGATCGTGTCGTATCTATATGTGGGAAGAAACTGCAGGAATTAGGCTTAGGAGCACCCAGGAGAAATGTGGTTACCAATTCTGACATTTTGAGAGAACTTGCGTATGATACGGCAGAACCTGAAGACAATGTTGCATCCATGCTGCTCAAACTCTTGCCAGAACAAATAAGAGTTTTTGATGCTGTCTTAGCAAAAATTAATTTGTCACAACCCATAATTATATTTTTAGATGCGCCGGGGGGACCAGGTAAAACATTTCGTTTGAATCTTCTATTAGCAATGGTTAGGAAGGAACAAAATATTGCCATTGCTGTTGCTTCCTCAGGGATAGCTGTAACATTGCTTGCGGGCGGAAGAACTGCACATTCAGTGCTGAAATTACCTCTGACTTTTGCAGAGGGCCAGACTGATGTTTGCAATATACGAAAAAAATAGTGATAAAGCTTCACTCTTACGTAGCTGTAAGTTGCTGGTTTGGAATGAGTGCACCATGGCCCATAAAATTGCCTTGGAAGCCCTTGATCGGACATTACAGGATATCCGTGATGATCCACAACCCATGGGTGGTTTAGTAGTGCTTTTGGCCGGTGATTTCCGACAGACTCTTCCAGTAGTCACTAGAGGTACACATGCTGATGAGCTGAATGCCTGTTTAAAGTCTTCTTATCTTTGGAGCCATATTGTGAAAATGCACCTCACAGTCAACATGAGAGTTCAACTCCATAATGATACCACTGCTGCACAATTTTCAGAAGAACTCTTAAAGATAGGAGAAGGTCAACTAGAAACTGATTCCGAGGGTAATATCCAGTTTTCAAATACTTTTTGCCAAGTGGTGGAATCTTCAGAAGGTCTGTATGAAAAGGTTTTCCCTAATATCGGTGTAAACTATTTATCTGAAGAATGGTTATGTGCCCGCACTATTTTAGCCCCCAAAAATAGCACTGTGCTAGAGAGAAATAAATAATACAATATTAAATTCAATCCCGGGTGAAAGCAAAATCTATAGATCAATTGATACAATGGTTGATCCTGATGAATCTGTGTCGTATCCCCCTGAATTTTTGAATTCACTAGAATTGTCTGGTACACCTTCGCACAAAATTGTACTAAAAGTTGGTGTGCCAGTAATTTTAATACGAAACCTTGATCCACCCCGTCTCTGCAATGGCACTAGATTATGCATCACTCAAATGGGCACTAATGTTCTCCAGGCTCGAATTTTAACTGGCTCTTTTCGAGGGGAAGAGGTCCTTATTCCTAGAATACCTATCATTCCAAATGATCTGCCTTTTAAGTTTAGACGCTTGCAATTCCCAGTTATGGTTGCCTTTGCTATGACAATTAATAAATCTCAGGGTCAAACATTGCAAGTAGTTGGTGTGCATCTTGAGTCTCCCTGTTTCTCGCATGGGCAACTCTATGTAGCATGCTCCCGTGTTTCCAGCCCTAAAAATTTATTTGTCTTTAGTTCTACTTTTAGCAAGACACGCAATATTGTTTATCAGGGGGCTTTGATCTAGATTTTGACAATTTTTAAAGAGATTTCTTCGAATAATGATTTTGGGAAGCTTGACTTTTGTAAATACATAATTTGTGAATAATTTGTTATCATTATTGCTCTACTGTAGTTTCATCAATAAAGCTTTTTTTACTTTATTTTATTTTAATATTTTCACATTTAATTCATTTACATAACTCTATTTTTGAAAATTGTTTTTTTTTTATGGTATCAACATTTCTGGTTCAATTAAGGTTTTTGTTAGCCTGCAACACACCTTATCATAGCTCATTGCATTTATCAGGATAACTTTGCTGTTTTGATTTTAACACCATTAGTATTTTCATGCCTCTATAATATTATATTTGTTTGCAGAATTTCATAGACAATTTGGTTTGGGTTATGTACATTAAGAATTTGTACAAATATAAAGGTCAAAGTTTTACAACAAAAAAAATTTGGAACACCATTTCTCTCCCATTTAATTTAATGATGCTTCATTTATGATTTTTAGAATTGCATTATTTTTATGCATATTATTTTTAAAAATTTGTGTTAGCAAGACATGGAATATTGTTAGGTTAATGTAATATTAACAGAAACTTTACCAACCCATGAAGCGTTAGCTCCAGTCTTTTACGCTGGGGGCAGCACTGTTAGAGCTAATAAATGCTTTCGATTGGTGCTTACTTTTACATGCTGTTTGTTTTTAGACTAAATTGATACACATCAAGTTAGCATATTTTCATGCTTCAAAAGTTAAGATTATATTTTTAACGTTTCATAATACTTTTCAAATTAAAGCCGGAAATAATATTGCTTTTTCCCATCCTGCAGGTCTACATTACACTGCAACATGCTATCATAACTCTGGATTTTGGCATTGATATTTATATAATGTGAAAGTACTGTTTGCTACCTTAAGCTCTGGAGAGATTATAATGTGTCTACAGATCCATCATGTGGAAATCACACCATAGTGAAAATGCATTTAGCTGGTAGCAATGTATCACATTTGTAGACATGTGGTGCGCTTACAGTAAAAGCAGTCGCTACCTACCCACCATGGTTATCATGGCCTGTACCACGCGTACTAGGGATAATAAAAAAAAAGGAAGCAAGACCGAATACAAATAATTACATTATGTGTGGTTTCAGTTACATTTTGGCTATCTTCAGACAATGGTACTGAATACATTCAGTAATTTTGTCTTTATATGGCAACAATGCTGTTACTGAAACATCACACATATATATATATTTTTTTATTTGGTCTTGCTTTTTTGGTATTTTTACAATTGCCCTTGACTATTAGAAAATTATGGAAATTTCCTTTTTATTTTATATACGATTTTAAAAATTATATTCTTTTGTTAAAATATCCAATTTCCCACACTTTTCTAAAACTGCAACAATAACTAATACAAAATTCTTCCAAGTCCAGGTATTTCAATATTGCAGAAATATATTACATTTATAAAAGTTGCTTAACTATTTAGATATGTAAATGCCGGATTAGGTGCCCTTTAAAATGTTTGCTCTGGCTGTTTCTTCTTGGACAGCTGAGAGTGAAGTGGACAAAGTGAAATTTTCAGGTTGTGCCGACCATTTTCCTTTATTCACACTAATCATTAGATTTTTTTTTTATTTTTAAGAATAAAAGCCCAGTTTGGTTACTTGCACTCACTGGAGGGGTTGGACTTTTTCAAGAATCAGGAGCCATTGGGGCAATTTTTTTTTCAGAACAAAGTGTCTGAATCTGCATTCGATGACCCCGGGTCATGATTTTTAAAAATTAACAGTTTAGACCACTCCTCCAAACAGCACTCTATTCATTCGATGTGTTTGTGAAATGGATCCTATATTTCAGATTTTTTTACAAGCATTTTCGATATTGCTGTTTGCAATTTATCTCCATTTTTCTGAAAGAAAATTCATTACATTGAGTTTACAAACAGTTGGGGCCTCTATTCATTCATGAGTAAACCTCGCTCGAACACTACCCAGGCGAAGCCGGGTCCAGTCGGGTAAAACCCGGGCGTTGCCCGGGCCATTCGGCTAGTATATATATATATATATATATGAAATTTATAAATACAATTTTTATCTTTCGATAAAATTTGTAATAATTATCTTTTGCTTGATGGGTTTATTTTCACATAAATGATCGAATATTAAATATACAGACCTTACTGCAATGATGAAGGTTATTGAATTAGAGGGCTTGGCTCATCAGTGGCTAACCCTCTCACTTTAGAAAATCAGTCAAGGGGTGTATAGGGAACCTATTAGAATAAGCTTATAGATCACTTATAAAACCACATATTTCATGACACTTTAACTCTATTAAGATAACAATGATTATAATTATAAATATATAATTATGTTCATAAATATATATGTTCCAATTATCCCTCAACAATAAACCAAAGCACATGAAGCCAGAAATTATATAATAAAGTCCCAGAGTGATTGCTGACTACTGCTGGACAGTCAAGAAGGATGTACTACAAGCAAAGTATAGAAGAAAATTCAGACCTCTGCGTCTGTGTGATAAAAAGGCTTATTTATAAACGATATCTTGAGTAATACTTAGCCCTAACCCGAAACCCATCACAAAACTATTTTTGAGATGAGATCGCCGTCTGATGAGATGAAATCGAATTCTGCAGAGAGAAAATCTCCGTCTACTAAAGATATCCCTGGCCCTATTACGCGGTCGCGAGCTCGTAGACTGGAGGCGCGGGTCTTCTGCTTAATACCTCTATCAGCTGACAAGATGCGGGCTCTATTCTGTATTCCCGTTCCGCGTAGAGAGGTGAGTTGTTCTTGGGTGTGTCCTCGACTAGGAATTCCTCTAAAAAAAAATTATCTTCTGCAGAATCAATTACCGCCCTGGATAACTTCAAAAACTCCCATCCGAGGATCACATCGTGACTACAGTCCTCCAGAACAATAAATCGAAATTTTACTGCAGACCATTTAAGTCCAATTTTAAAGAGCAGCGTCCTTTCGGTTTTATAATTTTACCGTTGGCCACTCTTAAGCTCACGTCAGTTTCGGCAAACATTATTTTCTTTAATTTGAGTCTGAAACTCTCGGACACGACAGAATAAGAAGCCCCAGAATCAACAAGAGCGCTGGTTATATTTCCTTCTATTTTAATATTTATATAATCTCCTTTCATATCCACTGTAGTCGAAGAGGGAGGGTTTCCAAATTTTGCGGCCCCACCTCCAAAATAGGTCGCAACCTCTAGTTTTCCTGGCGGGAACGGCGAGGTGACCGACTGGACCCTCTAATAGGCGACGAATGTTGTCCGTTTCGGCCAGGGTATGGGGAAGGGCTTCGGTAACGTCTAAAATTATCCCTTGGCTCGTCGTCATTGAGCGCCGGGAATTTGGGACGGGATCCATAAAAGAACATTGGTTCTTGCCTCCCTTGGGAATATCCGTTTTCTCTTTCGTCATTCTGTCTCCTTCTGTCACGGCAGTAACGGGCGACATGGCCAGGGCGTCCGCAATGGAAGCAAATTGGTCTTCCCTCAGTGGTCCGCCATTCATTTGTGTCCAGTCTTTCTCCCTGTTTCGGGTACCGAGCTCTGGGACGGGGAGTCTGGGGTGCGGCCGTCTCTCTTCTAGCGATTGGTGACGGCGTATAAGTTCGATATTGAGGTGAGCCTCTGGAAGGATTTGATATTGGAGCGAGGGTTTTATCAATTTCTTCCCTCACCATATCTTCAATGGTGGCGATTCTTGGTTCTTCTCGAGGAGCGGCCAAGGCCCGTTGCACCTCCTCGCGGACAATTTGTCTAATCATGGATGACAAATCTGTATTATCATTGCAGACATCAAGGGATGCTTCATTGGGCAAGCGTTCGTACTTGGCGGGGGTCACACGCCGACGATGAAGCGCTTCAATGCGGCGGCATTCAGACACAAATTGATCCGTATTGTTTATGTCTCTTGGAAGAAGCGCCTGATAAAGTTCTTCCACTATTCCTTTCATGAGGTGGGAGATTTTATTCTCCTCGCTCATTTGGAGATCCACCTCTTTGCAGAGTCGTAGGACGTCTTGCATATAGAACTCGGTGCTTTCACCCTTTAACTGAGCCCGGATTTTAAGTTTTTTCTCGGCAAGCAGCCGCAGACTCTCACTTTTCCCAAATACACTCTCTAATTGAGTAGTAAACTCTTCCCAATTCCGGATGGTCTCCTCATTATTCTCAAACCATTTGAGGGCAGTTCCATTCAGGTAAAAGTAGACATTGGCAAGACAGAGGGTTTCGTCCCAAAGATTATGCTTTGCCACACGTTTGTAACCTCTTAACCAGGTAAGGGGATCTTCACCATCCTCCCCGGAGAACATGGAAGGATTCCTTGGTAGGTGCTGAACAAAATAATTGCCCACCTGGGTAGCTTCCTCTATTTTCACGGTCATCTTCTTGAGCTCTACACTATCTTCTTGTTTAACAGTTTCAGTCCTTCTTTTATGTCTGAAGGGATATCGGTCTTGACGATCCAGCTTCTCCACCAGTTGTAGCGTAGCAGAAAGGTAGAGTCGGTGATCCGCAAACGAAGAACGTTATTTTATTACCCAACCAAACCGAGGTCAAAAGAAGAACAACCGAAAAATATCAATTAATGAATACACGCCAAAGTATATATAGGAATCAAAAATACAACAAACACCTATGCAAAAATCAGGCATTAAAAATAAATTAAAATATTTACATAAAAATGATAAAACTAATTACTCGCTACAATATATATTTAGAGATTGTACAAAGAATATCACCCCGTTGAAGAGCAGTATATTTGCTCGAAAGCTTGCAAATTTAAATTAAAAGAAACTTTTTACTCGATATTGATTTTTACTTTTTCAAATAATTTTTGAGTAACTATTGCTCACATGAAAATAACCCATTTTCCTCTCCTAATTCCATATCTCGTTCCACCTCGACTTGAGGTCGATTTTACGCCCCCATAACCTCAGGAAAAGTGGCAAAAATTACGAAATGATGAGAGACAATTGAGAGCACACTCAGTTTTCCACTTATTGTAAAGTGGCTATAAATGACAGAACTAAAGGTTTATAAGGCTAACATTTTAATGATTAAAAGGGATAAAGGAGGTTCAATTTTACTACCTCCTATGAAATACGAATACCTTCCTTTTAAATTAACACACATGTCAACATACAACAACCCCAGATTCAATCCCACACATGTACACTTGTGGATAAAATTCCCCACTTTCCACCAAACCTTTCAACACTCCTACAAGAGACCACATATTCACACAAAACAAGTTCCCAGTCCCTAACCTCAATATTCCCTCTGTATAATTCCCTACTACAAGTATATCCTACTACTTTCTTTAAATATTTGCGTTTTACGAGACAGAGAGTTTGCGCCTCACTTTCGCGAAAGGCGAATTTTAAAGCAAACCATATAATTATTGGGAAATACAATCAGTGCCGGCGCCACCTCACCCCTCACACGCAACACAGACATACTACCCGCCATAAAATCAACCTACAACCGCAAACATTACAGTTTTTCCTAGGTGCGGTGAATTTATAACAAATTAATCCCGGACTCTTCCCACTTGAGGACTCCACTTGACAACCTTCTCAAAAAGGATGTTCGTGGATCTGGAATGAAGTTTTCCAAAAAGCGTTCGACGCCTTTAAGGACTATCTCACCACACATACCGTATTACATATCTACCAGAAAGGTCTGCCGTGTCGAGTGTACTGCAAAGCATCGACACTTGGAATAGCAGGCATTCTCAAACAGGCCCACCCTTATGAAAAGTCCTATCCGGTCCATTACTTAGGTCGCGCCTTATTTTAACACGAAAAGAACTACTCAATCTCTGATTTAGAATCTCTTTCAATTGTTGAGAGCGTGGACAAATTCCGTGTATACTTTATAGACAAAGGATTCACAATATTTTCTAACCATCACTCATTTGTGGCTGAGATCGATAAAAAAAAAAAACGTCAGGCAGATTATTCAGATAGAGATTGCGATAGAGGTAACGTCTAGATCAGGGGTGGCGAACGTGCGGCCTTAAGGCCGCATGTGGCCTTTTCTTGCCCAAGTTGTGGCCTTTTAATAAATTCAAAATTATAATTTTTGTTTCGCAGTTTTCAATTACTTTCATTATTTTATTGAAAATATCTAATACGAATGTAATATATTATATAATATATATAATATAGTAAATGTAAGTATTTTTAAATTTCTAAAAGTAATTCAAGTGTCGTGCTAAAAATGAAGTACATAACTATACCACTATATCGGCAGCGCCGATTTGCGGTCAACACTAGTACTAAAACTAAACGTAACGTCCAAGTAACGTCGAGGCAACGTAATTGCCGGTGTGTAACTGTATTAACTTTACTAAATGGCTGTTTATTTTTTGAATAAGGTAAGTTGTAAGATAATACATATTACAAACATCAAACAATTTTTTCTATTGTATTGTAGTAAAATACGGGTAAATTAATTTTAAATTTTAATAATCATTGCATAATTTAATTTTTTTTTTATCAGTTGAACAATTATTAATATAATTAATTTTCTGTGAAAGTAAACTCACGTATGTAAAAAATTGTGGATTTTGATTTCAGTCCATTTCTCCTGTATTTTCAAAATACAATTTAATGTGCGGCATGGTCTTTTTATGTATCAATTTTTCATATATCTTTTAATTTTAGAATCATCTCTAAAAAACAAAAAAGGACTCTAAAGGACGAGAATCGATTATTTAATGAGGAATGGGAATTGCAATACTTCTTAATTAGTTCCAAAGATAAAATGGTTTGTTTGGTATGTAGTACAGTTATAACTACAATTAAAAAGTATAATGCTAATCAACATTACATGACTCATTCGAATTATAAATATGCAATTCTTGAAGGAGAAGCACGTAAAACTATATTACAACAACTTAAAAATTAAAAGTTTCACCGGCAACAAACTTTCAATAAAATAATAATGCCACAGAAGCAACATACAAAGTAGCGTACATTCTTGGAAAATGGGGAAAACCATTTAGCGACGTTGAAATGATAAAAGAATGTATTGTGGAAGTGGTCAAATGCTTACATCCAGAAAGTAGATAAATACAAACAATTACCTCTTTCAAGAGGAACCATCACCGAACGACAACACGAATTAGCTACAAATATAAAACAACAGTTCTGCAAGATTATTAAAGAAGAAAATATAAATTTCTCCATAGCATTGGATGAATCCACAGACAATACCGATTCAGCACAGGTTCTATTTTTTATTCGAGCTATTACTGAGGATTTTCGATGTTTTGAAGAGTTGCTTGCATTAGGAACACTTTCTGGCAGGACACGAGGAATAGACATCTTGGAGAACTTCAAAATAAAAATTTGCGAAGCAGGGTTAAATATAAATAATTTAGTAAGTGTGTGTACCGATGGTGCACCAGCCATGGTAGGAAAGCGAGAAGGTTTCATTTCGTTATTAAAAAAAGAATATGCTAATTTAGAAAACTTGATTTCTTTTCATTGTATTTTGCACCAACAAAACCTATGTGCTAAGTCGGCTAGTTTGAACGATACTTTAGAAAAAATTATTGGTATTGTAAATTTTATTTGATCAAATTTAATGCGTCATCGTCAATTTCGAGGTATAATAATGTCAGATAATGACACATTCAATGGAGACTTACCATATCATAGCAAAATACGTTGGTTATCAAGAGGACAAGTTTTGCTAAAAATATTCACCCTGCGTCAACAAATAATAACATTTTTTGAAGAACAAAAGAAATATTGCGATTTATAAGATAAAGAATTTTTTAGAAATGCTGCCTTTTTATGTGACATGAAAATGAAGCAAAATAAATTGAATTTAAACTAGCAGGGAAAAACTAAATATATATATACGAAATGTGTCAAAAAATTCAAGCTTTTCGAAAAAAACTTTTATTCTTTAAATTTTTACTAGGTCTCTCGATTAGAAATTTCTAAAGAACATTTCCCACAGTTATCGGAAATTATGATGGAGCAAAATTATTCCCCATAAAATTTGGATGAGTATGTTTCTGTTCTGGATATATTAATTGAAGAATATAATAAAAGGTTCTCAGATTTTGAAAAACAAGTTCTCACACTTAAATCAATTTTCGAACCACACCTTGTTGTTATCGACGTAGCGCCCAAAGAATATCAAATGGAATTATTTGAGATAGGAGAAGATAATATCTTTAAATCACAATTCGATTCAAAAAAAGATCCTATTGAAATATGGAAGACTGCATTTATTTATCCTCGTCTAAGACAACACGCACGAAGAATTCTTTCATGTTTTGGAAGTACATATTGCTGCGAGGCAACATTTTCAAACATGACTCAAATTAAAACCCGCCTAAGAAGTCAAATAAGTGATGTTCATTTGGAAGATCAACTTAAATTACGTACCACGTCAATTGAACCAAATATTTCTTTTTTTGTCATCCAATAAGCAACCACAGCAATCCCATTAAAATTTCTGGATTATAAAATTAAATGTCAATTTTTTTGGAATTTATTAATTGAATGTCATTTTGAAAAAAATAAACTATTTAATTGCAAAGAAAATTATGTATTTTAATTTTGTATATAAATCTCTTTAATTAAATCGTACATATATATATATATGTTATATTGAAATATTTTATTTAAAATTATGTTATATTAAAGTATTATTTTATTTTTAAAATATATTTCATGGATACAAATATTCTGCTTAATCGACCGCCAGAGGTCACACTTTGAATATAAAACTCGTTGTTGTTCTTCCCCGCTGGTCGGCCCAAACCTTTTGTACATTATGTAAATAATATTTTATTTTTCTTATTCTACTCGCCTTAATCCAGGCAATGCTTTTTACCAAATTATGTTTTATTTATTCCTTTAGCACAAATAAAACAATATCTGATGAAGACTATTTTTATTATTATCTTTTCAAGATTTCAACCACGACTGCACCACCATTACAATAATCCTCAACATGATCAAATATCAAGCAGAAACACTCACTCAACTTTTTTTTTATAATATATTTAACAGAATATTTTTATCAATGATATTTATTTTTAAATAAAACAATATCTTAATATAACATTTCCCCCCTGTGAAGAAAATAATATGGGCAAAGAGAAAAGTGAAAAAAATATAGTTAAAAAAATATATAAAATGATGATATAGAGAATAAAGTGAGGGGTGATATTCCATGATCATATTGGCTTGTTGTGAGCCAATAGATTGTAATATACATGAGAAAATGATACAAATATATAATATTAAATATGAGGAAGGAGAATAAAATGAATGCATGATTATTACAAAAGTGAAATAAAGGGGTGAATTTCCTTGATCATATTGGCTTGTTGTGAGCCAATAGATTGGAATTTTTTTAAATAATATATATATATATATATATATATGGATGCGGCCTTTTCAAAAATGGTAAAATGAAATTTGGCCTTCTAATATAAAAAGGTTCGCCACCCCTGGTCTAGATCAACCAGCATTCGAACCTACCAACAGTTATTAAACAAGTATTAAAGGATTGTACTCCGAAATGTCTTCTCGCAGATAGGACACCTGCATTTACCTCTCCAAAATTCAGGAGATTCTTGAAAAACATAAACATTCACCCGGTCACAACAACCATTAACAACCCACAGCTCAACCGAGAAATCGACACCATCCACGTCAACAAATTGCAATATTACAACGAATATGTACGCTTTATAGCCTCACCAACAATGACCACCACTCACCGTCCACATAACACCTCCGATATAAATCCATTCAGACATCGAACTCCAGACCTATTCCGAACTGGTGAAACTTTTCACAACTACAAACACACCTTTCAAACATCTCTCACCGAATATATTTACAGCCACGGGCTTTCCAGAAATGCTACTACCACTTCCAAGTCCACCACAGTACAGCCAAATAAATCCACTTCACTACATCCTTCTTCCACAACACTCTCCCTCATATTTTATATTTTATAAACACTAGAACTCATATTTAACCTAATTTCAAACACCTGTACAAACCCCCGATTACAAACAGTCCTATATAATTCCAAAACCTTCAGACTATTCAATTTGATCTTCACTATTGCTAATTTATCACTACCCATCCCAGTTTTACCCGTTGTCATTTTATTGTACTTCGGTACCTTCCTTCTAAAACAATTCCGCCAATACCAACTCCAAGAAGCTATCCTCTTGGTAGTTACTAGAGTGTTTGAATCCATGCGTACATTCCTCACCAACACATATGTGTTGCTCTCTCTCCCATTCTTAATTTTTAAAAAATATCTTTTAAACCATTTTTCTATTAGGACCCGACTGAAACTGCACATGAAAAAAACTGTCACGACATCATAATCTCACCTTAGGGCCACCAGAAAGACAAGTTACATTTATTCCATATGTTCTCAGAGGGTTTCTACCCTCAATATTCCTACCTGGACTCGCCAAAAATAAACACGTCCTTCTGTTTATTCTCAGTGGCGAACACTTCCAGCGTCCTCATCAATTTGATCTAAAAGACACCACTCTTATTCATTTATCTGACTTAATTACGTAGTTTGATGTTTGAGATTACTTTAATGGTATTTTTATTAAATAATGAAATATGTGTAGTGTTTGTCTAAATTATATGGACATAAAATTCTACTTCGAGCACACCTCTTCCTCTTAAAGGGCAAACAAAAATTACTAACCTGTTTAAACAACCACATATTTGACTAAATATTATATTTCTTCAAATATAAACAGAATAATTAGCGACAACACAGTTATGATGAATTCATATTTTTTCACAAAAAGAAAGCGCTGTGTTTAAATAAATTACCACAAATACACATGTTATACAAGCTATGATAATAATCGCTGGTAATTAGATAATGTTTTTACATGCGCCTAAACAGGTTTAAAGAAAATATTGAAAATAAATCATTTAAGCACCTAAGTTTCTTTTACAAATAATATAAAATCCTTATTGCGGTGGTTTGGTTGAAGACCATTTCTAAGATTCCACCTTTAAATGTAGCATATATAAGCATATTAGTTCAATAAAGTGTTAGAGCTCTGAAAGGCGGTCTGGTTGATTAAATTGGACAAATCGCTGGGAAGGTTCACCATTGATGAGCCAAGCGCTTTCCTTCGTCGCATTAAGGACAAAGGTTTATCTTATATGTAAACTTATGACTTAAATATTTATTAAATGTTTTTTATACATAGATGGCGCGTTATTGCTCTAAAAATAAAGTATACTTGTACTTAAAAAGTGCTATAACTCAGTTTGGTTATTTCGGCTTAATGGTGGGGTTGGACTCGTGTAAGTCAGAGGATATTGAAACTTTTAATTGATATTTGAAACAAATTACTCAATGCGGGATTCTTTCACGGCCCCTGGTTGTCCACATAATTTATCACTTCAGTTACCTCTGCTGCTCAAAATGAAGAGAGAAAACTGCACAAGAAGATGGCTCACAAGGGAATCTATCCAAAAGAAGAAGGTTGGATCCTTCTTTACGTACTAGATTTCAGAGTAGAAAACATGGTAGTTGCTAGCAGAATACTATTAGACACTTCATTTATTACTATTTGTTTACTACGAAAATACAGATTACGTAAAAAAGAATAAAGTCTAATAGTAAAAAAACGAAAGACTTCTATAGTGATCCTCCGGGGAACTTCGCTTTTTCACTTGAAAATACTTTAAAACGGAAATGTAAAATTAGCGGAATGCTAAGAGACAAATGAAAGCAAACTCAGTTTTCCACTTATTGTATAGCGGCTATCAATGACAGAACTAAAAGTTTATAAGACTGACCTTTTAATGATTTAAAGAGATAAAGTAGTTTGAATTTAACCTCTCTTATGACATACAAATACCTTCCTTTTAAATTAGTTATTCAACTGCTACTCTCGTTTTCTTAAAAAAACGGTATTTTTCATTTCTTTGATTATTTTTTCTGCGCTCTTCATCATATTTTTATATATAATAAAAAATAAAGCTTATTGGGATAAGTTTCTTATGCAAACTTTTCATTTTCAAGCTTTGGAACTTGTTAGTCCTTCAACAGTAGTATCGTATTAACAAATTATTGATAAATACTTATATATTCAAATTATTCGGAACTATTTTAGACGCGTAAGATTCTTTTTGAAATTGAACAATTTCTACTGCCCTTACTGCAATGGAAAAATAAGTGGGAGGGTTCACCACTGATGAACCAGGCCCTCCCACTTATCTTTCCTTTGCAGTAAGGGCAGTAGAAATTGATTAATTTCAAAAATAATCTCACACGTCTAAAATAGTTTCGAAAATTCATAACAGAATGCGCGCTAGTGCATTATAATACAAATTATTATTTGCCTATCTTAAATTCGTATGATATTGAGTGAAATTCACGAATTTGTACCTTTGTTAAAGGTAATTTCTCTCGTCAAAAGTGGCCTAGTCACTTTACCATTCAATCACTTCTTATAAACCCCTGACGATTTAATGAATCCTCTCCGTGGATCTCATGTAATCAAACCCAACCCAGGACTAACGAGGGACATATTCATAAGATAATGAGTTCCAGGTGAGCATTCTAAATGAGATAAAGCTGGTGTTGTGGTTTGTGACCATCCCGAATCTGCTAGTTTGCAGAATCGGTCGATTTGTTTCACATAGTGTGTTGTTGTCCTTTCTTCTGATATAATTCAGATGTGATTTCCAACAGGCTCTATTTTCTATTGGGTTTCAAATAATTAACCAATCTATTGTGAAGAAAGAAGGGAATTTTATTTTTTGGGAAAATTAATATTTGCGTCTGTTGTTTCACTCGATTTGAATGTATTCTCCCCCTCATCAATTATATCCAGGCCCCAAAACTAAGGTAAAGAAGGTCTCAAGAAGTATTTATGAAAGGAATTTATCTCACTCATTTGTCAGTAAATACTCTACCCCCCCCTCCCCACACACAATATTTATTAAGTCCGAGATGAAGGGTATGTGTGTGTGGATAAGGAACAGTCAATCAATCTCTTCAAACTTCAATACCCCACTATAAATATCACAACATGTTGTAGCGATGAGTTTAGAGATATTGAGATTAACAGTGGTTTAATTATCAAAAGTCAGTCATTTGTCATTTCGAAATTGTTAGCTCCTCCTGCGTAACTACTATTGCATCTTTAATGAAGCTGCGCAGGAATAGGTTTTCTGGATAAATAACACCTCTTCTGACAATTTAGATAAAGTTATTTTTTCGGATTACTGTTCTTTATTCATTTTTCAGATCACCCTTTAGAGCCTACCTATAGCACCAAGCAAAGGACACGTCCTGTACGAATATTATATATGGGGTAAGGAAGGTTAGGTAGTAGATAGTAGTATTAATAATATTCTCAGTATCTCTTTCTCAAATGCAAAATTAGCTGATATTCAGTAGTTTTGAGGATTTTCACTTTTATATAGATTATAGTGCTATTTTGTTGAATCAGTGATGTTTCCCCCTTATCATATATGCGCATTCCTATTCATATGAATCAATATAAATTTATCTTCGTGAAAATGAAAAGCTGTAAATTTGATGAAAAAATATGAAATAATGAAATAATTCATTCCATTTTTAATATGTGATCTGAAAATATATGAAGTCCCAAGTCAATTTACATGTATGCAAAGCCTCTTTTAACAAACATATTCCGGAATGGATTTAAGAACTGTTTCAAGGGTTCAGAGAAGGTTGCCAGGAAAAACTTGGTCAGATATCATGGGAGATGGGCTTAGACTAATCCATCTTTCAGATAAACACGAAGTTTGAGTTGATAGAGAAAGCATGATAGCATAATTAGGCTTATTCATTGAAATTAATTAAGCATCGAGGGTTTGGATCATTAAAATTTTTTAGTCGTTTTGTTGAAGTTGTTTTGAGTTGTGGATACATAGCTAGATTTTTTTGTATTTAAAACAGGAAATTTCTCAAACAGGGAGTTTTAAAATTATTTCCTTCACGCTCTCTTTAAATATATTAGGTGAACAAAACAAAAAAACAAAAAAAAAACATTTGTAAATTTAATAATATCATATAATTAAGAGAGTTCCCAGTAACGACCGAGCTGCCCCATTGTTGCCATTGCCGGCCTAGAGCCCGCTGGGGAAGCCACCACGAGCCTTATGTCTGGTCACTTACTGGTGGAAACTGTCCTGCCTCGCCATCTGGCCACAAGGTATGCCACCATAGACTGCTCAGTGATGAAGCTTGGCCAATGGGTCATAGTCGAGCTGGCGGTCTCAGGCTTAACCTCCCATTGGTCGTCTTGGCAGGTATCATGACATCGGTGGTTGATCAGACCATAGGCACAACGGCGACCCCAAATTATAAATTAAAAATAGAACTCTATGATATGTGTTACACATGTGTATTGTGAGTGAGAATGTTACACGTGTGTATTGTGATTTAAAGAATCTTTCATGTGAGAGTGTGTCACACATTACATTAATAAGATTTTAAGAAGATTTGGATTCGAGGAATGCAACTTCGTACAAACTCCAGGAGATCAGAACTTAGATGAGTATAATGACTCCAAGCCAGTAGACAGGACATTGTGCCAAGAGATGATTGGGTCACTCATGTATCTGGCAACGGGAACTCATCCAGATATATCCTACAATGTGAGCAATTTATCGCAATATAATAACTATGTAAGAAAAGTGTATTTGGTGGCAGTCAGAAGAACATATAGGTATCTGAAGGTCACCAGAGATAAATATTTATGATATAGGCCAACAGAAAATAATATTGTCGTTAGTACAGACGCGAGCTGATGATAAACAAAGGATGCAAATTCTTATTCAGGATACACAATTAAACTTGGAAATATCCTTATTAACTGGCGAAGTAAAAAGAAAGGTTTAGTGGCTTTATTAACATGCGATGTAGAGTTGATTTCCATATGCGAAGTAGTGGACTAAAACTAAAAAAATTGACTAAAGGACTAATAGAGGAATTATCCAAAGATATTAATTTTCCGATAATTTTAAAAACTGATAGCCATTCTGCCATAAAATGGATCCAGTCTGAACAAATAACTTCGAGGACAAAATACATGAATCGATTTTTTTTTTGTAAAAGAGGAAGTAAAAGTGGAGCAATCAACTTAAAATACGTCCGGAGTGAGAAAATGGAAGCTGATTTTTTAATAAAGAATCTTTCAAAAGATAAACTAAGAAAGTGCATAGGCTCAATAGGACTTTTATAAAAGAAGCTTCTACACAGGGAAGGATTGAAGCAAGAAAATGATTATAATTTGAGTGTGAAAGCTTGTAAAAAATAGAAACTTACCTTATACCATTAATTGTTTTTCTTTATTGTCTGTTTTGCATAAGTTGAATCTGGTTAGAGCGATGTATGTAAATTAGATGATTATTCTGTTGCCTTAAATACGAGATATTCAACTCGGTTCTTTCTATATCTAAAAATGTTTGAAGTAAATAAATTAATTTTATAAATCTGAGAGTGGTCTTCAAAAACTATCCAACACAATTACATTCAAATAGGGCATTTGAGATTAGGGCATCGAGGAACAGATACAATTGAATTATTAATAAAGAATGAAATGACAAGAAGAATTGGCATGAAGCAATGTAAAAGTAATGGTAAAATACATTTGCGAAATATGCATATAATCCAAATTAATTAGCCATTTCCCAAAGAACTAAAATAGGAATAAACAAAACATTTGGATTTAGTATATGCAGATTTGTTACAGACCTATCCTGGAAAAAAATAGATATCTTCTAACTTTTATTGATGATATTCACAGATATACAACGCTTTTTCTATTGAAAAATAAGAATGAAGTTTTTAATAAATTAAAGGACTACCCTGCATTTGTTACAAGTTTAAAACAAAAATTTAAATACTAAGGTCAGATAATGGAGGTGAATATCTATCAAGGCCTAAACAGAATTTCTTAAAGCATGATGGTATTTGTCTTCAAACTTTAGCACCATATTGTCCACAACAGAAGTGTGTAGCTGAAAGGAAAATAGATATCTAGTTGATATGGCAAAGACACTGACTCTGTCTTAGATTTCAAATAATGGGGCGAGGCAATTTTAACTGCTAATTAGTTGCAAAACAGACTTTCTACCAGAAATATTACAAAATGGCCATATAAATTGTGGAATAAAATAAATCCAAATTTAAATCATCTGAGGATCTGAAGCTTGTGTACATTAATAATAAGGGAATTAATAAATTTGAACAAAATGTTTTGGACGGCATTTGTCGGATACTTCTAATGATCTAGAGCCTACAGAATCCTGTTTCCTGAAACCGACAAAATAACAATAAGCAGAAATGTTGCATTCACTGATAACTTTGATGGGAATTCTGTAAAACAAATGAATGATCGACATAAACCTTCTCATTAATCCACAAATAGAGGAAATTATTGATAATGATGTAAATGAAGATATAGAGGAAGTTGACCTACAAAATATTTTTGTTATCACTAGGAATCTCCATTGCCAACGTGTATCAATTGAAGATGGGTTTTTGAGGTTTTAGAGTAGTTTTTTTTAATTTTATATAACCAATTATTTTCCTCCTTACTCTGTCTCTAAGTTTCTCTTTGTGACTCAAGTGTTATTTGGCACTTCTACTATTAGTAAGTATCCAGGTATCTTGATAATTAGTATTCCCGATGCATAATAGAAGGCTATAAGTTCTGATCTGAAGACTGAGCACAAATCTGGATTTTTATGTTTATTTTCTCAATGTCATTTGTGGTTTCAATGAGACTGCCACTGTCAGTTTGCCCTAAATCGTCTCTGCACCGCGTTGGTGTAAATAGGTATTATATTTCTGGAAATGTCATCATTTATTTGTAATGATAATTGTTTTAAAAACATGGATTTTGTTTTGTGTGTTGGCGGTTTAATTCAAAGTGGCATTAAAAACAATATCTAGTGCTTTTCATATGGAGAAAAGTTTCTGGTAAATAATTATTCTCTACTTTATATTTTTAAAATTCGTTTCTTTTGGCCAAGTGGAGGGACCTTTTTTTTAAAGCTTTTATTTAACTCGCTTCCCTGTGTGTCTGTCCACAAATCTTGCAATAGATTTTTAATATACTTATAGAGCATGTAGGAATATGAAATATAAGAACACGATGACAATGCAAGTTAACAAATTTTCAGACTTCTGGGTGGCCGGAAATTTGAGAAATTGCCAAATTGCCTTTCAAATTTTGTAAATTAATTTTAATATACTTACAGATCACAACGAAGTATGAAAATTTTAACACTCATTCAGTCCAATAAATATTGGATGTGTACAAATTTATAGACAACTGGGTGGCCAGGGATGAACACATTTCTATATGCGAAAAATAGTACAAATGTGATATTGTACTGGGATAAGGTGTAAAAATTGAGTTGATATCGAAATAAATATCAACTATTCTCGTTGATTTCTAATTATATCAGAATTTCCTAAATACCCATTCTTGATTAATAATACGCAATTTATGCACCTCATCCCAGTATAATATCACATTTGAACTATTTTTTCACATTGGGTCGCGGTCTCACGCATTTATGGCCTTAACTACCCGTTTCATTATTTTTCAGGATGCCTGAATGACCAAATATTTTGGTCTTTGGGGTACAGCTTGCATCACGCTGATGAGGGTCAAAAGCCCGAAACGCGTCCGTGGTTAGCTTTATTGATTAATCAAGAATGGGTATTTGGCCAATTCTGGAATAATTATAAATCGATGAGAATAGTTGATATTTATTCCGATAGATGGCGCAAGTCCTCAGCAACTTTCTGTTGCACTTTAAAGAGATGCCTTTTTCTTAACACTCTTATATGTATTTATAAGTCTTGGGTTACGCTTTTTGCAAGGAATTAACCAATCCGCTGCAAGCAGGCCTCCGTCTATTTAAGGTCTAACCCTAACGGAACTTTTATTCTAAATTCTGTATATTCATGACTAAAAATTAGATAAATAATCAATGAAAAAGTATATTTGAAAAAAAAAGCTTCCATTGATATGCTCTAAAAGGAAAATATAAAATATTATATTTTTTGTCATTGAGCCATGAGATGTATCTGAGTGAAAATAAAAGCGGCGAGGGGATATAATATTTAGAGAAGAGGTAAATATATAGCTAAGAATTGCTAATAGGTTGTTACATATTAAATCACATAAGTTAGAAATTAATGAAGTTCGTCTCCGCCCATTTTATTTTCACTCACTTACATATTATTTTTTCAATATTTTTACATATTATTTTTTATTTTTTCTTTATGTGCATTTAAATAAAAACTTTTTTAAAAAGTATTTTTATTTATTAGTTATTAAAAGCTTATATCCAACTTGCTCTCCTTTCTGTCTGTCTTTCTGTCGGCCTGTCCTTCTGTTCACAAATCTTGTAATCGATTTTTAGTATACTTCTAGAGTACTTAGGAATCTGAAATTTTGTATACTCATTAGAGCCTGATGACAATGCAAGTTTACGAATTTTCAGACTTCTCAGTTTTCAGAATGGCAGGAACGGACAAATGCTTCTCAATTCTCAAATTTTAAACTTTATTTTATAATGCTTCCAGGTCACACAGAACTATGGAACGTTTAACATTCACACAGTCCAATGAACAATGCGAGTGTACACATTTTCAGACTTCTGGGTAGTCGGAGTGGCCAGGAATTAATATATTTATATATTCATTTTTTTTAAGTCTCATGTTACGCCTCTTACGAGGAATTGACCAATCCGCAACAAGCAGGCTTCCATCTATTTAAGGCCTAATAACCAATGCACTTTTAATAATAAGCAGCGTGAGATGATCGTATTTAGATAAGAGGTAAAATTATAGCAAACACTTATAAAAATAGCTAATCAGTTGCGATATGTTAAATTACATTAAGTTCGAAATTGATGATCGTCCCCCGCCGCTTTTATTTTCTCTCAGATACATCTAATTGCTCAATGAAAAAAAAAAGAAAAATATTTTATTTTTCACTTTTTAATGTATATAAATAAAATATTTTTTAAAAATGAATTTTCATTCATTAATTATTTAGACTTAAATTGGATTCCAAATTAAGTATGTAATTGGATGTTCTGAGCTTGTTTCCATAACTTTTTATTTTTTCAGAAATAGAGAAATTTGTTAATTCCCGGCTTCTCCGACCCTCCAGAAGTCTAAAAATTTGTACTCTTATTGTTCATCGGACTGAGCGAATGTACAAGTTTAATTTTTCTAAGTGATCAGAAAGAGAATAATAAAATCATACTTAAAATTTTGAAAGGCAATTTGGAAATTTGTCTGTTTCTGGGAGTTCTGAAAAATTCGAACTCTGAAAATTTGTCGAATTGCATTGGCATTAGGTTCTAACAAGTGTACAAAATTTCAGTTTTCTATGTGCTTTAGAGGTATACTAGAAATTAATTATATGATTTGTGGAGAGACAGACATGGAGGCAAGTTGAATGGAAGCTTAAAAAAAAAAGAAATAATCAATTCCAAAATTCACAAACGTGACAATACCCTGTAGTTTTCTTATTTTATTTTAGGAAATAGCCATTTGTTTATCACATGAGTATAGCACAGTTGTTGTTTGTGACAGTGCTATAGAATTCAGGATTTTGCATCGCTACACATCCAACCACAGATGGATCTGTATTATCTAAAACTACAAACGACCTTCAGCTGGGGCCAACTCTAGGACCAAGGATCCACGGCAGTGGTGTGTAATTCCAACAAGGCCAATGAACAAGATGTGATGGAGTAGATCAGGACTAGGGCCTCCAATCCCGGGATCCCGGAGCCAAATAATGATCCCGAAATCCCGGGATTCTGCTCGAAAAATCCCGGGATTACTGGGTTGTGCATGAAAACCAGCGCAAAAATATATTTTTCTTATCTAGCATTTTGGTAATCAAACAGATGATGAGATAGCACACTTTTGACGTTTTGTTTATACAGCTGCATTTCGGGCCTTTTTTTCTGAGAGATTTGAAAATATTTTCATGCACTAATAACGAAGGGTTATTCTGCAAAATATTTCCAAAATGGCAGCTTCTAGAATGAGAGTATCCAGCAGCATACATGGAGGGGGCCCCAGTTTTTGTTAACATGCAAATAATGGCTTCTTAGATAGTAGCGGCATCCCTTTATTTTTGTGGCGGACCTGCGTGTAACATGGACCCGCCACTAACATCTTATCTGGGCTCCAAATTGTTTTATATATATTTTTAAATCTATGTTTATACTCTCCATCCTGTACTCTGTATGCATGGGTCATCATGAACGCACTGCTCTGTTGTTCATTTTGTGAAACCCTCGCTAGCTTTTTTGTCATTTAATTTAAATTAAATTTATTTAATGTCATTTCATTAAATGCTTCGTCACTATCAAGCATCAGCCTAAAGTAGTTTTCAACTTATACGAACATAAAACAAAGTCTCTAAAACAAAATTATCGGACCTTGTTATTTCTCAATAGAAAACGCGTCGGACATTTTTGGTAAGCTTATCACTTTTTGATTGTGATGGCGAAGTTTATTCCTTTTAAATCAGAAGGAATCTGGTGCTATTACCTACGAGACGGATCTGGCCAAAATGCACAGTGTATAGCGTGCAAAAGGATTTTGAAATGCGTCGGTGGGTCAACAAAAGGGCTGCATGTACACCAGAAGACGGTCCACGGAATCGAAACTTCGAAGAGAAAAGTTGAAGACGAAGTTGATACAAAGACAAACACAACATACACAAAGTAATCGTAATTACAAGGTAATGTATTACTTTGAATGGATTACTGCCCAACAATGCATTAAGAGATGTGGTCTAAGAGTTCCAAGAACAGTAATATTTTCCAGATGTGTGTACAGTAATTGACAGATAATTTCAAACTGTAACCCAAAAGCAATGATTTAGTTCATAAGCAGGCGCAAAATATATGGCTTTCAGGTTGTTTTCATAGAAGTAAGTGCCACGTCATTGGCACTATATAAAAGAAAAAATTAAAAGTATAACGAACGAAACGATATACCTCTTGGCGTAGAAAAACGAAAACGTTTTTCAATCCCAGGATATCCCGGGATCCCGGGATTGAGAAAAAAGCAATCCCGAATCCCGGGATTGAAAATATGTACCGTGATTGGAGGCCCTAATCACGACTCAGAAAGTCAAGCCTACATGCACCTTGTGAGTATGGTTCATCTATAGAATATGTCGCTGCGACAATAGGAATATTCAATGTAGGTGACTGGTATAAAAATGAACAAATCCTAGTGTGGCTGACCAACTCTTCTACTTCAAATCAACATTAATTGAGAGTTCATAGGAAAACCAAAATAAAAATTAGAGCTTTCTTCGAAATGACGTCGGTTTTGGTAATATTTTACAGAATCCACTTGACCCTTAACTGGACGTGCGAATATTTCTTACGTAACTGAACGGGTTGAGTAGATTCAACCCACTTATGTGAATTTATGAAATAAGCGCTAAATAATGATTGAAATCAATATTCAAAAAATATTTAATGAATACAAATGTTAACATAGAGATTTTGACATTTAAAAATTCTGAATATACTCTATTTACAGATATTTAAAATTATTAAGAAATGTTTTTGCAAACGCTTAGTAGACATACAGAGCGAAGGGCATCTATTTTTACCGCGTTTTAAATAACATTTCTAGGATCTTTTTGGAGTTTCAGGTTGTTGTGGCATCGTAGAATCCCTTGATGTACTTGAACCATCATTCTTATTGAATTGTCGTCAGTAATTCCACCGGTAAAGATTTCAGCTTACTATTCCCAGGTGTTCATTAATCAATGCTCTCCTAAGATCACCAATAAAATTACTCCTTTCTTTTTCATCCTTTTTATCAATCCGATTACCGATTTTTTTTTTTTGGGAAAATAGAAGACTAAAGTAGTTGTGTTCCAGAGAAACCAAAAATATATGTTTCTGATTCTCTATTAGAGAGCGTTTGAAATTGTGATAGAAATTGAGGTTTGTTCTTTCTCATCCTCTCTAAATATATATGTAAGGCCATGTTCTTTCAACTCATCAACTAATTCTACTGAAGTGAACAAATTGTCTGCTGGAATATTTCCATTACTAATCTCTAAAACTTAAATATATTTTTTGGATTTGCAAGGATAGTTCTCTCTGTTGACTTGATTGATAATTATACTTACAAAAAAAAGAAGCTTTATTTAATAAAAGGAAGCTAAAAATAGTTAAAGATATCAATTCAAGTATGAGCCACAAGCTAACACTGACAGGAATAATTCTCACGCTTCTGGACGGGCTGGGCGGAATCCGCCCCCAAATGCAAATTTAACCCCCCTCTCAAAACTGATATTTATAAATAATAGATGTAAAATGTTTGTATCACTGTAAAATTAGAATACATGAAAGCTGGTAGCTCTCAGTAAACGAAAAAAATATTTTTTTACTATATTAAATTTATGCATGGGCGGAATCTACCCAACCCTTCCAGTTAAGAGGTAAATAATATTGCCCGTGAATTAAGAATAAGAGGTAAATATTTATTTGGATATATTATTCAAAAACCAAAGTCGTTTCAGTGTATGATACAATTGCACAAATTCAAAAATAACAAGAATATAGAATGGAGTCCACATGATCAGTATGGGTCCATTCTTTCTCTACACCATCAATATCCACAAACATCTGATTTTTTAAATGCAGTAGTCAGGTATTACAATATTCTATTTCAGTCGCACCATATTTACTCATTTCTCAATATGATTCTAATATTGTAACTCCGCCTTTGCCGGTCCCAAGCCCGGATGAAAAAGGAGGAGGGGGAGCAGTAACAAGCTCACTAAAAAACCTGGGCTCAGCTGGCCCGGCTGATAGTACCCTGTAAGGGCTCCTGATCCAGTGATACAGGATGAGCAACGTTTGTACTCCATTTTGGAGCAGCTGCACATGGCCTCTTGTAAGAAAATCAGAGGCTGGGATCTCAGAAAAGATTTGTTTAATTATCAATTATATATATTAAGATGACAAGAAACAAAGAGAGAGTCAAACAAAGCAAACGTTAGGGCAAAGAACAAAGGCAAATCTGAAGCCTATATACATGTACGCCGGCGGTTGGTGACGTCAGGTCACGTGATGTCTGGGGGAAGTGGCCGTTGCTATGGGAACAGCCAATGTGCGACGTTACTTTTTCCAACACTCCCACCTAACGTGCACTCCGTTGTTTCAAACAGTCCAAGTTGGCTCCTTAGTCTTCTATACCTTTCTGGATGTAGAGCTTTCGTAAATATGTCTGCAGCTTGATCATTGGAGCAGACATGAAGAAGGTCAATTACATGGTTTTGAAAAAGATCTCTGATAAAGTGATACGAAATATCAATATGTTTAGTTCTTTTGTGGTATTCTGGGTTGTGAACAAGTCTTTTGCAGCTTTGATTGTCGCAAAAAATTGTTGTAGGATTTACTTGTTCTTGATGTAGCTCGCGTAGAAGTTGTCTCAGCCAAATTGCTTCTTTCGTTGCTTTGGAAGCCGCAATATATTCAGATTCTGTTGTTGACAGATACACACAATTCAGTTTTTGACTGCACCAAGAAATAGGTCCATTATTCAACATGAACACATATCCGGTGGTTGATTTTCTTGTGTCTAGGTCTCCAGCAAAATCAGCATCGGAAAAACCTATCAGAGTTGTAGTGCAGGAACTCCCACCAAAACAAATACCGATGTTTTTCGTAGCTTTTAAGTATCCAAATATTTTCCTTACTGCGGTCCAATGTGAAGGTCCTGGGTTGTTCATAAATTGGCTAACCCTGCTGACTGCGTAGGCAATATCAGGTCTAGTTCCAGTCATGAGGTACATTAAACTACCAATTGTCTGTCTGTATGGAATCTTGTTCATTTCTTCAATTTCCTGATCATCCTTTGGGCACATCTCTTTTGTTAGTTTTGAGTAAGGATCAGAAGGTACAGATTTTACATCTAACTGAATCATTTCCATATCAAGTGATGCACAAAGTGATAAGATTGTTCTAATTGAATCGAATTTTACTACTGGAGAAAATGTTTCACCATAATCAAGTCCTGAATTTTGTGAATAACCTTTCGCAACTAGTCTAGCCTTAAACATTTTATTTGATCCATCTGCATTTTGCTTTATTTTGTATACCCACTTGCATGCAATAGCTTTTCTGTCTGATGGTAGTGTCGCATACGTCAATGTTTGATTTTTCATCAAGGAATTGAATTCATCGTCCATAGCTAGTTTCCACTGTTTTGAGTTTTGTCCTACAATTGCATCTTCATAGTTCAATGGTTCTTGGTCATGGACATAACAAGCATATGAAATAGCTCTTGTACAGTTGGTTGATGATTGTTCCTTTTCTCCGATTCTATTCCTGAGAGGGTATTGACATGTTTCTTCTGGTTTGGAACTGGTATTTGTGCTATCAACACTTTCTTCACTATATATAGTTACCTGCTCTTGTTGGTTATCCTGAATATTTTCTGATGTATTAGCTTCAGTAAATATTACATCTCTGCTTATGATAATTTTTCTAGCAATAGGATCCCACATTCTATAATTTTTGTTAGTTTCGGTATATCCAACAAAAAATGTACGAATACTCTTTTTGTCTAATTTCTTTCTGTTATCTTTTGGTATATGCACATAAGCGTTACATCCAAAAGTTTTCAAATGTAAGATGGAGGGTTTTCTCTTGTACCATATTTCATAAGGTGTAGAGTTTCCCAATACTTTAGTAGTACATCTATTTAAGAGATAGACTGCTGTGTTTACGGCTTCAGCCCACAGTTCAAGCGGCATTTTTCTTCCATGTAACAAGCATCTAGCTGATTCAAATATTGTTCTGTTATCTCTTTCAGCAATTCCATTCTGTTCTGGGGTATATGGAGCAGTGAGTTCATGAACAATTCCTAGAGATTTTAGATAATCAGAAAAATTCTTATTTAAGAATTCGGTGCCATTATCTGTTCTGAATCTTTTTATTTTATTTCCAGTTTCAGTCCTAACTCTCTTTTTACAAATTCTTTAAATTTCTCAAGTACATCTGATTTATGCCTAATGAAGTAGGCCACTCTAAATCTTGAAAAATCATCCTTGAATGATACAAAATATAATGATCCACCTGGTGATCTTTTACTCATTGGTCCACAAACATCTGAATAGATCAGCTCTCCTGGTTAGGTTGAATTTGGACTTGTTGACGCGTGAAAAACCTTTCTATTTTGTTTTCCATAGATGCATGCTTCACATAATAAAGAATCAGGCTTTTCTCTAATTTTAATTTCTTCTTCAAAAACATTATTTTCAAACATTTGGGTTAATTTTATAGGATTTACATGACCCATTCTTTGATGCCATATATCTAGACTTAACTGAGCAACATGAGTTTGTGAAGATTGCTTTGCTTTAATAAAAATTCTATAAAGGTTTGAATTGTCCTTTATTCCAGTAACTAGCACTTTCGAATTTTTAGTCAATTTTATCTGATTTCCTTTACAAATGAGCGTCAAACCATGTTTTGTTGCAGTAGATATTGAAAAAAGATTGGTCTCCAATTCAGGTATATAGAGAACATCCAAAAGAGTTGCATTAATTTTCTGACTATCAACATAAGAGAGAATATCAATATTTCCCTTACCTTTTGCATAGATCTTCTTTCCATCTCCAAGGCACACAGGATGAACACCTTCTGGTATTTCTTCGAACGTAGAGAACCATTTTCTTCTGAAAGTCATGTGATCCGTTGCTCCAGAATCTGCAATCCAGGAATCCTTTGTTTCAGCGAGGAAGGCACTTGTCTCAGCTGAAAAAGCACAGCTATCATCTCTGGCTGAAGAACTTGGCTGTTGTCCTTTTTGTTCTTCCTTTCTTTTATAGCATTCTTTCCACCAATGTCCTTTCTTCTTGCAATAACCACAGTGTGTGTTCTTCTTTTTATCTTTAATGGATTGTTGATGCTGCTGTTTGTTGGAAGCTGTTGAATTTCTGTTGAACTTTGAGAAAGTCATCAAGGCATTATCTGGTTTAAAATTTCCTGAAGAATCCCAATGATCCCGTAAGCTTTCTTCTTTCAGTAATCTTGCCGTCAAGTTTTCTAGTGTCTTTTCTTCTGATGAAACTGAATCCCATGCTGTTATGAAATTCTTGTATTTATCAGGCAAGCTGCAAATTATCTTTGTAATTAGGGCAACATCAGAGATTGGCTCACCTAGATCTTTCATTTGTTGTGCCAGAGTTTCAACTTTGGAAATGTGAGTAGCAATGTTATCATTTGGATTCATTTTATATTCTCGAAAAATCTTTGTTGCAGCAAATATTTGTTTGTTTCAGATTTCAGTTCATATATTGTTGATAATTTATTCCACATTTCTGCTGAAGTCTGGCAATTAACAATCTGTTGAAGATATTTAAACTCTAGAGCAGTAGTGATCAGCATTTTGGATTTTGCATCTTTCTTTTTCCATTCAGAGAATTTTGCAATATCCTCTATTTCAGGTTTTACTTCAGAGCCATCATTTATACTGAGAAGATCTTTTGCTTCTAGAATAATCTTCATTTGAAATTTCCATAGATGAAAATTATCGCCGTTGAATTTTTAAATTTGTGGAAGTTCAGTTGTCATCTTGAGCAAGCAAACGAATTTCAGCTTAGATAAACAAAAATATTTTATACCAACCAAGCTCTGCTGCCATGTAAGAAAATCAGAGGCTGGGATCTCAGAAAAGATTTGTTTAATTATCAATTATATATATTAAGATGACAAGAAACAAAGAGAGAGTCAAACAAAGCAAACGTTAGGGCAAAGAACAAAGGCAAATCTGAAGCCTATATACATGTACGCCGGCGGTTGGTGGCGTCAGGTCACGTGATGTCTGGGGGAAGTGGCCGTTGCTATGGGAACAGCCGATGTGCGACGTTACCTTTTCCAACACCTCTGTTCCTCATGTCAGAGGCGGCCATTTCTTTTGGAGCTAAGTCGGCCTGCCACTGAGTAGTGCTCCCAGTCTTGATGACAAAGGCAGACGCATTCTACTTCACCCAATCATGATGGTTGTCATGCTTTTCAAGCTTGATACATTGATATGATTTAGTGAAGAAAAGAAAGAAGAAGAAGAAGATTCTAAGGTTGTTTTTTCACACCGAATATATAGTATTACATACCTAGTTCAATTTCTCACTTTGTAATTTATCTGCCATCATGTTAGTTATAAATTTGCATATACTTATCTCTCATTGTACTCCTATATACTGTCATATATTATGCTTTATCTTCACGCCTGTTAAAGAACGATGTCGATCGAAATCTAGCGGAATAAACGTCTTCTACAGAGGAAGCTCTTTTTGTTCCTTTATATTATCGCAATATAGTAATTGTAATCAAAAAGTTGTTCTCTACGTCTGAATCCTGATTTAAAAAAAAGTGGCCATTCAGATGACATAGTCCTATTGAACACAAATACTCACATAAGGAATATCGAGCACAATTTCAATAATTCACAGGAGGTCATAGAATATTGGGCCAGTAAACTAAACCTCTACTCAATCCAAACAAATCATATAATAGCACAGCATACAGATAGAAAAAAAATAAAAAAAATTACACCCACATTATTTCAAAATAGTAAATTACTCGAAGAAAAACAATAACCAAAAATTTATTAGAGTAAAATTTGGCCCAGAACTTTGTTTTACAAAACATACCACATAAACACACACACACCTCCAATAGAGTACAAAACAAAACAAATCTAATGACGACATCGGTAATAGTAAATAAGGATCGAAACCCAAGACCACCTACACCAGTATCGTCAGACCTGTACTGGAAGATGCCTTTCCAATTTGGAACCAGTTTCCGAAACAAAAAATCTTGAAGAAAAATACTTTCTCCCAAACACAAAATTCAACAACAAAATTAGAAGCTGTAGTAAAAGTCATATCTCCCAACAAACATTTAAATCATGGAATAGGAAAACTAGACGACATCTCTCCTTGCCGCAACAACAAAATGATGAGATAAAAAAAAAACAGATCAAAATAGAACATAAAAACACAACTTACTATGAACAACTGAAGTCACATCACATTTTGACTTCAACACCTCAATATCCCTAAACCTATTTGAACTCTTTTCAAACTAGAACTTTCCCAACATAAAAAAAACTATAAGTGTAAAAAATGAATTAATATGAGAAGATCTTGCTATAGCTTACACAGCTAGTACCTCTGATGAAACACTGAGAGTTGTTCTTCTATTACCAAACAATACTGAACTAACTCGAAATATCGATACAGGGAGTGGGAAATATCCTCAAACTACACAGCAGAGCTCATTGCTGTTAAAGTAAGCCTGGATTTTTTCATTTTTTCTCCGAAGATATCAAAATTCAGGGAATCATGATTCTTTCATACTAAGATCATCTCTAGACACAATAAACAAGGCATACATAAATATAGTCATAGTCATAGAATCCATCTCAATAGGCAAACAGTACAATGGATACCTGCCCGTATTTGTATAGAGGGCAATGAGAGAAGTTATAGCTTGGAGAAACAAGGAGTACGGAAAACGAAACAAACTAATTATAAACCTTCAAGGATGCAAATACTAAAGCAGAAACAAACCTCCAAAAACTAATTCAAATATCACAGCCAATCTGCAAACTTGATAGAGAAATACCGACCAGCATTTCCGCAATATTAGAACAGAACATTTTAAATGAATGAAAATAAAAAGAATACGACAACCTCCAGCTAACTCCAGATCACATATTCAGCTGTGAATCTGAGAGTACTTCAAGGCAGCAGAGGACCTGAGACCTCATTGATTGTACATAGAGTAGATAAACCAATTTAACCTGCTCCAAGGACAAGACACCACCATTACCAGGAAAACAATATCAGCTTTATATAAAAGTAAGATTTCCCAGTTCATACAATGGTTGTAACTCGTGTTTACTCTCGAGTTTCACGACATGTCAATATCTTTATACTTGGAGGGACTTTTGATTTATTGTAAATATATCTTCAAAGTTTTTATTTATTCAATAGGGGCTGTATAAAAGGTCTTAGTACTTGATTAATTTCTCTATTGATTAATAAAAAAAAACTTTGTTGCAGAGTCGTGGAATATATTTCATATATAATTTCCGCAATTTCCCCAAGCATTTAGGAAATATCCTATGTAATACATATATTTGGTATTCGAATTGGATATAAATTTCATATAAACTCTTTAATTTTAATATAAAAATTATATCAATGGCTATTTTTCAAACAATTACAGAAGGTCCATCAACCAACTCCACGGGCGATTCCTCAGCGATCAAAATTATGAGAAGCCAGGTCAGTTCATCGTCATTAAGAAGTAAATCAAGTTTCAATATCAAGAAACTAATTTCATAATATGCCAATGTTGTTGAAATTTCAGACCTCATCCTTCATACGTCATTCATCCATCATATTCCATTTTTAATATGTAGAAATTTTGATTCAAGCGAAAATGTGAAAACTCGAATTGGAACTTTGAACGATTTATCCTCTTAAAAATAATTTAAAACCTCTGAAGGGAACAAGATCAATTGGAAGTCGTTATTCTTTAAGCGCTGTTATAAACCTTCATACATATCACACCGAAATCTGGAAATGGATATAAGCCACGAGGATACTTGATAATTATATAAAAAGAAGAAAGAATCTTTAATTTTAGAGAAGAAATGCCTAAGAATAACAAAATATACAATTTACAAAATGTATAATAATATTATCAGTCGATTCTAAAAGGCAAACCAAAAATCATGTATTGATTAAATTCACATACAAAGATTTGCATAACAGAAGGAAAGAGATTAGGTAGACAGGAAAACATAGAACCAGTCAAACCATCATAACTGGTACTTTCTTCATACAGAGGACTTTGCACTAAGACAACTGTAGAGGTTAATAGCAGACCATGATGTCTAACTAAAGAATATGAATATTGTCAAATTAACTCACAATTAAATATTTATAGCACCCCTGAACATCAATATATTCCTTAAATATAAACCCTGTTAACCTATCCCACGATTTATTATATATTTATTATGAAATTATTATATATATTTATATACAGAATTAATTGTGTATATTTATGAAAATATTAAATTTTTTTCTCTATGGATGTATTTTATTTTTTTCTGAAATTTTTCTATTTGTCTTTTATAAAATTTATTGCACTTGTATTTTCTTTGAATTATTGTGTTGGTCTATTTTTTAAGGTAATATATATATATATATATCGTTTTGGAAATAGAGCAATCCATACTTAATTCAATAGATAATAAAAGGCATATATTGGATTTAATAAAATATTTATTTTGCCAATATTTCGGCTGGCTGAACGCCAACCTTTATCGAGGCATTACATTTTTGTATACACAAACTCAGCGCCGCATAGTGTTATAATATCACAGTTGAAATCAATTAAAATTGGTCAGAGACCTCTTTCCAATAGCCACAGACAGGTCACAAAACGCTATTCTATAGCCACAGTCTGTTCAAAGACCGTTATTCGATAGCCACAGTCTGGTCAGGAACCGCTTTTCAATAGCCACAGATTGGGCATAGGCCGCTATTCAATTGCCACAGTCTGGTCAGAGAGACCGCTTTTCTATAGCCACAGAATGGTAATGGAGCGCTATTTAACAGCCTCATTCTGATCAGAGATCTCTATTTATTAGCAACAGTTTGGACATAGACTGTTTTTCATTTGCCACACTCTGATCAAAGATACCGCTTCACAATTGCCACAGTCTGGTCAGAGATCGTTATTCAATAGCCACAGTCTGGTCAGAGACCGCTAATCAATAACCAGAGATTGAGCATAGACCGCTATTCTATTATCACACTCTGATCAAAGATACCGCTTCACAATAGCCACAGACTGGTCAGAGACCGCTAATCAACAACCACAGATTGAGCATAGACCGCTATTCTATTATCACACTCTGATCAAAGATACCGCTTCACAATAGCCACAGACTGGTCAGAGACCGCTAATCAACAACCACAGATTGAGCATAGACCGCTATTCTATTATCACACTCTGATCAAAGATACCGCTTCACAATAGCCACAGACTGGTCAGAGACCGCTAATCAACAACCACAGATTGAGCATAGACCGCTATTCTATTACCACACTCTGATCAAAGATACCGCTTCACAATAGCCACAGACTGGTCAGAGACCGCTAATCAACAACCACAGATTGAGCATAGACCGCTATTCTATTGCCATACTCTGATCGAAGATACCGCTTCACAATTGACACAGACTGGTCAGAGACCGCTAATCAATAACCACAGATTGAGCATAGACCGCTATTCTATTGCCACACTCTGATCAAAGATACCGCTTCACAATTGCCACAGACTGGTCAGATACCGCTAATCAACAACCACAGATTGAGCATAGACCGCTATTCTATTGCCACACTCTGATCAAAGATACCGCTTCGCAATTGCCACAGACTGTTCAGAGACCGCTAATCAATAACCACAGATTGAGCATAGACCGCTATTCTATTGCCACACTCTGATCAAAGATACCGCTTCACAATAGCCACAGACTGGTCAGAGACCGCTAATCAACAACCACGGATTGAGCATAGACCGCTATTCTATTGCCACAGTCTGGTCATAGACCGCTTTTCAATATCATCCTTCCTATCAAAGACCGCTATTCAATAGACATATACTTGTCAGGGATCTTATTCAATAGCCACAGTCTGGTCAGAGACCGCTAATCAATAACCACATCATTAAATAGCGACAAAATGGTCTGAGTTCGCTATTTATTAGCCACAGTCTGGTTAGAGACAGCTTTTCAAAGGTTGAAGACTAGTCATAGATCGTTATTTAATAGCCACAGCCTGGTCAAGGACTGCTATTCAATAGGCACAGTCTGATTAGAGACCGCCATTCAAAAGACATAGTCTGGTCAGAGACCCAATTCAATAGTCACAGTTTGGTCAAAGAGAGCTTTATAATAGTTAAAGTCTTGCCTGAGACCGCTATTCAATAGCCACAATCTGGTCAGAGACAGCTTTACAAGAGTTAAAGACTGCCCAGAGACCGCTATTCAATAGCCACGGTCTAGACAGAGACTGCTATTCTCAATAGTCAAATTCTGGTCAGAGACCGTTATTCATTAGCCACAGCCTGGTTAGAGACCACTAATCAATAGACATAGTCGGGTCAGAGACCCTATTCAATAGCCACAGTCGGGTCAGAGACCGCTAATCAATAGCCACAGTCTGGTCAGAATCAGCTTTACAATATTTAAAGACTGGTCAGAGACACCGCCTTTAAATAGAAATTCTGGTCAGAATCAGTTATACAATATTTAAAGACTGGTCAGAGAACCCGCTTTGCAATAGCCGCAGTCTGGTCAGAGACCGTTATTCAATAGCCGCAGTCTGGTCAGAGAACGCTAATCAATAGCCACACTCTGGTTCGGAACTGCTTATCAATAGCATCATTCTGATCAGAGACCGCTATTTAATAGACATAGTCTGGACAAAGACCCTATTCAATAGCCACAGTCTGGTCAAAGACAGCTATACAATAGTTAAAGACTGGTCAGAGACCGCTATTCAATATCCAAGGTTTGGTCAGAGAAAGTTTTACAATAGTTAAAGACTTGCCAGGGACCGCTATTCAATAGCCACGGTCTATACAGAGACCGCTATTTAATAGCCACTGTCTGGTCAGAAACAGCGTTAAAATAGTTAAAGACTGGCCAGAGACTGCTATTCAATAGCCACGGTCTAGACAGAGACTGCTATTTAATAGCATAATTTTGATCAGAGACCGCTAAACAATAGACCTAGTCTGCTCAGAGACCCAATTCCAAAGCCACAGTCAGGTCAAAGACCGTTATTCAATAGCCAAACTCTCGTCAGAGGCCGCTAATCAATGGCCACAGACAGGTCAGAGTCCGCTATACAATCGCCCTAAACTGGTCGAAGTTCGTTATTTATCAGCCACAGTCTGGTCAGAGAAATCTTACAATAGTTATAGACTCGTCAGAGATCGTTATTTAATCGCCACTGCCTGGTCAAAGAATGCTATTCAATAGCCACAGTCTGGTCAGAGAAAGGCTAGCCCCAACAAAAACAGGTATTTAATTAAATTTAAATCGGGCATGAGGGGTCTCCAGTGACCAAATATCAAGTTATAATCTTACTAGTTTTTGATGTGCATTCCGCTTTCTTATCTTTATGTCCTTTAATCATTATTTCGTGTTCCGTTCTTCCGATATCAGATTTATTTGGACATTTCATTTCTCTGTACAATCCGTAGTAGAACCAGATAGAGCATTTTAAAATTTTGTTCAAGCATAAATGTTCCGCCGTCAGGTCATTGAATGTCTATAGTTCGAGGTTTAATTGTATCAGGGGTATCTCCACCATTTCTATCGTTAGCGAAATGCCGAATATCATCTTCCTGAACCCCACCATTGCCTCGCAGTTCAGCACAGCTTTGCGTTATGACGAATTTAAACATCTCGCACGTCTCGGAGTGACAGCTTTCCATGGATCTTCCCTTCGTATCAAAATATTTGTAGTTTTAAGTTAATGGCTGAACTTTCGGTAGCTACCTGGTGTCGAACATGTGATTTATCCATTCATATGATTTTGGTCGGAGAGAAACAATGTTTTAATAGTTAATCAGAGGCAGAATTAAACTTATTTATATGGCCCAGAGATTTGACTCATAGAACCGTTGTTTAGCCCAGCCTTCCTTAATAGTGTCGCAATTTGTTGATGAATCTATTGATTTTATCAAAATAAATTACTAATCACGAGTTATAATTGTAAATGTATTTATCTTTATTCCCATATTAGACTATATAAAAAAACTCATAGAGCGTTCTCAATAAGCAACAACTTTCATAGGCGCTGAACGTTGGCGCGGTCATACCTTCGAAGCGTCGTACTCGAGTTAATATTAGTTTTGTGGCGATAATATATTGAAACTATACGAATTTGAACGATAAAATATACAAGTGTATTAAAAATTTGGGCTAAAAATAGTTCTTTTTAACCGAAAAAAAGAGAGTACGCGCATCGTCTGATTTCGATGCGTTGGCAGATCATAACAACGAATATTGAATATATATTTTAAATTATAAATTCAAAGCAAATCTCTTTCATTGTATAACTCTAGCCAGGTAATAGGAGCTTGCCGATATGTTGTTTACTTTTTAGAAAATTTACACAAACAGTCCAAATTTTAAAACGACCTCGTTTTATTTTTCAGGATTTCTGTTGAGCTTCATATGTAAAACATTTACTACCTATTTGGAAGCAATCCTCTTACGAGATTCTTCACCATTTTAAATTTACAGATAACATATGAAAATTTGTCTTTTTATTTTATATGAACCAAAGTTTATTTTAAAAAGGGCTTTTTTGATAATCAACTTTGCCCACTGATGGGAAAATCCAAACAAGGTCCCCAACGTCGTAATGAACAGGACATTATATCGCCTTTATCTATATCCTAAGTTCTGGGTGTCTATCATTAACAGACATATGTTCTTCATAATCTGGCTGATTGGGCATTAGAATGTGAAACATTAATTAAGCCTCTCGTCCATGTCATATTGAAGAGTGAAAATCCGATTTTTTTTCCTGTGTTATAAGCAAAGAGACAAAGATTCTACCCTAGGTAACCTTGTTCCAGTTATGGGGTTAGCTAAGACTCTATTAATCTTCATTTGAATAATTCTTGGAATTATCTTATTTTTATGCCATTCGTTCATTTAAAAGTCTCTCATTATCATATCCTTAGCTAGTCATTATCTGATGTTTATCAGTGATTAGGTATAAAATGATTGCTTTCTGCTCAATAGTTTCGAATCTCCCTTTTGTCCAAATGTTTCTCCCAGAGCGGGGTGAAATCCCCCCAGGGTGTCAGGGTATCTTCATTGCTCTCACTTCATCGTCGGGCTGTTCCCTCCAGATAGAATATGGCATTTAGCCAAACACATAGAGTCGTCAAATCTATTGTATTTACCCACCTGTTTATAATTCTCGAGCCACTTTTGGGGTTCTGGACTTCCATCCCCAGCAAAGGGAATTTTGACTAATGCAAGGCGAGTTATGTTGAGGTACTTTTACATGCGTAGAAACAATATACAAAATAATTAAATAAGTAAACTAATATTTGGGCATCAGAAAAATACAAATATGTCTAATTTTACTTTTTTCAATTAAAAATAATCATTAGTTCTTTACATAAGTATAATACAGTTGTATGTGACAGGGCTGAAGATTTATTTATTTTTCCACACTATAAATCCAACTACTGACATTACTGCGCTATCTAAAACTACAAACGACCTTTAGCTGGGACCACCTCTGAGACCAAGGAGCAACGGCAGTGGTGTGGAATTCCAACAAGGCCAATGAACAAGCTGTGATGGCATAGATCACGACTATGAAAGTCAAGCCCAGATGCTTTTGTGAGTATTGTTTATATATAGGATATGTCACTGAGACATTTGGGATAGTCAAGGTGGGGGAGAAAGATATTCCGATCTTGAAAAGAGGATTATAAAGCAATGTGTCTAGATTTGTTTGCAACTAGGTGATGCTCATGTGCATTGTCATCATGCTCTTACGAAGGTGTTTATTAATAATTTAATTTTTTAAATAAAATAAACTAAACACCCAGCACACAGACTGGATATACCAGCCGAATGACCCGGGCAACACCGGGTTTTACCCGATTAAATGTTTTTATTCAAATACTATTTGTTACAATTATAAATTGGAGCCGTGGATGTCACTCTTGTGAAACGTCCCGCTCCAAACTTTCCATGTACATTAGGTCAGCTGGTATTAACCCCCATTTTGACCGCTAGAGGCGCGAGCGAAAGAGCAAATTTGCAAATAACACGACGGATATTCGGGATAGAAACCTGAAATATATTATATATTTATATACTGTGTGTTAAAATTTCAGTCAGATTAGTTACGTATTGTGGACGTGTGTAGTTGACAAACATACATACATATATACGCTGACTTATATATATATATATATATGGATAATAATATAAATGAGTTTTTAAATTGTAAAAAATAAAATGCATCGGCCGGGAATCGAACCCGGGCCGCCCACGTTCCAGGCGAGCATTTTACTACTGAACCACCGATGTTTATAAGAAATGGCCCTATTTGGGTATTTATTCCATTCACAAGAGCAAACGATGACAGAATTGTTGATGACTCTGATACTTGTATTAATAATTATGTTAGCATAATGAATTAGTCAGTATTCCCATGGTCTCCAGCGAAGAGGTGTGAATTGACCTTTTGAAAATATACATAATTATAAAGATAGAAGCTTCTATAGAAATAACTAAAATAAACCGAAAAAGCTCAGTTGGGAGAGCGTTAGACTGAAGATCTAAAGGTCCCTGGTTCAATCCCGGGTTTCGGCATCTTTTTTAAATTTTTTAATTTTTACTTACCGTAACTTGACACGTAACTTAACGTGACACAATTGGGCATGACGCTGATAACTGTATATATTAATTTTAATGTAATATTTTATTAAAGAAAAAAAAAGAAAGGTCAATTCTCTAATCAAGATAGATATTAACACTTAGCATTAAGGTGTTGCTATAGCACTGAACTGAGTACAATAATTCGAATAAACGGCCAATAGATTATATTTAATTATAGCCTCTATTTTGAACAGATAATTTATATTACTTTTTACAAATCAAAGTTTATTATCATATGATCCAATAAATAGATGCACCTGACATTGAATATCAGAATATCAGCGAGAATAAATGAAATAATTATTGAATTACAACTTGACAAAATGAATTTGATGTATATGTAAATTATTTTGATGTAGAGTCTTTACATATTCAACAAGCAGCCTGTGAATGATATAAAACATAGCACTAGTATTTTCGGAGATAATCATCAAATATAATTTGAAATTCTCTTAAAATTACTATGGTAGATATTATAATTTACAATAGGAGAAACATTTTTATTGAATATTTGAAACAGTAAACTATTATACTGATAGATATATATTTAAAATTAATGTTTTTTTACATAGATACTTCAACAAAATTGAAAATACTATAAAACTCTAACGGTGTGTGTGTGTGTGTTATATTCTATAAATAATATTGATAGTTTCAAATCGAGAACGCTTAAAGAAATCTGGGAGATTTCGTTTGAATTGGAGGAGCAGTTGGGTTAGTTAATTAAGAGAATATACAACATGGATTGTTATACTGGAGGGGAATTCACGGATAAATTGTTTATAGGGAGAAGGGACTATATAGGTAAGTATTGGAGAGTGGGGCCTTTTAAATAGGAGAGTCGACAGTGGAGGTTGTTAGTTACAAAGAAGGGAAGAAGATGAGTAATAGGGGATGCGGCTAGTTAGAGATTCACTAACCGATTTTGCTGTTTAATGAATGGAATAAATAGTGAGGAGCAGGAAATTGGGGGAAGAGGTCAGGAGAGGGTAATTGAGAGGTTGTTAGAGAGAATTGAAGAAGTGAGGTAGTTAGGAGGAAGCGCAGAATTAGAATTCATTTAGGAGCGCCGCAGTTGGAAAATACATTTAGGATGTAGATGGTTGGGTAATTATATAGGAGCGTAAATGGGATATATGGTTAGGAGGAGGCGTAGGTATATTTAATCATGAAGGGGCAGCAAGGTTATATTGTCAGAAGTGGGGCGATGTGGGTTCATTTAGTTAGGAGAGAATGGTAGGATCATTAATTAGGAAAGGGAATTGGGGTCATTTTGTAAGGAGGGGGTGGTGGGATTATTTAGATGGCAGGAGGGAGAGGGATATTTTTTTAAAAGGGGAGTGGGGATTATTTATGTAGGAGGGAGGGGGACTATTTAGGTATTAGGGGGGTCTATTTTGGTAGGAGGGTGAGGGGACTGTTTAGGGAGGAGGGAGGGTGGACTATTTAGGCAGGAGGGAGGGGGGCTTATTTAGGTAGGAGGGAGGGGGCCTTATTTAGGTAGGAGGGAGGGGGGACTATTTAGGTAGGAGGGGGGCTTATTTAGGTAGGAGGGAGGGGGCCTTATTTAGGTAGGAGAGAGGGGGATTTATTTAGGTAGGAGGGAGGGGGGACTATTTAGGTAGGAGGGAGGGGGGCTTATTTAGGTAGGAAGAAGGGGGGCTTATTTAGGTAGGAGGGAGGGGGACTATTTAGGTAGGAGGGAGGGGGGACTATTTAGGTAGGAGGGGGTCTATTTAGGTAGGAGGGTGAGGGGACTATTTAGGTAGGAGGGAGGGGGAACTATTTAGGTAGGAGGAAGGGGGGCTTATTTAGGTAGGAGGGAGGGGGCCTTAATAAGGTAGGAGGGAGGGGGGACTATTTGGGTAGGAGGGAGGGGGCCTTTTTAGGTAGGAGGGAGGGGGCCTTATTTAGGTAGGAGGGAGGGGGCCTTATTTAGGTAGGAGGGAGGATGACTATTTAGGTAGGAGGGAGGGGGGACTATTTATGTAGGAGGGAGGGGGGCTTATTTAGGTAGGAAGGAGGGGGCTTATTTAGGTAGGAGGGAGGGAAGACTATTTAGGTAGGAGGGAGGGGGCTTATTTAGGTAGGAGGGAGGGGGGACTTTTTAGGTAGGAGGGAGGAGGCCTTATTTAGGTAGGAGGGAGGGGGGACTATTTAGGTAGGAGGGAGGGGGGCTTATTTAGGTAGGAGGGAGGGGGACTTATTTAGGTAGGAGGGAGGGGGCCTTATTTAGGTAGGAGGGGGCCTTATTTAGGTAGGAGGGAGGGGGGCTTATTTAGGTAGGAGGGAGGATGACTATTTAGGTAGGAGGGAGGGGGGACTATTTATGTAGGAGGGAGGGGGGCTTATTTAGGTAGGAGGGAGGGGGGCTTATTTAGGTAGAAGGAAGGGGGGACTATTTAGGTAGGAGGGAGGGGGGCTTATTTAGGTAGGAGGGAGGGGGCCTTATTTAGGTAGGAGGGAGGGGGACTATTTAGGTAGTAAGGGAGGGGGGCTTATTTAGGTAGGAGGGAGGGGGCCTTATTTAGGTAGGAGAGAGGGGGGTTTATTTAGGTAGGAGGGAGGGGGGACTATTTAGGTAGGAGGGAAGGGGGCTTATTTAGGTAGGAAGAAGGGGGGCTTATTTAGGTAGGAGGGAGGAGGACTATTTAGGTAGGAGGGAGGGGGGACTATTTAGGTAGAAGGGGGGTCTATTTAGGTAGGAGGGTGAGGGGACTGTTTAGGTAGGAGGGAGGGGGGACTATTTAGGTAGGAGGAAGGGGGGCTTATTTAGGTAGGAGGGAGGGGGCCTTAATTAGGTAGGAGGGAGGGGGGACTATTTGGGTAGGAGGGAGGGGGCCTTTTTAGGTAGGAGGGAGGGGGCCTTATTTAGGTAGGAGGGAGGGGGCCTTAATAAGGTAGGAGGGAGGGGGGACTATTTGGGTAGGAGGGAGGGGGCCTTTTTAGGTAGGAGGGAGGGGGCCTTATTTAGGTAGGAGGGAGGGGGCCTTATTTAGGTAGGAGGGAGGATGACTATTTAGGTAGGAGGGAGGGGGGACTATTTATGTAGGAGGGAGGGGGGCTTATTTAGGTAGGAAGGAGGGGGCTTATTTAGGTAGAAGGAAGGGGGGACTATTTAGGTAGGAGGAATGGGGGCTTATTTAGGTAGGAGGGAGGGGGCCTTAATTAGGTAGGAGGGAGGGGGGACTATTTGGGTAGGAGGGAGGGGGCCTTTTTAGGTAGGAGGGAGGGGGGCCTTATTTAGGTAGGAGGGAGGGGGCCTTAATAAGGTAGGAGGGAGGGGGGACTATTTGGGTAGGAGGGAGGGGGCCTTTTTAGGTAGGAGGGAGGGGGCCTTATTTAGGTAGGAGGGAGGGGGCCTTATTTAGGTAGGAGGGAGGATGACTATTTAGGTAGGAGGGAGGGGGGACTATTTATGTAGGAGGGAGGGGGGCTTATTTAGGTAGGAAGGAGGGGGCTTATTTAGGTAGGAGGGAGGGAAGACTATTTAGGTAGGAGGGAGGGGGCCTTTTTTAGGTAGGAGGGAGGGTGACTATTTAGGCAGGAGGGAGGGGGGCTTATTTAGGTAGGAGGGAGGGGGCCTTATTTAGGTAGGAGGGAGGGGGGGACTATTTTGGTAGGAGGGAGGGGGGCTTATTTAGGTAGGAGGGAGGGGGCCTTATTTAGGTAGGAGAGAGGGGGGTATATTTAGGTAGGTAGGAGGGGGGACTATTTAGGTAGGAGGGAGGGGGGCTTATTTAGGTAGGAAGGCGGGGGCTTATTTAGGTAGGAGGGAGGGGGACTATTTAGGTAGGAGGGAGGGGGACTATTTAGGTAGGAGGGGGTCTTTTTAGGTAGGAGGGTGAGGGGACTATTTAGGTAGGAGGGAGGGGGGACTATTTAGGTAGGAGGAAGGGGGGCTTATTTAGGTAGGAGGGAGGGGGCCTTATTTAGGTAGGAGGGAGGGGGGACTATTTAGGTAGGAGGGAGGGGAGCTTATTTAGGTAAGGGAGGGGGCCTTATTTAGGTAGGAGGGAGGGGGGCTTATTTAGGTAGGAGGGAGGGGGACTATTTAGGTAGGAGGGAGGGGGGACTATTTAGGTAGGAGGGAGGGGGGCTTATTTAGGTAGGAGGGAGGGGGCTTATTTAGGTAGGAGGGAGGGGGGACTATTTAGGTAGGAGCGAGGGGGCCTTATTTAGGTAGGAGGGAGGGGGGACTATTTAGGTTGGAGGGAGGAGGCCTTATTTAGGTAGGAGGGAGGGGGGCTTATTTAGGTAGGAGAGAGGGGGGATTATTTAGGTATGAGGCAGGGGGCCTTATTTAGGTAGAAGGGAGGGGGGCTTATTTAGGTAGGAGGGAGGGGGGACTATTTAGGTAGGAGGGAGGGGGGCTTATTTAGGTAGGAGGGAGGGGGCCTTAATTAGGTAGGAGGGAGGGGGGGACTATTTGGGTAGGAGGGAGGGGGCCTTTTTAGGTAGGAGGGAGGGGGCCTTATTTAGGTAGGAGAGAGGGGGCCTTATTTAGGTAGGAGGGAGGGGGGACTATTTAGGTAGGAGGAAGGGGGGCTTATTTAGGTAGGAGGGAGGGGGCCTTATTTAGGTAGGAGGGAGGGGGGACTATTTAGATAGGAGCGAGGGGGCCTTATTTAGGTAGGAGGGAGGGGGGACTATTTAGGTAGGAGGGAGGAGGCCTTATTTAGGTCGGAGGGAGGGGAGCTTATTTAGGTAGGAGGGACTATTTAGTTAGGAGGGAGGGGGGATTATTTAGGTATGAGGCAGGGGGCCTTATTTAGGTAGAAGGGAGGGGGGCTTATTTAGGTAGGAGGGAGGGGGGACTATTTAGGTAGGAGGGAGGGGGGCTTATTTAGGTAGGAGGGAGGGGGGAATATTTAGGTAGGAGGAAGGGGGCCTTATTTAAGTGGGAGGGAGGGGGGCTTATTTAGGTAGGAGGGAGGGGGGCTTATTTAGGTAGAAGGAAGGGGGGACTATTTAGGTAGGAGGGAGGGGGGCTTATTTAGGTAGGAGGGAGGGGGCCTTATTTAGGTAGGTAGGAGGGGGTCTATTTAGGTAGGAGGGTGGGGGGACTATTTAGGTAGGAGGGAGGGGGGACTATTTAGGTAGGAGGAAGGGGGGCTTATTTAGGTAGGAGGGAGGGGGCCTTAATTAGGTAGGAGGGAGGGGGGACTATTTGGGTAGGAGGGAGGGGGCCTTTTTAGGTAGGAGGGAGGGGGCCTTATTTAGGTAGGAGAGAGGGGGCCTTATTTAGGTAGGAGGGAGGGGGGACTATTTAGGTAGGAGGAAGGGGGGCTTATTTAGGTAGGAGGGAGGGGGCCTTATTTAGGTAAGAGGGAGGAGGGACTATTTAGGTAGGAGGGAGGGGGGCTTATTTAGGTAGGAGGGAGGGGGCCTTTATTAGGTAGGAGAGAGGGGGGCTTATTTAGGTAGGAGGGAGGGGGAATATTTAGGTAGGAGGGAGGGGGGACTATATAGGTAGGAGGGAGGGGGGCTTATTTAGGTAGGAGGGAGGGGGCTTATTTAGGTAGGGGGTTCTATTTAGGTAGGAGGGAAGGGGCCTTATTTAGGTAGGAGGGAGGGGGCTTATTTAGGTAGGAGGGAGGGGGGACTATTTAGGTAGGAGGGAGGAGGCCTTATTTAGGTAGAAGGGAGGGGGGCTTATTTAGGTAGGAGGGACTATTTAGATAGGAGGGAGGGGGATTATTTAGGTAGGAGGGAGGGGGCCTTATTTAGGTAGGAGAGAGGGGGGTTTATTTAGGTAGGAGGGAGGGGGGACTATTTAGGTAGGAGGGAGGGGGGCTTATTTAGGTAGGAAGAAGGGGGGCTTATTTAGGTAGGAGGGAGGGGGGACTATTTAGGTAGGAGGGGGGTCTATTTAGGTAGGAGGGTGAGGGGACTATTTAGGTAGGAGGGAGGGGGGGACTATTTAGGTAGGAGGAAGGGGGGCTTATTTAGGTAGGAGGGAGGGGGCCTTAATTAGGTAGGAGGGAGGGGGGACTATTTGGGTAGGAGGGAGGGGGCCTTTTTAGGTAGGAGGGAGGGGGCCTTATTTAGGTAGGAGGGAGGGGGCCTTATTTAGGTAGGAGGGAGGGGGGGACTATTTAGGTAGGAGGAAGAGGGGCTTATTTAGGTAGGAGGGAGGGGGCCTTATTTAGGTAGGAGGGAGGGGGGACTATTTAGGTAGGAGGGAGGGGGGCTTATTTAGGTAGGAGGGAGGGGGCCTTTATTAGGTAGGAGAGAGGGGGGCTTATTTAGGTAGGAGGGAGGGGGAATATTTAGGTAGGAGGGAGGGGGGACTATTTAGGTAGGAGGGAGGGGGGCTTATTTAGGTAGGAGGGAGGGGGCTTATTTAGGTAGGGGGGACTATTTAGGTAGGAGGGAGGGGGCCTTATTTAGGTAGGAGGGAGGGGGCTTATTTAGGTAGGAGGGAGGGGGGACTATTTAGGTAGAAGGGAGGAGGCCTTATTTAGGTAGGAGGGAGGGGGGCTTATTTAGGTAGGAGGGACTATTTAGGTAGGAGGGAGGGGGATTATTTAGGTAGGAGGCAGGGGGCCTTATTTAGGTAGGAGGGAGGGGGGCTTATTTAGTTAGGAGGGAGGGGGGACTATTTAGGTAAGAGGGAGGGGGCCTTTTTTAGGTAGGAGGGAGGGGGGCTTATTTAGGTAGGAGGGAGGGGGTCTAATTAGGTAGGAGGGAGGGGGCCTTATTTAGGTAGGAGGGGGCCTTATTTAGGTAGGAGGGAGGGGGGCTTATTTAGGTAGGAGGGAGGGGGAACTATTTAGGTAGGAGGGAGGGGGCTTATTTAGGTAGGAGGTAGGAGGGACTATTTAGGTAGAAGGGAGGGGGTTTATTTAGGTAGGAGGGAGGGGGCCTTATTTAGGTAGGAGGGAAGGGGGCCTAATTAGGTAGGAGGGAGGGGGCCTTATTTACGTATGAGGGAGGGGGGCTTATTTAGGTAGGAGGGAAGGGGGCTTGATTAGGTAGGAGGGAGGGGGCCTTATTTAGATAGGTGGGAGTGGGCCTTATTTAGGTAGGAAGGAGGGGGGCTTATTTAGGTAGGAGGGAGAGGGGCCTTTTTAGGTAGGAGGGAGGGGGCCTTATTTAGGTAGGAGGGAGGGGGCCTTATTTAGGTAGGAGGGAGGATGACTATTTAGGTAGGAGGGAGGGGGGACTATTTATGTAGGAGGGAGGGGGGCTTATTTAGGTAGGAAGGAGGGGGCTTATTTAGGTAGGAGGGAGGGAAGACTATTTAGGTAGGAGGGAGGGGGCCTTTTTTAGGTAGGAGGGAGGGTGACTATTTAGGCAGGAGGGAGGGGGGCTTATTTAGGTAGGAGGGAGGGGGCCTTATTTAGGTAGGAGGGAGGGGGGACTATTTTGGTAGGAGGGAGGGGGGCTTATTTAGGTAGGAGGGAGGGGGCCTTATTTAGGTAGGAGAGAGGGGGGTATATTTAGGTAGGTAGGAGGGGGGACTATTTAGGTAGGAGGGAGGGGGGCTTATTTAGGTAGGAAGGCGGGGGCTTATTTAGGTAGGAGGGAGGGGGACTATTTAGGTAGGAGGGAGGGGGACTATTTAGGTAGGAGGGGGTCTTTTTAGGTAGGAGGGTGAGGGGACTATTTAGGTAGGAGGGAGGGGGGACTATTTAGGTAGGAGGAAGGGGGGCTTATTTAGGTAGGAGGGAGGGGGCCTTATTTAGGTAGGAGGGAGGGGGGACTATTTAGGTAGGAGGGAGGGGAGCTTATTTAGGTAAGGGAGGGGGCCTTATTTAGGTAGGAGGGAGGGGGGCTTATTTAGGTAGGAGGGAGGGGGACTATTTAGGTAGGAGGGAGGGGGGACTATTTAGGTAGGAGGGAGGGGGGCTTATTTAGGTAGGAGGGAGGGGGCTTATTTAGGTAGGAGGGAGGGGGGACTATTTAGGTAGGAGCGAGGGGGCCTTATTTAGGTAGGAGGGAGGGGGGACTATTTAGGTTGGAGGGAGGAGGCCTTATTTAGGTAGGAGGGAGGGGGGCTTATTTAGGTAGGAGAGAGGGGGGATTATTTAGGTATGAGGCAGGGGGCCTTATTTAGGTAGAAGGGAGGGGGGCTTATTTAGGTAGGAGGGAGGGGGGACTATTTAGGTAGGAGGGAGGGGGGCTTATTTAGGTAGGAGGGAGGGGGCCTTAATTAGGTAGGAGGGAGGGGGGACTATTTGGGTAGGAGGGAGGGGGCCTTTTTAGGTAGGAGGGAGGGGGCCTTATTTAGGTAGGAGAGAGGGGGCCTTATTTAGGTAGGAGGGAGGGGGGACTATTTAGGTAGGAGGAAGGGGGGCTTATTTAGGTAGGAGGGAGGGGGCCTTATTTAGGTAGGAGGGAGGGGGGACTATTTAGATAGGAGCGAGGGGGCCTTATTTAGGTAGGAGGGAGGGGGGACTATTTAGGTAGGAGGGAGGAGGCCTTATTTAGGTCGGAGGGAGGGGAGCTTATTTAGGTAGGAGGGACTATTTAGTTAGGAGGGAGGGGGGATTATTTAGGTATGAGGCAGGGGGCCTTATTTAGGTAGAAGGGAGGGGGGCTTATTTAGGTAGGAGGGAGGGGGGACTATTTAGGTAGGAGGGAGGGGGGCTTATTTAGGTAGGAGGGAGGGGGGAATATTTAGGTAGGAGGAAGGGGGCCTTATTTAAGTGGGAGGGAGGGGGGCTTATTTAGGTAGGAGGGAGGGGGGCTTATTTAGGTAGAAGGAAGGGGGGACTATTTAGGTAGGAGGGAGGGGGGCTTATTTAGGTAGGAGGGAGGGGGCCTTATTTAGGTAGGTAGGAGGGGGTCTATTTAGGTAGGAGGGTGGGGGGACTATTTAGGTAGGAGGGAGGGGGGACTATTTAGGTAGGAGGAAGGGGGGCTTATTTAGGTAGGAGGGAGGGGGCCTTAATTAGGTAGGAGGGAGGGGGGACTATTTGGGTAGGAGGGAGGGGGCCTTTTTAGGTAGGAGGGAGGGGGCCTTATTTAGGTAGGAGAGAGGGGGCCTTATTTAGGTAGGAGGGAGGGGGGACTATTTAGGTAGGAGGAAGGGGGGCTTATTTAGGTAGGAGGGAGGGGGCCTTATTTAGGTAAGAGGGAGGAGGGACTATTTAGGTAGGAGGGAGGGGGGCTTATTTAGGTAGGAGGGAGGGGGCCTTTATTAGGTAGGAGAGAGGGGGGCTTATTTAGGTAGGAGGGAGGGGGAATATTTAGGTAGGAGGGAGGGGGGACTATATAGGTAGGAGGGAGGGGGGCTTATTTAGGTAGGAGGGAGGGGGCTTATTTAGGTAGGGGGGACTATTTAGGTAGGAGGGAGGGGGCCTTATTTAGGTAGGAGGGAGGGGGCTTATTTAGGTAGGAGGGAGGGGGGACTATTTAGGTAGGAGGGAGGAGGCCTTATTTAGGTAGAAGGGAGGGGGGCTTATTTAGGTAGGAGGGACTATTTAGATAGGAGGGAGGGGGATTATTTAGGTAGGAGGGAGGGGGCCTTATTTAGGTAGGAGAGAGGGGGGTTTATTTAGGTAGGAGGGAGGGGGGGACTATTTAGGTAGGAGGGAGGGGGGCTTATTTAGGTAGGAAGAAGGGGGGCTTATTTAGGTAGGAGGGAGGGGGGACTATTTAGGTAGGAGGGGGGTCTATTTAGGTAGGAGGGTGAGGGGACTATTTAGGTAGGAGGGAGGGGGGACTATTTAGGTAGGAGGAAGGGGGGCTTATTTAGGTAGGAGGGAGGGGGCCTTAATTAGGTAGGAGGGAGGGGGGACTATTTGGGTAGGAGGGAGGGGGCCTTTTTAGGTAGGAGGGAGGGGGCCTTATTTAGGTAGGAGGGAGGGGGCCTTATTTAGGTAGGAGGGAGGGGGGACTATTTAGGTAGGAGGAAGAGGGGCTTATTTAGGTAGGAGGGAGGGGGCCTTATTTAGGTAGGAGGGAGGGGGGACTATTTAGGTAGGAGGGAGGGGGGCTTATTTAGGTAGGAGGGAGGGGGCCTTTATTAGGTAGGAGAGAGGGGGGCTTATTTAGGTAGGAGGGAGGGGGAATATTTAGGTAGGAGGGAGGGGGGACTATTTAGGTAGGAGGGAGGGGGGCTTATTTAGGTAGGAGGGAGGGGGCTTATTTAGGTAGGGGGGACTATTTAGGTAGGAGGGAGGGGGCCTTATTTAGGTAGGAGGGAGGGGGCTTATTTAGGTAGGAGGGAGGGGGGACTATTTAGGTAGAAGGGAGGAGGCCTTATTTAGGTAGGAGGGAGGGGGGCTTATTTAGGTAGGAGGGACTATTTAGGTAGGAGGGAGGGGGATTATTTAGGTAGGAGGCAGGGGGCCTTATTTAGGTAGGAGGGAGGGGGGCTTATTTAGTTAGGAGGGAGGGGGGACTATTTAGGTAAGAGGGAGGGGGCCTTTTTTAGGTAGGAGGGAGGGGGGCTTATTTAGGTAGGAGGGAGGGGGTCTAATTAGGTAGGAGGGAGGGGGCCTTATTTAGGTAGGAGGGGGCCTTATTTAGGTAGGAGGGAGGGGGGCTTATTTAGGTAGGAGGGAGGGGGAACTATTTAGGTAGGAGGGAGGGGGCTTATTTAGGTAGGAGGTAGGAGGGACTATTTAGGTAGAAGGGAGGGGGTTTATTTAGGTAGGAGGGAGGGGGCCTTATTTAGGTAGGAGGGAAGGGGGCCTAATTAGGTAGGAGGGAGGGGGCCTTATTTACGTATGAGGGAGGGGGGCTTATTTAGGTAGGAGGGAAGGGGGCTTGATTAGGTAGGAGGGAGGGGGCCTTATTTAGATAGGTGGGAGTGGGCCTTATTTAGGTAGGAAGGAGGGGGGCTTATTTAGGTAGGAGGGAGAGGGGACTATTTAGGTAGAGGGAGGGGGGCTTATTTAGTTAGGAAGGAGGGGGCTTATTTAGGTAGGAGGGGGGTCTTATTTATGTAGGAGGGAGGGGGGCTCATTTAGGTGGGAGGGAGGGGGGGACTATTTAGGTAGGAGGCAGGAAGGCTTATTTAGGTAGGAGGCAGGAAGGCTTATTTAGATAGGAGGGGGTCTTATTTATGTAGGAGGGAGGGGGGCTCATTTAGGTGGGAGGGAGGGGCCACTATTCATGTAGGAGGGAGGGGGGCCTAATTAGGTAGGAGAGAGGGGGTTATTTAGGTAGGAGGAAGAGGGGCCTAATTAGGTAGGAGGGAGGGCGACTATTCAGGTAGGAAGGAGGGGGGACTATTTAGATAGGAGGGGGGGGGGGGGCATTTTTAGGAATGAGGAAGGGGGGCTTATTTAGATAAGAGGGGCTAATTTAGGTAGAAGGGAGGGGGCACTATTTAGGTAGGATGGAGGGGGCATTATTTAGGTAGGAGGGAGTGGGGCTTATTTAACTAGGAGGGAGGGGGCCTGATTAGGTAGGAGAGAGGGGGGACTACTTAGGTAGAAGGGAGGGGGGATTATTTAGGTAGGAGGAAGGGGGACAATTTAGGTAGGAGGGAGGGGGGCTTATATAGGTAGGAGGGAGGGGGTCTTATTTAGGTAGGAGGGAGGGGGCTTATTTAGATAGGAGGAAGGGGAGCTTATTTAGGTCGGAGGGAGGGGGGACTATTTAGATAGTAGGGAGAAGGGCTTATTTAGGTAGGAGGGAGGGGGGACTATTTATGTAGGATGGAGGGGGGACTATTTATGTAGGATGGAGGGGGACTTTTTAGGTAGGCGGGAGGGGGACTATTTAGGTTGGAGTGAAGGGGGCTTATTTAGGTCGGAGGGAGTGGGACTTATTTAGGTAGAAAGGGGCTATTTGGGTAGGAGGGGGACTATATAGGTAGAAAAGGGTAGGGAATTTTTAGTGTGCAATGGGCACAGTAAATTTAGTAGGTAGGAGTGAGAGGATATTCAGTAAGGAGATGGAAGGGGATATTTAGTAGGGAGGAGTGGAGTGGGAAAGCAAATTATGAGAATTGTGTTTTTTTTATTTCATTCAATATCAGTGGGCTGGGTTGGAATGGAGGGGGGTTCGTGATAATTATTGGCCATAAGTGGCAATATGTTTAAATATTTGTATAATATATCATACTTAAGTAACAATTAATAAGACACACATATAAATATAGGATGTTCACAAAAATTTAAGACACATAATTGCTGACAAATTTAAAATTGGAGCAATGTTTATATGTTTTAAATTGTGATAAATATTAAAATACTTTTGGGATAAGAATTGATATATCCGACCCTTTTTATAAATCTGATTCTAAATGGAACCAAGCTTACTAGTATGAAGTTTGAATTTTATCAGTTCTGTATAAAACATTGTTCGATGTTTTTTTTTCGCAATTTATATCTAATAAATTTCAAATATAGAAAGTATTTTATAATTCGTAGATTTTTGTTTAATCATGTATCATGGAATATATTTATATAATAGAGAAAACGCGGAATTATTTAGCACTAGATCATTCATAGCTCACTTTTTTTAGGCAGTACCTTTAAGTTGTCAAGCTCTTTTTTTTCCTATATTTTATGTATTATATATCAAATTTAGACCAACTATTCACTTTTCTTTTTCATTCACTAGTTTATTTCATGCAATACATTTTGAAAATATAATGTTTTTTAATATTTGTGACATTTTATATTCATATACTATTAAAAATATCTCAAAATTATACCTTATTTCAACTTAGCTGCCTTTGTTCTTTTAATCGCATTCAATAAATATTAAAATCAAACAAAATTAAGCACAATACTTCAAATTTGTTGAATGAGTTAATAGAGCTGAAGAGTTAATATAGATTAAAATTAGAAAATACTTTTTTTTTGCATCCAAATTCACGATTTTATTCAAAATAAGTTTGTATTTTTATTCACCCATCCTTTTATTTTTAAAATTTTATTTTTATTAATATTCTTAAATATATATATATTTTCAGTTTTATATTCCTAATACATATAATGTTGACATGTTAGAGTAGTATGTGATGCAAAAAATAGTTAAACAAAAACTATTCCAGAGGACATTGTCCTGCCCGGAGTGATGTGTTTAGGTCGAGAAGCAGTCCAAGATGTACTGGGATATCTCATTGAGGCCGGAAGTAATGAATCCAGCCGTTCTTCTACGTCCTGATGGGAGTACAGCAGCAATGTTGAGCCTACTAGAGCCGATGATCTGTTACATGATCCTACAATATATCCACAATAATTCACTAGGAATAAATAAAGGAACATATCTTGCGAAGAAAATATTGATGTAAACCCTGCCTTCTACCTCATCTACCCACTTAGACCTCATATAGCAGTTGAATATACGGTAGACCTACTCCACAATCTCCGTCTTCCAGAAATATCAAGAAATCTCCAAATAAATCGCTGAATCTACAACTGTTTCCTGTGTGTTTTCATCTACTGCCAGGAGTAAGATGTCATATATAGCCATCTGTACTTATAACTGTAGTCCTGAATTACATGTGTCGCTGCCCAAGACCAATGAAACAATCAATATCCAGCTACAACCTATATTCCTGTATTCCTGAGATGCCAAACATTACCATATTTCATGAAAGCAACAAAAGCCAACTTCCCACCTTAATTCTCTCTGTAGTTCTGAGAAATCAACCTCTACCGGAGACCAAGAAGACACCAACTCGATATCAAAACTTACAATCAATCAACAATATAGTCACAGTGTCTAGCGGGAACCTCGCACCAACGGCCCAGAATCTCGCTGTGCCACTCTGATCCTGTCCTAACTGTCTGATTCAAAGTCCAATAAATAAGAAAACAGTTTATTCCTTGTTTTTTTATCTTTCATACCATCTCTGATATAATAATAACTCTAACCTCATATAATGTAATAAATGTTTGAGTGTCGTGTTTTAACCCTTCAAATGAATAAATATAACAAATATCTAATAGAACACTAAATAATGCAATATATATTAATCAATAACTATGTTTCTTTCTGATAATCACGTGGCACATAACGCAATGGTGATATCTTATAGGGATTTACTTTTTAAGTTTATATAGAAAACAAACAAAATCAATAAATAAGAATTTATTTTTAAAAAGATTTTATTTAAATGCACTAAAAAGGAAAAAATAAAATATTTCATATTCCGTCATTGAGCAATTAGATGTGTCTGAGTGAAAATGAAAGCGGTGGGGGACGATCATCATGAATTTCGAACCTAATGTGATTTAACGTATAGTAAGTAATTAGCTATTTTATTAGTATTTGCCTCAGTTCACCTCTTCTCTGAATATGATCGTCCCTCGCCCCCCTTACATATAATTAGATACATAAAATTGCTAAAAAAATATATATATATTTTTTTTCCTTTTCAGTGCATCTGAATAAAATATTTCTAAATATATTTTTATTTGCATTGTCATCTTGTTGTAATAAGTGTACAGAATTTGTGATTTCAATGTTCTCTTGAAGTATACTGAAATCGATTACAATATTTTTGTAAATACAGACATAGAGGCATGTTAAATAAAAGCTGTAAAAGCCTATAGTGGTGATAGAAATGGACCACAAAACCCCCAGTTCCAGAAAACCAAGAAAATACCCAAGATGGTGTCGATCTATGTCTCTCACCAGTACGTTGCGTCCATAGTAGCCTCGAATAATACTAGTGGAACAAGTATACGATGGTCCTTCAACTTGGAATTTCGCTAGAAGTAATTCTGTAAATATATTGACCGAAGGTATTTTAGTGTCAACCAGTGCCTAATCCGAGTGTCCTCCATGAAAATAAAGTGCTACGCCATAGTGTAGCGAGTGCGTAGAAAGAGTTTCTACACTTCAAATTAGCAAGACGACGTTCCGCCGAACTTATAAGGAGCTTACACCAGCACGCCTCATCAACGCGGACCAACTTCAGTCCGGCCTAGTCCCTGCCTTTAATGCAATGGCCCTCACTGGCATTCCTAATTCCGTTACAAGAGGGTGCATCACCCTGGTGCACATGCGATGCACGCACATCCCCACCAGCCGCGAGCACTCAACCTAGCTTGGACTGATAGAAGGAGAATCAGGTCGGCATTCTGATGTCTTTCTAATTGTTAAGATCTTTTTCTTCTCATGTATGTCCCTAGCATTTATTGTTGACACAGATGCAAGCCTAAACATAGTGCCTAACAATTTATACCAATATATTATTATAAAATTTTAAATATTCAAATATACCTGGACACACATTTAATCTCAAACAAGCAATAGCCATTATCACGACATAGAAAGCAAGCAACAACGATTATTCCTGGAAGCACTGGTATCATCAAAAATGAATAGCATCAATAGAGAAATTGACCTCCCAAACCAATATAACAATATCCCTGACAAATAATCTAAATATTAAAAAATATTGGAATGTATAAATATTTAATCCCAGTATAATATATATTACATTAGCTGGTAACAGTCTGATGCACGCCCGTGAGAGCACATGCTAATAACAAAAGTTTTCAATTATTCTGTATAAATATATATTTAGAGATTGTACATAGAATATCACCCCGTTGAAGAGCAGTATATTTGCTCGAAAGCTTGCAAATTTAAATTAAAATAAACTTTTTACCCAATATTGATTTTTACTTTTTCAAATAATTTTTGGGTAACTATTGCTCACATGAAAATAACCAATTTCCCCCTCTTAATTCCATATCTGGTTCCACCTCGACTTGGGGTCGATTTTACGCCCCCATAACCTTAGGAAAAGTAGCAAAAATATACGGAATGATGAGAGACAAATGAGAGCACACTCAGTTTTCCACTTGTGGTAAAGTGGATGTAAATGACAGAACTAAAGGTTTATAAGGCTAACATTTTAATGATTAAAAGGGATAAAGGAGGTTTAATTTTACTACCTCCTATGAAATACGAATACCTTCCTTTCAAATTAACATACAGGTCAACATACACCAACCCCAGAATCAATCCCACACATGTACACTTGCGGATAAATTCCCCACTTTCCACCAAACTTTTCAACACACCTACAAGCAACCACATATTCACACAAAACAAGTTCCTAGTCCCAAACCTCAATATTCCCTCTGTATAATTCCCTACTACAAGTATATCCTACTACTTTCCCTAAATTTTTGTGTTTTAAGAGACAGAGAGTTTGCCCCTTAAATTCGCGAAAGACGAATTTTAAACCAAACCATATAATTCTTGGGAAATGCAATCAGTGCCGGCGCCACCACACCCCTCACACGCCACACAGACATACTACCCGCCATAAAATCAACCTAAAACCGCAAAACATTACAGTTTTTCCTAGATGCGGTAAATTTATAACAAATTCATCCCGGACTCTTCCCACTTGAGGACTCCACTTGGCATTCTTCTCAAAAAGGATGTTCGTGGATCTGGAATGAAGTTTTCCAAAAGGCGTTCGACGCCTTTAAGGACTGTCTCACTACACATCCCGTATTACATATCTACCAGGAAGGTCTGCCGTGTCGAGTGTATTGCAAAGCATCGGCACTAGGAATAGCAGGCATTCTCAAACAGGCCCACCCTTATGAAAAGTCCTATCCGGTCCATTACTTATGTCGCGCCTTATTTTCACACGAACAGAACTACTTATTCTCTGGATTATTATCTCTTTCAATTGTTGAGAGCGTAGACAAATTCCGTGTACACTTTATGGGCAAAGGATTCACAATATTTTCTAACCATCACTCATTTGTGGCTGATGTCGATTTAAAAAAACGTCAGACAGATTATTCAGATGGAGATTGCGTCCGTCGAGTTACGACTATGAAGTCCGTTGCATAAAGGGAGCACAACAGCATGAAGCGGACCTCCTATCTCGTAACCCATTCTGTGGCTTCTTACACGCCTCCCTCTTTAAGAGCCATCAGCTAGTCCCACCTGAAATATCAAAACTGACCTTTGATCGCCAAGGACTCCGCACCATAACCCCAATAAACTCAGAAACTCTCACGAACAAACACCTCCACACAGTACACACATAACGTTCACCTAGGCATCTTCCAAATGATCCGTCTCATCTCCGTCCATATTACTGGAAAGGGATGTCAGAAGATATCGCACATGCATAGAAACTTGTTCTGTTTTCCTGCTCAACACACCTTCCAGGATCCCACTTTCGAGAAGCTAGGCCTATTGCCTGTGGCAACGCAACCATTTGACCTATCTCTACACTATAGCAGGATTAGGTGAATATGTCGGTTCTAAGACCTATTTACACGTAGCCGTAGAACATCTCACGAGATATGCGTGGACAGTAACGTTTAGGTCAACCAGCATTCGAACCTACCAACAGTTATTAAACAAGTATTAAAGGATTGTACTCCGAAATGTATTCTCGCAGATAGGATACCTGCATTTACCTCTCCCAAATTCAGGAGATTCCTGAAAAACATAAACATTCACCCAATCACAACAACCAGTAACAACCCACAGCTCAACCTAGAAGTCGGCACCATCCACGTCAACAAATTGCAATATTACAACGAATATGTACGCTTTATAACCTCACCAACAATGACCACCACTCACCGTCCGCATAACACCTCCGATTCAAATACATTTAGTCACCGAACTCCAGACCTATTCCAAACTGGTGAAAAACATTTCACAACTACAAACACACCTTTCAAACATCTCTCACCGAATATATTTACAGCCACGGGCTTTGCAGAAATGCAACTACCACATTCAAGTCCACCACAGTACAGCCAAATAAATCCACTTCACTACATTCCTCTTCCACAACACTCTCCCTCATATTATATATTTTATAAACACCAGAACTCATTTTTAACCTAATTTCAAACACCTGTACAAACCCCCGATTACAAACAGTCCTATATAATTTTAAAACCTTCAGACTATTCAGTTTGATCTTCATCATTGATATTTTATCACTACCTATCCCAGTTTCACCCGTTGTCATTTTATTGTACTTCGGTACCTTCCTTCTAAAACAATTCCTCCTATACCAACTCCAAGAAGCTATCCACTTGGTAGTCACTAGAGTGTTTGAATCCATGCGTACATTCCTCACCAACACATATGAGTTGCCCTCTTTATCATTCTTGAGATTTTAAGAAAGATCTTTTAAACCATTTTTCTATTAGGACCCGACTGAAACTGCACATAAAAAAACTGTCACGACATCATAATTTCACCTTAGGGTCACCAGAAAGACAAGTTACATTTATTACATATGTTTTCAGAGGGTTCTACCCTTAATATTCCTACCTGGACTCGCCAAAAATAAACATGTCCTTCTGTTTATTCTCAGTGGCGAACTCTTCCAGCGTCCTCATCAATTTGATCTAAAAGACACCACTCTTATTCATTATTCTGACTTAATTACGTAGTTTGATGTTTGAGATTACTTTAATGGTATTTTTATTAAATAATGAAATATGTTTAGTGTTTGTCTAAATTATATGGACATAAAATTCTACTTCGAGCACACCTCTTCCTCTTAAAGGGCAAACAAAAATTACTAACCTGTTGGGGGGTCGGTGGAAGGCTGGTTAAACCTTTTGGTTTACGACAACTACGACCCGGGTTCGATCCCCGCATTGGACACTTTTTTCTGTTTAAAAAAAATGCTCCAATGGCCCCTCGATTCTTGCAAAAGTCCAACCCCACCAGCGAGTGCAAGTAACCAAACGGGGCTCTGGCACATTTGTAAGTGCAAAGTCGAACTGCTTTCACATGTGTAGATATGTGGTGCGCTTACAGTAAAAGAAGTCGCTTACTACCCACCATGATTATCATGGCCTGTACCACGTGTACTAGGGATAAGCAAAAAAAAAAAAACTAACCTGTTTAAACAACCACATATTTGACTAAATATTATATTTCTTCAAATATAAACAGAATAATTAGCGACAACACAGTTATGATGAATTCATTTTTTTTCACAAAAAGAAAGCGCTGTGTTAAATAAATTACCACAAATACACATGTTATACAAGCTATGGTAATAATCGCTGGTAATTAGATAATGTTTTACATGCGCCTAAACAGGTTTAAAGAAAATATTGAAAATAAATCATTTAAGCACCTAAGTTTCTTTTACAAATAATATGAAATCTACTGTCTTTACTGCTATGGGTTAAAGACCATTTCTAAGATTCCACCCTTAAATGTAGCATATATAAGCATATTAGTTCAATAAAGTGTTAGAGCTCTGAAAGGGCGGTCTGGTTGATTAAATTGGACAAATCGCTGGGAAGGTTCACCATTGATGAGCCAAGCGCTTTCCTTCGTCGCATTAAGGACAAAGGTTTATCTTATATGTAAACTTATGACTTAAATATTTATTAAATGTATTTATACATAGATGGCGCGTTATTGCTCTATAAAAATAAAGTATACTTGTACTTAAAAAGTGCTATAGCTCAGTTTGGTTATTTCGGCTTAATGGTGGGGTTGGACTCGTGTAAGTCAGAGGATATTGAAACATCTAATTAATATTTGAAACAAATTACTCAATGCGGGATTCTTTCACGGCCCCTGGTTGTCCACATAATATATCACTTCAGTTACCTCTGCTGCTCGAAAATGAAATGAGAAAAGGGCATGAGAAGATGGCTCACAAGGGAATCTATCCAAAAGAAGAAGGTTGGATCCTTCTTTACGTACTAGATTTCAGAGTAGAAAACATGGAAGTTGCTAGCAGTATACTATTAGACACTTCATTTAATATTCTTTGTTTAATACGAAAATACAGATTACGTAAATAAGAATAAAATCTAAAAGTAAAAAAGAAAGACTTCTTTAGTTATCCTCCGGGGAACTTCACTTTGTCGCTTGAAAATACTTTAAAATGGACATGTAAAATTAATGGAATAATAAGAGACAAATGAGAGCAAACTCAGTTTTCTACTTATTGTATAGCGGCTATCAATGACAGAACTAAAAGTCTATAAGACTGACATTGTAATGATTGAAAGAGATAAAGTAGTTTGAATTCAACCTCTCCTATGACATACAAATACCTTCCTTTTAAATTATTTATTCAACTGCTACTATCGTTTTCTTACAAAACTGTATTTTTCATTTCTTTGAAAATTTATTTGAGCTCTTCATCATATTTTTATATATAATAAAAAATAAAGCTTATAGGGATAAGTTTCTTATGCAAACTTTTCATTTTCAAGCTTTGGAACTTGTTAGTCCTTCAACAGTAGTATCGTATTAACAAATTATTGATAAATACTTATATATTCAAATTATTCGGTACTATTTTAGACGCGTAAGATTCCTTTTGAAATTAAACAATTTCTACTGCCCTTACTGCAATGGAAAAATAAGTGGGAGGGTTCACCAATGATGAGTCAGTCCCTCCCACTTATCTTTTCTCTGCAGTAAGGACAGTAGAAATTGTTTAATTTAAAAAATAATCTTACGCGTTTAAAATAGTTTCGAAAATTCATAACAGAATGCGCGCTAGTGCATTATAATACAAATTATTATTTGCCTATCTTAAATTCGTATGATATTGAGTGAAATTCACGAATTTGTACCTTTGTTAAAAGGTAATTTCTCTCGCCAAAAGTGGCCTAGTCACTTTACCATTCAATCGCCTCTTATAAACCCCTGACGATTTAATGAATCCTCTCCGTTGATCTCACGTAATCAAAACAACCCAGGACTAACGAGGGTCTTATTTATAAAACAATGATTTCCAGGTGAGCATTCTAAATGATATAAAGCTGGTTTTGTGGTTTGTGACCATCCCGAATCTGCTAGTTTGCAGAATCGGTAGATTTGTTTCACATAGTGTGTTGTTGTCCTATCTTATGATATAATTCAGATGTGATGTCCAACAGGCTCCAGTTTCTATTTGGTTTCACAAAATTAATCAATCTATTGTGAAAAGAAAGAAGGGAATTTTATTTTTTTGGAAAAATTAATATTTGCGTCTGTTGTTTCACTCGATTTGAATGTCTTCTCCCCCTCATCAATTATATTCAGGCCCCAAAACTAAGGTGAAGAATGTCTCAAGAAGTATTTTTGAAAGGATTTTATCTCACTCATTTGTCAGTAAATATTCTACCCCCCCCCCCCCCCCCACACACACACACAATATTCATTAAGTCCGAGATGAAGGGTATGTGTGTGTGGATAAGGAACAGTCAATAAATCTCTTCAAACTTCAATACCCAACTATAAACATCACAACATGTGGTAGCGATGAGTTTAGAGATATTGAGATTAACAGTGGTTTGATTATCAAAAGGCAGTCATTTGTCATCTCGAAATTGTTAGCTCCTCCTGCGTAACTACTATTGCATCTTTAATGAATTGCGCAGGACTAGTATTTCTGGATAAATAACGCCTCTTCTGTCAAGTTATATAAAGTTATATTTTCGGATTACGGCTCTACATTCATTATTCAGATCAACCCTTCAGGGCCTACCTATAGCGCCAAGCAAAGGACACGTCCTGTACGAATATTATATTAGGGGTAAGGAAGGGTAAGTAGTAGATAGTAGTATTAATAATATTCTTAGTATCTCTCTCTTTCTCTGATGCAAAATTAGCTGAAATTCAGTAGTTTTGAGGATTTTAACTTTTATATAGATTATAGTGCTATTTTGTTGTGATGTTTCCCCTCATCATATATGCACATTCCTATTCATATGAATTAATATAAATTTATATTCGTGAAAATGAAAAGCTGTAAATTTGATGAAGAATTATGAAATAATGAAATAATTCATTTCATTTTTAATATGTGATCTGAAAAAATATGAAGTCCCAAGTCAAATTACATGTATGCAGAGCCTCTTTTAACAAACATATTACGGAATGGATTTAAGAACTGTTTCAAGGGTTCAGAGAAGGTTGCCAGGAAAAACCTGGTCAGATATCATGGGAGATGGGCTTAGACTAATCCATCTTTCAGATAAACACGAGGTTTGAGTTGATAGAGAAAGCATGATAGCATAATTAGGCGTATTCATTGAAATGAATTAAGCATCGAAGGTTTGGATCATTAAAAATATTTAGTTGTTTTGTTGAAGTTGTTTTGAGTTGAAGATGCATAGCTAGATTTTTTTGTGTTTAAAACAGGAAATTTCTCAAACAGGGAGTTTTAAAATTATTTTATTCACGCACTCTTTGAATATATTAGCTGAACAAAACAAAAAAAAAAACATGAAAAATACATTTATAAATTTAATAATTTTATATAATTAAGTGAGTTCCCAGTAACGACCGAGCTGCCCCATTGTTGCCATTGCCGGCCTAGAGCCCGCTGGGGAAGCCACCACGAGCCTTATGTCTGGTCACTTACTGGTGGAAACTGTCCTGCCTCGCCATCTGGCCACAAGGTATGCCACCATAGACTGCTCAGTGATGAAGCTTGGCCAATGGGTCATAGTCGAGCTGGCGGTCTCAGGCTTAACCTCCCATTGGTCGTCTTGGCAGTTCTCATGACATCGGGGGTGGTCAGACCATAGGCATAACGGCGACCCCAAATTATAAATTAAAAATAGAACTCTATGATATGTGTTACACATGTGTATTGTGAGTGAGAATGTTACACGTGTGTATTGTGAGTGAGAGTGTTACACGTGTGTATTGTTGGGTGCGAGTGTTACACGTGTGTATTGTGCTTTAAAGAATCATTCATGTGAGAGTGTGTCACACATTACATTAATAAGATTTTAAGAAGATTTGGAATCGAGGAATTCAACTTCGTACAAACTCCAGGAGATCAGAACTTTGATGAGTATAATGACTCCAAGCCAGTAGACAGGACATTGTGCCAAGAGATGATTGGGTCACTCATGTATCTGGCAACGGAAACTCATCCAGATATATCCTACAATGTGAGCAATTTATCGCAATATAATAACGATGTAAGAAAAGTGTATTTGATGGTAGTCAGAAGAACATATAGGTATCTGAAGGGCACCAGAGATAAATTTTTATGATATAGGCCTACAGAAAATAATATTGTCGTTAGTACAGACGCGAGCTGATGGTCAACAAAGGATGCAAATTCTTATTCAGGATACACAATTAAACTTGGAAATATCCTTATTAACTGGCGAAGTAAAAAGAAAGGTTTAGTGGCTTTATTAACATGCAATGTAGAGGTGATTTCCATATGCGCAGGAATGGACTAAAACTAAAAAAATGGAATAAAGGACTAATAGAGGAATTATCCAAAGATATTAATTTTCCGATATTTTTGAAAACTGATAGCCAATCTGCCATAAAATGGATCCAGTCTGAACAAATAACTTCGAGGACAAAATAAATAAATCGATTTTTTTTGTAAAAGAGGAAGTAAAAAGTGGAGCAATAAACTTAAAATACGTCCGGAGTGAGAAAATGGAAGCTGATTTTTTAATAAAGAATCTTTCAAAAGATAAACTAAGAAAGTGCATAGGCTCAATAGGACTTTTATAAAAGAACCTTCCACACAGGGAAGGATTGAAGCAAGAAAATGATTATAATTTGAGTGGGAAAGCTTGTAAAAAAAATAGAAAATTACCTTATACCATTGATTGTTTTACTTTATTGTCTGTTTTGCATAAGTTGAATAGGTTTGAGCGATGTATGTAAATTAGATTATTATTCTGTTGCCTTAAATACGAGATATTTAACTCGGTTCTTTCTATATCTAAAAATGTTAGAAATAAATTAATTAATTTTATAAATCTGAGAGTGGTCTTCAAAAACGATCCAACACAATAACATTCAAATATGGCATTTGAGATTAGGGCATCGAGGAACAGATACAATTGAATTAATAATAAAGAATGAAATAACAAGAAGAATTGGCATGAAGCAATGTAAAAGTAATGGTAAAATACATGTGCGAAATATGCATAGAATCCAAATAAATTAGACAGCCATTTCCCAGAGAACTAAAATAGTAATAAACAAAACATATATATTTGGATTTAGTAGATACAGATTTGTTACAGACCTATCCCGGAAAAAAAGGATATCTTCTAATTTTTATTGATGATATTTACAGATACACAACGCTTTTTCTGTTGAAAAAATAAGAATGAAGTTTTTAATAAATTGAAGGACTACTCTGCATTTGGTACAAGTTTAAAACAGATATTTAAATACTAAGGTCAGATAATGGAGGTGAATATCTATCAAGGCCTATACAGAATTCCTTAAAGCATGATGGTATTTGTCTTCAAACCTTAGCACCATATTGTCCACAACAGAAGGGTGTAGCTGAAAGGAAAATATATATCTAGTTGAAATGGCAAACACACTGACTCTGTCTTAGATTTTAAATATTGTGGTGAGGCAATTTTATCTGCTAAATAGTTGCTCTAAACAGACTTCTACCAGAAAGATTACAAAATGGCCATATGAATTGTGGAATAGAATGAATCCATATTTAAATCATCTGAGGATCTGAAGCTTGTGTACATTAATAATAATAGAATTAATAAATTTGAACAAAATGTTTTCGACGGCATTCGTCGGATACTTCTAATGATCTAAAGCCTACAGAATCCTGTTTCCTGAAATCGACAAAATAACAATAGGCAGAAATTGCATTCATTGATAACTTTGATAGGAATTCTGTAAAAAAATCAATGATCGTAACTTTAATAATCTCTACATAAACCTTCTCAATAATCCACAAATAGAGGATATTATTGATAATGATGTAAATGAGGATATAGATGAAGTTGACCTCCAAAATATTTTGTTATCACTAAGCATATACATTGCCTTCATTGCCAACGTGTATCAATTGAAGATGGGTTTTTGAGGTTTTAGAGTAGTTTTAATTTTTATAACCAATTATTTTCCTCCTCACTCTGTCTCTAAGTTTCTCTTTGTGACTCAAGTGTTATTTGGCACTTCTACTATTAGTAAGGATCCAGGTATCTTGATAATTAGTATTTCTGATGCTTAATAGATGGCTATAAGTTCTGATCTGAAGACTGAGCACAAATCTGGATTTTCATATTTATTTTCTTAACGTCATTTGTGGTTTTAATGAGACTGCCACTGTCAGTTTGCCCTAAATCGTCTCTGCTACCGCGTCGGTGTAAATAGATATTATATTTCTGGAAATGTCATCATTTATTTGTAATGAAAATTGTTTTAAGAACATGGATTTTGTATTGTGTGTTAGCGGTGTTATTCAAAGTGGCATTAAAAACAATATCTATTAGTTTTCATATGGAGAAAAATTTCTGGTAAATAAATATTCTCTACTTTATATTTTTAAAATTCGTTTCTTTTAGCCAAGTGGAGGGACCATTTTTTTAAGCTTTTATTTAACTCGCTTCCCTGTCTGTCTGTCCACAAATCTTGCAATATATTTTTAATATACTTATAGAGCACGTAGGAATCTGAAATATAAGAACACGATGACAATGCAAGTTAACAAATTTTCAGACTTCTGGGTGGCCGGAAATTTGAGAAATTGCCAAATTGTCTTTCAAATTTTGTAAATTAATTTTAATATACACACAGATCACAACGAAATATGAAAATATCAACACTAATTCAGTCCAATGAATATTGGAAGTGTACAAATTTATAGACAACTGGGTGGCCAGGGATTAACACATTTCTAGGGAATCTTAAGCAATCGGACGTGCGGACGTGCGTCGCTTGGCTTTGCTAACTCCGGTAAGCTTTGTTTATAAAACTTCTTCCTTACCTGTTATAAAACTAAAATTTTATATATAAATAGCTTAAATAAAAAATAATATTAACTTTTGATCGGCAATTGCTGTTTGAATTTTCGAAGGTTTATTAAATATGTAAAAATTTGAAAATGAATGATCTAATTGTAGAACGATTAGATGAACTATGCAAATATTTTACGGATAAATTTTATAACAATCAAAAAACATTAAATAAACAAGATATAGGATATTTAAGGGGAACAATAAAACAGATAAAGGATAATATAACAGAATCACTTAAAATTGATCAGAAAATAAACAAAATCGAAGAATGTATGCAAAATAACTTTACGGTTATCAATTACGATTTATCAAAGATAATTGGGCAGGGTTTAAGTAAAGATTCGTATGCAGAAGTGGCTAAAAATAAAGATTACTTACACAAAAAGTACGACAAAATACTAAGGAACAAGCCATTTTTATAACAGCTAATGAAAATCAAGCAATATCACAGGTACAACAAAAGGTAAATGAGGGTATCAAATTTCTTAGGCAAGAGGGCAATAAAACAAGAATCAATAAAATAATAAATACAAGAAAAGGAACGATCCTTAAACTGCCTAATGATCAGAATATAGACCAACTGATTGAAAGTTTCAAGAAGCTTGACGAAATCAACCAAATCAGCAAAATATATAAGCCAAAACTAAGAGATCCTACAATTTTGGTTAAGTCGATTAGCAAAATAACAGATCTAACAAATTTGGCAACGATAATCTGTGAGATGAACCCAGAACTTGCTGGACTAAATAATGAGATCAAGGTCTTATTTCCTATTAAATCTGTAAAGGCTGAGCAAGATGTAGTTCTGAGGGTCTCCCCGGGGGCCTATGCTATTATTAAAAAACTTGGCAAAATATATACTGATATCCAACGGTGCGATATTAGGGACAAAGTGCTTGTTGATCAATGCCAAAACTGTTATTTATTCCACCCTGGACATCGGACCAGAAACTGCCCAAATATAAAGAAATGTGTAAAATGTGGAATGGAAGGACAGCATCACTGCTCCGAAATAATAAGATGCAGCAATTGCTGCAAGCACCCATATTTTAAGAACGGAAATTTAGATCATAAACCAAATACCCAAGCGTGCCCGATCTACGAAAGAGAGATTAAAAACACGATGCAGCGTACCGATTACTCAACAATTCAAGAAGAGGAGAACAATAATTAAAACACCATTTGAATGCATATGAATGGAAGAAACACAGCTACTGATAGAATTAAAATTATTCAACAAAATGCTAGGAAAAGCAATACCTGCATGAGTGAACTATATTCATCCAAAAAATTCATAAACACAGACTTAATTCTGATTCAGGAGCCTTATAAAATAAAAGAAGATATACATTTTCCAGGAAACAATATATTATATCATCAGGAAAACAGTCCAAATATAAATACAGCAATAATTGTTAGAAACAATGCGTTACAAATTAAACTAATAAAATAATTCACTAACTCCTTCGCCACAACCATTTCTATACAAACAGAAAGTAAGAAAATTGCTATATCAAATATTTATATTCACCCCAATTCTATGAGAAAGGAGCACGAAACATTCTTCAAATCACTAACTGAAACATTTATAAACACGCCCCTAATTATAAGTGGTGACTTTAACGCCAGATCGCCATTATGGTATGATTCTACAAAAAATTACAATGGGCATAGATTGATCCCCATCATTGACGAAACGAACTTAATCATACATAATAATAAATCCACTACATGTCGAAATGCTAGTGTGATTGATCTGACGCTGACTAACAAACAAGCAATAGCAGCTATCAGAGACTGGCACACAGAACAAATATCGCAGATCTCTGATCATGTAGCAATAATCTATGAAGTACATATAACTGACAATTTCACCACAGATACTAATTATTCCACATGGAAATTCAGTGAGGAAAAGGCGAACTGGTCAAATTTTGCCCAGAATTTCATTAAAATAGATCAAAATAATATTGAAAACTTTTTAGATACAGCAAATACAAGGAAAGACGTCGATAGCGCGGTAAAAGAACTTTCGAACACGCTCATTGAAGCAGCGTATAATACTCTTAAACTAAGAAAAAACAAACAAATAAAAAACAACATAAACAGATGGTGGAACGCGGACTTGACCCGCTTTGAGAGCTATTGTAAATACCTCCGTAACTCCTATTATCGGGCGAAAAATACCTCTATCTATATTCAACAACAGTATAAAAGTGCAAGAAACAAATACGTCAGGGAAATAAATAAGGCTAAAAAAATGTCTTGGAGGTTTTTCTTAGAGGACATCAAATCAAAAAACCCATATGGAAATTTATACAGGGTATACAAAAATATTAAAAACGGTTCTAACCGAAAGGGCATTTTGGAAATCTTAGAAGTGAATAAAGATGAAGAACGATTCCAGAAGACACACAGTAGAACTTTTGAACAACCTTTTCCCCGATGATAGAGATAATGAAGACACAACCTTCCACAAAAACATAAGGAACTATACTTTAGGATTTCATAATAAAGAAAATATAATAATAACGCCCAATGAAGTAAATGGAATAATTGATGAGCTAAACTCAAAGAAAACGCCTGGAATTGATAATATTTCTAACAATATGATAAAACATACTAAACAACTAATAGTTCCAATACTGGTGAAACTATTTCAAAAATGCTTAGATTTATATTATTTTCCGAATGAATGGAAAAAATCTGAGGTAATAATTATTCCCAAACCGGGTAAAACAGACATGAAAATTTATAAAAGCTACAGACCCATTTGTCTCAACTCAAACATTTCCAAAATATTTGAAAAAATAATTAACAACAAACTAATAAAATTTTATGAAGACTCAAATCTGCTTAACAATCGTCAACATGGATTTAGAAGATCAAGATCTACTATCTCTGCATTAAATGAAATTGTCAAAATAGCTCTAGAACATAAAAACAAAGAATATACAGCTATAATCGCAGTTGATATAAGTGGAGCGTTCGACAATGCATGGTGGCCGATGGTGCTGAAAAGACTAGATGAGGACAACGTTCAAGCTTCAATAATAAAACTACTACAGTCTTTTCTTAATAATAGAAGAGTGAGATTTAGATACTCATCAAATGAAACCCACAAAAAATTAAGCAAGGGATGTCCACAGGGTGGGCCTATATCCCCTACAATATGGAATATTATTCTAAACGATTTATTGAATAACTATTCAGAATCAAACAGTGAAATCATTGCTTATGCGGATGATTTAACTGTGATATGTTGGGGAAAAAACTTGACAGAACTTCGGAATACAACAGGAAAGGTCATGGGGAGAATATTAGACTGGTGTGGGAACAATAAGTTGACCGTATCTGAAGAGAAAACGAAAATCTTATACTTGTTTAATAGAAAAACAGCTGCAAAAATTCCTAACACTATCACTGCCAATCGGGTAGAAAAACTGAAGATTATGGGAATAACTTTTAAAAATCATAGAAATAAAAACAAATTGGATTTTGTGCCCCATATTGATGAGATTATTACTAAGACAAATAGAGCTAGTGGATACCTAATTGGATTAACCGGGAAAGCATGGGGACTGGACAGTAAAAGAAGAATAGAACTCTATAAGACACTGTTTCGAAGTTCACTAACTTATGGTTCCACGATCTGGTACAACTTTATACCCAAAAAAGTCAAAGATAAATTAAATTCTCTGCAGTACAAAATTTTGAAGCACAGTACACAGGTTTATAATTCAACATCTTCAAACTGTCCTCATATTGTTGCTAGAACACCAAAGCTCACGGATTTTATTGAAACAAATATACTAAAAATGAATATTGGATACAAAAAATCAGATCCAACTAAAATAAAAATGATATCTAATTTTATAAACCAGAAATTTGAGGATAACTATGGAGGTGCCAATGATAATTTCAAGGGATTCTTTGATACTTCAAGAATTCCTAACTATGTTCAACCCAACTTCTATAACGTTCAATTTTTTACTGGACATGGTGACTTCAACACATATTTGTTTAGAATTGGCAAAATTGGTTCACCTGCATGCACTTGTGGAAACGAACAACAAACCCCTGAACATCTTCTGATAGACTGTCCATTAACTTCTGATCTAAGGGAAGAAAACCAACTTTACCTGACTAATACAAAACAAGCTGCTTGCAATAAAGACCAATACATCAAGTTTAATAGATTCTGCAGGATGTATATTTTGAGGCGAAAGCGTTGACTGTACATATTTCAAGCTACTACTTATAATTGCTATATGTAAAATTTGACATTGAACGTTTAATTTTAATGATTTCCAATGTTCAATTGTATTAATTGTATATAATTTAAAATATACACGCAATTATCCAAATTGTGGATATGGCGTGTCTCTCCCAACTGTTAAATAAAATAAAATTAAATATGTGAAAAAATAGTACAAATGTGATATTGCACTGGGATAATGTGTATAAATTGAGAAAAAGGCATCTCCTTATCGTGCAACTGAAAGTTGCTGATGGCTTGCGCCATCTATCGAAATAAATATCAACTATTCTCGTTGATTTCTAATTATATCAGAATTTCCTAAATACCCATTCTTGATTAATAATACGCAATTTATGCACCTCATCCCAGTATAAATCACATTTGTACTATTTTTTCACATTGGGTCGCGGTCTCACGCAATTATTGCCTTAACTACCCGTTTCATTATTTTTCAGGATGCCTGAATGATCAAATATTTTGGTCTTTGGGGTACAGCTTGCACCACGCTGATGAGAGTCAAAAGCCCGAAACGCGTCCGTGGTTAGCTTTTTTTGATTAATCAAGAATGGGTATTTGGCCAATTCTGGAATAATTATAAATCAATGAGAATAGTTGATATTTATTCCGATAGATGGCGCAAGTCATCAGCAACTTTCAGTTGCACTTTAAGGAGATGCCTTTTTCTTAACATCTATATATGTATTTATAAGTCTTGGGTTACGCTCTTTGCAAGGAATTAATCAATCTGCTGCAAGCAGGCCTCCGTCTATTTAAGGTCTAACCCTAAAGAAACTTTTATTCTAAATTTTGTATATTCATGACTAAAAATTAGATAAATAATCAATGAAAAAGTATATTTAAGAAAAAAAGCTTCCATTGATATCCTCTAAAAGGAAAATATAAAATATTTTATTTTTGTCATTGAGCCATCAGATGTATCTGAGTGAAAATGAAAGCGGCGGGGGATATAATATTTAGAAAAGAGGTAAATATATATCAAACACTCATAAAAATTGCTAGAAGGTTGCTACATATTAAATCACATAATTTAGAAATTCATGAAGTTCGTCCCCGCCTATTTTATTTTCACTCAGTTACATCTAATGGCTCAATTAAAGAAGATGAAATATTTTATTTTTCCTTTAGGTGCATTTAAATAAAAACCTTTTTTAAAAAGTATTTTCATTTATTAGTTATTAAAAGCTTTTATTTTAATTAGCTTATATTCAATATATTATTAGCTTATATTCAACTTGCTTTCCTTTCTGTCTGTCCTTCTGTCGGCCCGTCCTTCTGTCCACAAATCTTGTAATCGATTTTTAGTATACTTCTAGAGAACTCAGGAATCTGCAATTTTCTATAGTTATTAGAGCCTGATGACAATGCAGGTTTACGAATTTTCAGACTTCTCAGTTTTCAGAATGGCAGGAACGGACAAATGCTTCTCAATTCTCAAATTTTTAACTTTATTGTATAATGCATCCAAGTCACACAGAAGTATGAAACGTTTAACACTCACATAGTCCAATGAACAATGCGAGTGTACACATTATCAGACTTCTAGGTAGACGGAGTGGTCAGGAATTAATATATTTATATATTTCTTTTTTTTTCAAGTCTCATGTTACGCCTCTTACGAGGAATTGACCAATCCGCAGCAAGCAGGCTTCCATCTATTTAAGGCCTAATACCCAATGAACTTTTGATTATAAGCAGCGTGAGATGATCATATTTAGATAAGAGTTAAAAATATAGCAAACACTTATAAAAATAGGTAATCAGTTGCGATATGTTAAATCACATTAGGTTCGAAATTCATGATCGTCCCCCGATTTAATTTCTCTCAGATACATCTTATTGCTCAATGGAAAAAGAAAAATATTTTATTTTTCAGTTTTTAATGTGTTGTGTTTCTACACTACACCAGGTCACCGAGATCCACTAAGTCTGAGATAAAATCTTTATTGGCTCATAACACTAATATGACTGACTATTTACAATTTAATGATACATATATATACATAAAAATAATTAACATACAAACAAACAAACACTATGCAAAACCTTATTTGCATATCTCGACAATTTATCTAAAACATAACTATTGTTATGCAAAACACCACATCTTCTCACCCCCAATTTGTTACACAATCTTTTAAGTATTCGGGGAGTCTCCGGTTTCTTATTGGTCTACTTGGCCCAGGTGTTTCCTCCAGCCTTGGTGGGTCCCTCCTGATCGGCATAGTATCCAGGAAGCTCCTGTTGTCCGCATTGGAAGCTGGTCTCGGGCACCGAGGCGAAAAGTGGGAAGTCCACGCCGGGGTTGCCGTACACGCTCAGCCCGTCACCCTCACTGTACATGTCCTCCCCACCGTTCATGTAACCCGCGCCCATTCCATTAGCTCCGCTCATCATTCCATTGGCGTATTTGCCTCCGTTTCCATTCATCATTGCAGCCATTCCATTACCATTCATATATGCAGCCATTCCATTGCCGTTTCCATTCATAGCCGCGGCCATTCCATTGCCATTACCGTACTTAGCTCCATTGCCATTGCCGTTCATCGCAGCGGCCATACCATTTCCATTCATTACCTCATTGATTTGACATACACTGTCGCCATAACTTATCCATTCAAGACCAATTCCAATCTGGTCAAACGCCTCCCTTCCAATCAGATTTGGGCCCGGACCTTCGATCACAAGAAATTCCATTGTGATACTTCTTTTGTTTACTTTTACGTCGGCTTTTATTTTACCCAGAATCGATAACCTCTGCCTGTTCCATTGCACCAACTTGGTATAATCCTTCTCTATTCTAGGCCTTTCTGACTTCACCCAAGTTTCAATATATGTCTTCTCAGAAATAATATTTTTTCTTGTTCCTGAGTCAATGAGCATATTCATATCTCGACCGCTAGTCCGTACTTTTACCATATAATTCCGCATGTTACTTGTGTCCTTCACTTGAATTATATTAAAAAGGCCATTAGTTGCCTCTGCCTCCTCATCTATCGAGCAATTATTACGATCGCTCCTCCAGTTCCCGTTCTTACAGACCCTAGATATATGCCCTAACTTCTGGCATTTAGAACATCTTTTCTCTTTAAAGAAACATTGCTCTTCTCTGTGGTTTGTGTATCCACAGCGGAAACATTTAAAAATCTTCTCATTCCTCCGTCTCACCTTAACAGCTCTTCCCATTACATTAATTTCTTCCTGAGGTTTTCCGTCTTTAATTTCTGCAACGTTCTTTACCGCAGCCTCATGTCCCAATGCCATCTCTTGAGCCACTTTAAATGTTAGCATACTGTTCATTAACAGCATTGATTGTATTTCCTCGTTTAGAATACCGCATACCAGGGCATCACGCAACCTATCCTCCAAATCAGGGAATTCACACTTCTCGGCAATTTTCTTTAGAGCTGTTATAAATTCAGATATTGTTTCATTTGGCATTTGAAGCCTTTTCGCAAATTTAAAACGCTGCACTATTATATTTGGCGTCGGATCAAAGTATTTTTTTTATCCCTGCTACTATCTCCTCCCATTCTGTTTCCAATGGATTCTTGGGAGAGGTCAACGTCCGTATTATATTATACGTTTCTCTTCCGCATAGCGAGAAAAATGTTGCCTTCTTTTTAACGATCTTTAATATATCATTCGCTATGCAATAGTATTCAAAGCGTTCTAAATAACTTGAGATTTCATTTCCATTGTTTGGGTTGAACTGTTCAATATTCATCATTGTTCGCTTACTTTTCCTTCGTCGCCACTGTTGTGTCTCTACACTACACCAGGTCACCGAGATCCACTAAGTCTGAGATAAAATCTTTATTGGCTCATAACACTAATATGACTGACTATTTACAATTTAATGATACATATATATACATAAAAATAATTAACATACAAACAAACAAACACTATGCAAAACCTTATTTGCATATCTCGACAATTTATCTAAAACATAACTATTGTTATGCAAAACACCACATAATGCATTTTAATAGAATATATTTTTTAAATGAATTTTCATTTATTAATTATTCAGACTTAAATTGGACTCCAAATTAAGTATGTAATTGGATGTTCCGAGCTTGTTTGCATAACTTTTGATATTTTTCAGAAATAGAAAAATTTGTTCATTCCCGGCTCTTTCGACCACCCAGAAGTCTAAAAATGTGTACCCTTATTGTTCATCGGACTGAGCGAATCTACAAGTTTAATTTTTCTAGGTGATCAGAAAAATAATAATAAAATCATATTTAAAATTTTGAAAGGCAATTTGAAAATTTGTCTGTTTCTGGCCGTTCTGAAAAATTCGAAGTCTGAAAATCTGTCAAATTACATTGTCATTAGGTTCTAACAAGTATACGAAATTTCAGTTTTCTATGTGCTTTAGAGGTATACTAGAAATTAATTATATGATTTGTGGAGAGACAGACATGGAAGCAAGTTGAATGAAAGCTTAAAAAAATAATCAATTACAAAATTCACAAACGTGACAATACCTTGTAATTTTCTTTTTTATTTTAGGAAATAGCCATTAGTTTATCACATGAGTATAGCACAGTTGTTGTTTGTGACAGTTCTATAGAATTCAGGATTTTGCGTCGCTACACATCCAACCACTGATGGATCTGTGTTATCTAAAACTACAAACAACCTTCAGCTGGGACCTCTGAGACCAAGCATCCACGGCAGTGGTGTGTAATTCCAACAAGGCCAATTAACAAAATGTGATGGCGTAGATCACGACTCAGAAAGTCAAGCCTACATGCACCTTGTGAGTATGGTTCATCTATAGAATATGTCGCTGCGACAATATGGATAGTCAATGTAGGTGACTGGTATCAAACTGAAAAAATCATAGTGTGGATGACCAGCTCTTTTACTTCACACCAACATTAACTGAGAGTTCATAGGAAAATCAAATTGAAATTAGAGCATTCTTCTTTGAAATGACATCAGTTTTGGAAAAGGTTTACAGAATCCACTTAAATTATATTTCCCGTTAATTAGAAATAAGAGGGAAATATTTATTCAGATAGCTGATTACTTAAACAAAGTAAATTCATTGTTCGATACAATAGCACAAATTTAAAATTAACAAGAATATAGTATGGTGTCCACATGATCAGTATTGGGCCTGTTGCTCTTCTTACTCTACACCATCAATATCCACAAACATTTGAATTTATTAAGGAGTAGTAATGTATTACAATATTCTATTCCAGTCGAACCCTATTTGCTTATGTCTCGATATCATTCTGAGATTATTTTCTTACTCAAATATATACATTTACATACCTCGTTTAATTTCTCACATTGTAATTCTATCTGCCATAATGTTAATTATAAATTTGCATATCACTTGTGTCTCTTTGTACTTCTATATATTGTCATTCATTATGCTTTATCTTCATTGATTGAAATCTAGCGGAATAAATGTATTATTCACAATAAGCTCCATTTTGTTCTTTTATATTATCACATTATAGTAATTGTAATTCAAAGGTTGTTCACTATATCTGAAAAAGTGGCTATTCTGATGACATAGTCCTATGGAACACAAATGGAATATCGAGCACAATCTCAATAACTCGCAGGTGGTCATAGAATATTTGGCCATACTACAGCTCTATTCAACCCAAAAAAATAGATGATAGCACCTCCACTACAGACAGAAAAAAAAAGAAATAAAATTACACCCACATTATTCCAAACTAGTAAATTACTAAAAGAAAACCAATAATCCAAAATTTCTTAAAGTACATTTGGGCCTATAACTTTATTTTACAAAACATACCACATAAACCTCCAATAGAGTACAAAAACAAACAAAGCTAATAACGAAATTGGTAGCAGTAAATTGGAATCAAAACCCAAGACCACCTTCATCAGTGTCGTCAGACCTGTACTGGAAGATGCATTCCCAATTTGGAACCAGTTTCCGAAACAAAAACTCTAAAGCTTGAAGAAAGAATACATCTCCCAAACACAAAATTCAACAACAAAATTAGAAACTGTAGTAAAAGTAATATCTCACAATAAACATTTAAATCATGGAATAAGAAAACTGGACTGCATCGCTCCTTGCCACTACAACAAAATAAAGAGATGAAAAAAAGACAGATTAGAATAGAACATCAAAACACAACTCACAATAAACACACACACAACTGAAATCACTTCACATTTTGACTTCAAAACTTCAATATCCTTAAACCTCATTGAACTCTTCTCAAAGAAGAACTTTCCCAACAATAAAAAAAAAAACAAGTACAAAAAAATTTATTAATACGAGAAAATCTTGTCATAGCCTACACAGCTGGTTCCTCTGATGAAATACTGAAAGATGGATAATTGTTCTGCTATTACCAGACAATACTGAACTAGCTCGAAGTATCGATACAGGGAGTGGAGAATATCCTCAAACTATACAGCAGAGCTAATTGCTATTAAAGTAAGCCTGAATTTATATTTTTTTCTCCGAAGATAACAAAACTTAGGGAATCATTATTTTTTCATACTCAAGCCATCCCTACACATAATAAACAGAGAAACATAAATATAGCCATATTCATAGAATCCATCTCAATAGGCAAACAGTACAATGGATACCTGCCCGAATTGGTATAGAGAGAAATGAGAGAACTTATAGCTTGGTGAAACAAGGAATATGGAAAACGTAACAAATTAATTATAAACATTCAAGGATGTGAATACTAAAAAAGAAACAAACCTCCTAACACCAATCAAAATATTACAAGGCAATCTGTAAATTTGTTAGAAGAATACCGACCAGAATTTCCGGAATATAAGAACAGAACATTATAAATGAAAGAAAATAAACTCAGACATGGCATGTTTCTACACAAACTTAAGAAATACAAAAACACCCAGCTTAATCCAGCTCACATATTTAGCTGCGAATCTGGGAGAACTTCAAGGTAGCAGAGGACCTGAAACCTCAGTGATTATGCACAGAGTACATGGACTGACCTGCCCCATGGACAAGACATCACCATTACCAGGAAAATATTATCAGCTTTATATAAAATTAGATTTCTCATTTCAATCAATGATTGTAACTCGTGTTTAATCTCGATTTTAACGACATGTCAATATTCTTGGATTAACTTTTGATTTTTTGAAATATATCTTTAGAAGTTGTATTTATACAAAAGGGGCTGCATAAAAGGTTTTAGTAATTGAAAGCTATATCTCTTGATTAATAAAAATAGTTTGTTTCAGAGTGTTGGAATATATTTCATATATAATTTCTTCAATTTCAACAAGCATTTAGAAAATATATTATGTAACAAATATATTTGGTATTCGAATTGGATATAATTTTCATAGAACCCTCTAATTTTAATATAAAAATTATATCAATGGCTATTTTTCAAACAATTACAGAAGGTCCATCAACAACTCAACGGGCGATTCCTCAGTGATCAAAATTATGAGAAGCCAGGTCAGTTCATCGTCAATAAGAAGTAAATCATATTTCAATATCAAGAAACTAATTTGATGATATGCCAATTTTGTAGAATTTTCAGAACTGATCCTTCATACGCCATTCATCCATCATATACCATTTTAATATGTATAATTATTGATACAAGCGAAAATATGAAAACTCGAATTGGAACTTTGAACGATTTATCTTCTTAAAAATAATTTTAAAACCTCTGAAAGAACCAAGATCAATTGGAAGTCGTTATTCTTTAAGCGCTGTTATATACATTCATACATATCACACCGAAATCTGGAAATGGATATAAGCCACACGGATACTTGATAATTATATAAAAAGAAGAAAGAATCTTCAATTTTAGAGAAGAAATGCCTAAGAATAACAAAATATACAATTTACAAAATGTATAATAATATTATCAGTCGATTCTGAAAGGCGAACCAATAACCATGTATTGATTAAATTCACATACAAATATTTTCATAACAGAAGGGAAGAGATTAGGTAGCCAGGAAAACATTGAACCAGTCAAACCATCATAACTGGTACTTTCTTCATACAGTGGACTTTGCACTAAGACAACTGTAGACGTTGATAGCAGACCATGATGTCTAACTAAAGAATATAAATATAGTCAAATTAACTCACAATTAAAAATATTTATAGCACTCCTGAACACCAATATATTCCTTAAATATAAACCCTGTTAACCTATCCCACGATTTATTATACATTTATCATGAAATTATTATATATATTTATATACAGAATTAATATTGTGTATATTTATGAAAATATTAAACTTTTTCTCTATGAATGTATTGTATTTTTTCTGAAATTTTTCTATTTGTCTTTTATAAAATTTATTGCACTTGTATTTTCTTTAAATTATTGTGTTGGTCTAATTTTGAAGGTAATATATATATATATAAAGAGGCACCTTTCCCTTTAATGCGCATAAGAACGATGGCACTATTGCATCATCCTAGTAAAATACTTCATTAGTAATCATAAGGAATGAGCCAGAACGCCGGATTTGTCAAATTCAGACAAAAAGCCAACCTGTATATACCTTTTTCTTTATCATTATTAGTATTGCGATTTCACCGCCACTCTGTGTTGTGACGACGATCTAAATTCTATAGAGGTAGTCACTCACCTCTATTCTTGGTCGGCGGGGTTGAAGGTTCAAAGTTAAGGCGTCGTTGTTTATAACACTTTTAAAATATACGACGAAAACAGGAGGGAAAATTATATTTATTACAATTTAAGAAAATAAGTAAAGTATTATTTAAATATTTACACTAAAAGAATCGGAGATCAGGGCAAATTCTAGCGTTCGAAAAAGTTGTTTACAAGTTCTACAGTTATTGTTTCCTCATTTTTACCGCTGCATCCCCGTAGCCGCTTCCGCCGGCCTCCCATTGGCTGCTTCGGACGGCTTCTTTTCCAACATTTCTCCCACCTTTGAGTTGGCGTCTCGACGACTCAAACATGGAAAGGAAAAGTTCAGTAGATCCAATCGGTTGGGTCTCTTGATGGGCCGTCCTTAACTTGACACAACATTCGGGGTATCAATGTGATGTTGCTCTTGTTGTGAAGTCAAAGGGTCCTCTTCAGTTGTCAATCGAACTTCTTGTGTGGGAGATCGCTCCGTTAGAGGGTCTCGACATCTTATCTCGGGCGTTATCTCTAAATTGTAGAGTTTTTGAATAGGTCGTATTTTATCACCTGATGAAGTTTTCACTTTCGCAACCCTCACAAGTCCGTCTTTTCCTGGATAGAGTTGGATTATTCTGGCTAACGGCCAGTGTAGTCTCTTTAAACTCTCTTGTCCAATGAGTACCATGTCTCCCACCTTGAATGGTATGGTAGTCTTCAGGCATCTCGTTTCTTGTCTCAGGAATCCAAAATATTCGATACGAAATCGTTCTCTAAGATCTTCTCGTACACGTTTGATATATTGATATTTGCGGGAGAGGGTCTGGTTATCAATCAAGTCCAGGTCTGGAACGCCAACTTCTCTGACCTCATGTAAGAACAACAAAGGTGTCAACGGAGCGAGATCCTCACTTTCTTCAGTTAGGTAGGTCAGTGGGCGTGTGTTCATCAAGCTTTCGACGTCACACATTACCGTGGAAAGTTCTTCATATCCCAAGGAGGTTTGACCGAGAATCCTAAAGAGCAATTGTTTCATCATTCCAATCAAACGCTCCCACCATCCACCCCACCAAGGAGCACCAGGCGGTATGAATTTCCAGGTGATGTTTTTCAATGTGGGATCACATTTTAATCTCGAAAAATCAATCTTCTTTAAAGCATTAGCCATACCTTTGAAATTAGTCCCATTATCCGAATACACAATCAATGGTCGGCCTCTTCGAGCAATAAATCGGCGGAAAGCTTGGAGGAAGGCTTCCATAGACAAAGATGTCACAAGTTCCAGATGAACTCCTCTATACACTGCACATGTGAAGATGACAATCCATGCTTTCTTCTTATTCTTTAAGATAAGATGTCCAGTTAGATCAACTCCTCTATTTCGAAAACTGCAGCATCTCGTACTCTGTCTTCTGGTAATGATGTTGACTCGACGGTAGCTGGTGTCGCGGTGAATCGTTTACAGCGAATGCATTGATTGATGATCTTCTTGACGGTTTTCCTGGATCTTAGTATCCAATAGTTTTCTCTCAGAATACCGAGGAGAGTTTGTAGACCGGCGTGCCCGTGGGTTTCATGGTTCCACCTGATGAGCAAAGAAACCAAAAAGTGATCTGAGGGCAATAAAATAGGCATTCTAAAATTAGCAAAATCTTCTCTTCTGCAAATTTCAGTTTTTATTCTCAAAATCCCTGAAGAGTCTACTAGCAACTTAAAGCCTTGTAGTTTCTTATCTTCATGCCCTGAAAACGATTCTCTCTGGATAAGTCTTATCAGTATTATTTCTGACTTAGTGATTTCCTCTGTACTGAGATCTTCTGAAATTATCTTTCTTCTGTTAATCTTGGCGTTGTTGAAGAATCTGTATATCCAGGCGGTGATTCGTACTATTCTCAAAAAATGGGAATAACGTCCAAATAAATTTTCATTTTCTCTTGTCGTACACAAGGTGTTCAGGATGGTCTTGCGCCTTTCAGAATAAACAATCTCCAAATCAGGGATAATGGTTGATTTGGGCCACTCTTCTTGGGATACCTTTAACCATGCAGGTCCCTCCCACCATCTTGTCTCCTTAAGTGATTCTGCTGAACATCCCCGAGATGGGAGGTCTGCCGGGTTTAATCGGCCTGGTATGTGGCGCCAAGATTCGGGGGAGCTAAGATTATGAATTTCCTTAACACGGTTCATCACAAAGGCTGCCCAGTTGTCTTCCCTTTGGATCCAACAGGGAGCATTGGTCGAATCGGTCCAATAAAATCTTGGAATTTCCTCAAATTCCAGATCTTGTATGACGTTAGCTGCCAAACGAGCTCCAATCAGACAAGCCAAAAGCTCCAATCTTGGGATGGTGAGTTTCTTCAGTGGAGCTACTCGTGTTCGAGCCTGTATCAATTGGATGTCCACTCTATCTTCCTTTTCAATGCGGAGGAAAATACAGGTTGCATAGGCAAACTGACTGGCGTCGCAAAAGATGTGGAGAGTGGTTTTCTCTACATAGGAGTCCTTAAAACAAAGCCATCTAGGAATTTCTATGTTAGGCAAGTGTTTCAGTTTGCTAAACCACTTCCAAAATCTTTGTACTAAACATCCAGGTAGGACTTCGTCCCATGTCAACTTCTGTATACAAGTTTCCTGTAATATCAGCTTGGGAATTAAAGTCACAGGACAAGCAACTCCTAATGGATCAAATATCTTGCTCGCTATTGAAAGTACTTTTCTCTTGGTGGTTGGTCCAATTAATTCAAAATCTTCCAAACCAATTGTCAGTGTGTCTCTATCAGTATTCCATGTTATTCCTAAAATGTTCACTTCCTTATTCAGTTGGTTCATAAGAGAAAAGTCTGTAACGTTACTCACCCAATCTCGGAGATTGAAACAAGCTGTAGAGAGCAGTTCAGTAGATTCTTTCACGAATTTCTCCGTTTCTTCAACATTCTGAAAAGATTTGTCCATACTCTTTCATGTCTCCAACTTCTTCAAGTTTTCTTCTTACAGACCTTAGTTGGTTTTCGGCTAGATTTTCATTCGAAGGAATCCTTTCCTTGTCTTGCACCCAGGGTAGAGCTACCTCATAGCGCCCCTCGATATCTCGCGTCGTGGTGTGGGCGAAATGTTCCTCCATTTCAGCTTGTAAGGACTGAGTCTTCTTCTCAACCTCCGCGTCAGAGACTCCAATTGCATCTAATTTCCACAAGTTTTCTAGATCCAAAGATAGAAGTGTGGTCACGCAAAGGGAGCTGATGTCATCTCTCACCTCCGTTGGAGGAATCTTTCCCATCACAGTCCATCCTAGTTTGGTACGGATTGCCACCAGTCCAGATGAGATCCTTCTCTGATCATCAGTTAGCAATCTCCCGGCGATGTCCGCCCCTATAAGGACTTCTATACGGTCTCTCATCAAATCAGACACGTCGAGTTCTTCACTCCCTTCTAAAAATGATCTTGGACACACCGGAGGTATGCTTCCACAGATAAGGGGTTGACCTAGTGCTTCAAACTCACAGCGATAGGAATTATTGATGTCAGATAAATGAATGGTATAGACCTCATGTTCAACTACGTCGGTACTCGATCCTCCAAACAAGGAATGCCGGAAGAACTCTCTCCTTGATTGTTCGTATTCCATTTCCATTGCTGTGCTATGTAAAATATACGATCTTTGGGATCCGGTGTCTATTATAGCCCGTGCCGTCTTCTCCGTTCTGTTCCCTTTGAGGGTCACTCTCAAAGTAGGTAACAAGACGTCTGGGGAGGTTGATAAGTTGGCGAGAGTTTCATCTTGCACCGTTGGAGACTTGGAAGATCCACCTCTATCTAAAATCAGTTTTGTGCACATGACATCCAGGTGGGAAGACATGTTGCAGATCGAACAACGGACTACATTTCTGCAAAATTTACTTAAATGAGAAGGCCGAAGACATTTATAACAAACGCCTTTTTTCTTCATGAGTGATCTCTTTTAGTTTAAACTAATATTAGCTGCAAAGTCACACTTAGGGCTTCCATGGTTGTCTTTACCACAAAATACACATTCATTCGATTTGTGAACTGAATTCAAAAGTTCTGAAGCTGTCGCAATTGGTTTTTCATTGTAGAATCTTGTCTTTGGATGTTTGTTTACCAAATTAGGTTTAGAAGTTGATTCATTCCCGGTACCGATTTCGTTTCTAAAACTCTTCTCCCGTGCAGTTAATTGTCTTTCCAGAAAGGTAATCAAGTCATTAATTACATAACCTGTCGGGAGTTCTTTGTTCAATTCCAAATTAAGGTCTGCAGGTAGAAGCTTTATTATTATCGGGCACAACAGTTGTCCGTAAACATCAATGGACACGTTTAGTGACTCGAGACTTCTTATATGAACAGAAAGGTTGTCAAAAAGTTCGCGGAAGGTTCTTACATCGCTTGATGTTTTGAGTGGTCTCATTGACAACAAATTGTTCATATGTCGGCTAATCAAAATGTCTTCTTGCCCAAATCTGTCTTTAAGCAATTTTATAGCTTTCTCATAATTGTCCGCAGATAAAGCGAAACCTTCGACTGTGTTTAGTGCAGTTCCGCCGAGATGTGACTTCAGATAGTTAAATTTATCGATCGGGTTCAGTGAGTTGTTCTGATGTATAGCTGCATCAAAAGAATTCCAGAACGTCAGCCATTCACTAAAATTTCCATAAAATTTCGATATCATCAATTTCGGAAGTTTCACAGTCGTGCAGGAAGGTACATAATGTCTCATTTCATTTTCATCTATTCGTGAGTTCGAATTCGGTATATTTTCGCCATGAAAATCTGATTGGCGAATCTTTTTATTTGCCCTAAATCTCCAAGTAATATATTTCTCTCGATATTCCTCTACGCCCTGTAATTCCTTCTCTAAATCGTCAGTTTCAAGAAGCGTTTCTATTTCGTGATCCACTAATTTAAGTTCGTTAAATGATTCTCATTCAATTGTTCTAATAATTCTTCAAGTTCAATTCTAATTAGCGTGTCAAGTCCACTTTCAATTTTATTGCATGTTTTCGTTAAATATGATCTGTTAATAGCACGCTTCTTTTTTAAACGTAGAATTAATTCTTCCGCCATCTTGTAAACAAAGCGGCAAGTAGGGTTAGCTAGCGAGTTCCAAAATGGTCAGCTTAAAATTATTTTTTTTCTAGAATTTACCTTCAACAGTCCCGGCTGGGATGCCAAAAATATTGCGATTTCACCGCCACTCTGTGTTGTGACGACGATCTAAATTCTATAGAGGTAGTCACTCACCTCTATTCTTGGTCGGCGGGGTTGAAGGTTCAAAGTTAAGGCCTCGTTGTTTATAACACTTTTAAAATATACGACGAAAACAGGAGGGAAAATTATATTTATTACAATTTAAGAAAATAAGTAAAGTATTATTTAAATATTTACACTAAAAGAATCGGAGATCAGGGCAAATTCTAGCGTTCGAAAAAGTTGTTTACAAGTTCTACAGTTATTGTTTCCTCATTTTTACCGCTGCATCCCCGTAGCCGCTTCCGCCGGCCTCCCATTGGCTGCTTCGGACGTCTTCTTTTCCAACAATTAGTAAAGTTTTTTTTCAATAATGTGATGCAATAGTGCCATCATTCTAATGAACATTTAAAGGGAGAATTGCCTATTTAGGTTAATGAATATCATCTTACCGTAACTTTATGTTATATATAAATGTGTGAAAAATAAATAAAAAATAGAAAAATGTTTCCAATATACTTTTGGAAATTTTATTGTAATTGTCTATGTATGAGCATATTGTTAAATCTCTGAAACAAAAAACTTTTTTTTCTGAAAGGATTGTAATAGTCTATATATATATCTGCATGTATTGTTTTATAATATCTATACCTGAACGTATTGTATTAGTTTATTTTTAAAAGAATTGTCTATTTTTGAAAAATTGTACTTATATTCCGAAAATATTTTACATTTCTGAGACTTATGCATTTCTCTAATTTTGAGTGTATTATTTTCTATCTCTAACATCATTGTATAAATATATTTATGTAATAATTGTATATATTCATTTCTGTATGTTCATATATTGTTTATATCTAATTATTGTGTTTATCTTAGAACAATATTATTTTCATGACACTATTGTATTTATTTCTATTCCTGATATCCTTGTATTCATCTATTTGTGAAGGTTTTGCTGTTTGTATATTTAAGTATATAATTTGAATATTTTATAAGTATTGTATTTATTCAATTCAAAAATATTATTTATTTTTGAATGCATTGCATGAATGTATTTATCAAATTTTGTAATAATCTATTTATGAGAGAAAGTATTGTAGAAATCTGTTTTTCTGAGAGTGATTCTTTAAACTAATTTCTTTATTTAATAAAATATTATCATTTTTAAATAAATTTCTGTTGACTTTGCTTAGAATATTTAATGAAACTGATTCCAATAATTATTAATTAAACATTATTTTTATAGATTTACAAGAGAGAGAACAAAATATAATGGGGAAACTAATATTAAACAAAGGAACTTTTTTCTTTCGGTTAGCGCCTATTTACCTGTGAGCTTACACACACTCTGTGGAACAATTAATTAATATATATACAACAATTTCAACTAACTTAAAATCTGAATAAACAACTTTAGGGATATTAAAGGTATAATCCACTTGGGTATAATTCGATAAATTTAGCTCTCTCGACATTTTTAAAAATATGCAAATAAAATTATTGTTTGTTTTATGAGATTCAATATAATGTTGTTTATTCCGTTTTTTTCTAATATAAAATGTTGATTATTATTCATTTCTAATATATTTATATTATTTTTAAAGTTTTTAATTATCTAAAATTTATATGTAATATTAAAATGTCATAACAAAAAAGGCTTTGTGTACGTAAATACACTCCATTTCTCTTATTAAAATTGTAATATACTGTTAGATCACCTAGAAACTAAACATTTTTACACTTGCTTAATTTATTGACAATTACAGCTTACAAAAAAAAAACTGACTACTATTTAGGCGGGGAGTATTATAAATAGCAAATTCATAAATATAATATAAATAAAGATATGCATAATTTTAATAAGATAAAATAAAAAGTATACAAAAAGAAAGCGGTGAAAATATTTGAAGAAAGCTAAAAAAAAACTAAAAAAAATAAAATATGTAATAATTTGAAAATTAATGAGGAAAGATACAGGTAATAATACCATATCCAAATATATAATGTGTGACGTTTCGGTAAGAGCGTTGTTACAAACTTCAGACAAAAGTTCTGAATATAATTTACGAATTCAGTACTTTAGTTTGAAGATGGTCTCAACGGATTCAGTACTATTGTTACGCTGTTACCGAAACGTCACACACTATTTATTTATTTAGTTTTGGTCTTATTACCTTGTGTGTATTATCTATAATCCAAATTATGCCTTATCATTAATAAGGAAAAGGAGAAATTACCACAAAAGTACATGGAGAAGTGGTACAAGAACAAGTAGTAAAACAATTACAGTTTATCAAAGTAATGTAGTGTGAGGTAGAAATGAAGCTGCCTATAAATCTAATGTAGTTCTACATAATGGATTGTTGTCGTGAGTAGGCATGTAGAAATAAATATATTGACATTTAATTAAAAAATCAGCTTAAAAATATTATTATGAGGGAATAACGCGCCATCTATATAAAAGTGTAATGAAAGCATTAAAACACGATTTTTTTTTATTTCAAATTAAAAAAATGTCCTTACACAGATGAAAATTTGCAGGAGGGCTTGGGTCATCACTGGTGAACCCTCCCAGAGGTTTCGCCAATTTAATGTACCAGACCGCTTCCAAGGGCTCTCTCTATAATGTATATTCGACGATTCTGCTTATAATGCTGAGCTAATTATGCTAAACCGAAAGGAGATATATTCTGATTAGTAATCAAGAAAACTAAGTAAACATAAACCTTTTGTATTACATATAAATATTTATATTAGGCAATGTTCTTCCGCAAACAATAAGGACAAGGCCAGTTAGAAAATAAATTAGTAATAAGGCAAAAGCACGCATCTGCACGCATAAGGCAAAAGCAGGCAATAATAAACTAATCACTGAAAGATAATATCTTCTAATTATTAATCAAGAAAACTACGTGGACATAAAAGTATAAATTTCAATATAAATATTTATATCAAGTAATCTTCTTCTGCAAACAATAAGAACAAGGCCATTTATAAATGAATTAATTATAAGGCAAAAGCGGGAATATATATATAGAAATGGAGCATGGATGTTTCTTTTACACCTAGAACAAACTCGATGTCCTTAATTTGCTTTAATACCATTTCTAAGATTCCACCCTTCAGTGTAGCATGGGTATGAAATATCGTCCATTACAGTATTAGAGCTCTAAGAAGTGGTCTGAAATATTGATATGTCGACACCGCTGGGGAAAATTAAAGTTTGCTGTATGTGTAAAAGAAACATTCAGGCTTTACATTTAACATGATCATGTGTAAAAAGGTAGAAATGTGGTTTATATTTTGTTTATTTCTAGCGTCTATTTCCTATATATATAAACATTAATTCATAGTCTCTGATGGTTAAGGTTAAGGTCAATTTAGACCTTTCAAATGACAAATTCTGGTCAATGACCGCTATTCAATAGCCACAGTATGGTCAGAACCGCTTTAAAAAAATTAAAGCCTGGTCAGAGAGACCGATTTTAGAAAGCCAGTCTGATCAGAGTCAGATTTACAATAAATTAAAACTGGTCAGAGACCGCTTTTCAATAGCCACAGTCTGGTCAGAGTCAGCTTTACAATATTTAAACAGTGATCAGATAGATCGCCTTTCAATACCCACAGTCTTGTTGGATCCAGCTTTACAATATTTAAAGACTGGTCAGAGAGACCGCTTCGTCGAAAGCCACAGTCTGGTCAGAGACCTTTATTCAAGAGTCACAGTCTGGTCAGACACCGCTATTCAATAGCATCATTCTTGTCAGAGTCCGCTATTCAATACCATCATTCTGATCAAATACCGCTATGAAATAACTACAGTTTGGTCAGGGACCGCTTTCCAATAGCCACAGACAGGTCAGAGACCGCTAATCAATAGCTACATTCTGGTCAGAGACCGCTATTCAAAAGCCACAAATTGGTCGGAGTTCGCTAATTATTAGCCACATTCTGGTCTCAATGACAGCTTGACAATAGTGAAAAACTGGTCAGTGATCATTATTTAATAGGTACTGACTGGTCAAAGACAGCTATTCAATAACCACATTCTGGTCAGAGACCGCTATTCAAAAACATTATTTTGATCAGAGACCGTTAATCTATAGACATAGTCCGGTAAAAGACCCTATTCAATAGCCACAGTCTGGTAAGAGACCGTTTTTCAATAGCCACAGACTGGTCGGAATTCGCTATTTATTAGCCACAGTCTGGCCAGCGACAGCTTTACAATAGTAAAAGACTGGTCAGAGATCATTATTTAATTGGTACCGACTGGTCAGAGTCAGCTTCAAAATAATTAAAGACTGGTCAGAGACCGCTTTCCAATAGCCACAGACAGGTCAACAACCGCTATTTAATAGCCACAGTCTGTTCAAAGACCGTTATTTAATAGCCACAATCTGGTCAGAGACCGCTTTTCTATAGCCACAGATTGGGAATAGGCCGCTATTCAATTGTAACAGTCTGGTCAGAGAGACTGCTTTTCTATAGCCACAGAATGGTAATGGACCGCTATCTAGCAGCCTCATTATGATCAGAGACCTCTATTTATTAGCAACAGATTGGACATAGACCGTTATTCATTTGCCACACTATGATCAAGGATACAGCTTCATAATTGCCACAGTCTGGTCAGAGACCGTTATTCAATAGCCACAGTCTGGTCAGAGACCGCTAATCAATAACCAGAGATTGAGCATAAACCGCTATTCTATTGCCACAGTCTGGTCATAGACCTATATTAAATACCCACAAACTGGTCGGAATTCGCTATTTATTAACCACAGTCTGGTTAGAGACAGCTTTTCAAATGTTAAAGACTAGTCATAGATCGTTATTTAATAGCACAGCCTGGTAAAGGACTGCTATTTAATAGTCACATTCTGAACAGAGACCGTTATTCAATAGGCACAGTCTGGTCAGAGACCGCCATTCAATAGCCACAGTCTGGTCAAGCCCACTATTCAATAACCACAGTCTGGTCAATGACCGCTATTCAATATCCACAGTCTAATCAGAATCAGCTTTACAATATTAAAAGACTGGTCAGAGAGATCGCTTTGCAATAGGCGCAGTCTGGTCAGAGACCATTAGTCAATAGCCGCAGTCTGGTCAGGGACCGATAATCAATAGCCACACTCTGGTTCGAAACTGCCTATCAATAGCATCATTCTAATTAGAGACCGCTATTCAATAGACATAGTCTGGTCAAAGACAGCTTTACAATTGTTAAAGACTGGTCAGAGACCGCTATTCAATATCCAAGGTCTGGTCAGAGACAGCTTTACAATAGTTAGAAACTTGGCAGAGACCGCTATTCAATAGCCACGGTCTATACAGAGACCGCTATTTAATAGCCACTGTTTGGTCATAGACAGCGGTAAAATTGTTAAAGACTAGCCAGAGACCGCTATTCAATAGCCACGGTATAGACAGAAACTGCTATTTAATAACCATATTCTCGTCAGGGATCGTTATTCAAAAGCCACAGTCTGGTCAACGACCGCTTTTCAATAGCCACAGATTGGGCATAGGCCGCTATTCAATTGCCACAGTCTGGTCAGAAACCGCTTTACAAAAGTTAAAGACTGGTCATAGAACGTTATTCTATAGCATCATTCTGATCAGAGACAGTTGAGCAATAGACTTAGTCTGGTCAGAGGCCCTATTCTATAGTCACAGTCTGGTCAAACCGTTCTTCAATAGTCACAGTCTGGTCAGAGACCGCTAATCAATAACCAAGTCTGGTCAGAGACCTATATTCAATAGTCACAGACTGGTTAGAGACCGCTATTCAATAGCCACAAACTGGTCGGAGTTCGCTATTTATTAGCCACAGTATGGTCAGAGACAGCTTCATCATAGTTAAAGACTGGTCAGATATCGTTATTTAATAGCCACAGCCTGGTCAAACACCTCTATTCAATAGCCACAGACTGGTCAGAGACCCTATTTAATAGCCTTAGTCTGGTCAAAGACCGTTATTCTATAGCCACAGTCTGGTAAGAGAAAGGCTAGCCCCAACAAAAACAGGTATTTGATTGAATTTAAATCGGGCATGAAGGGATTCCAGTGACCAAATATCAAGTTATGATATTACGAGTTTTTGATGTGCATTTCGCTTTCTTATCTTTTTGTCCTTTAATCATTATTTCGTGTTCTGTTCTTCCGAAATTAGATCCATTTGGACATTTAATTTCTCTGTACAATCCGAACTAGAACCAGATAGAGCTTTTTTATTTTGTTCAAGCATCATGATTCCGCCGCGGACGTCAGGTCATTAAATGTCTATAGTTCGAGGTTTAATTGTATCAGGAGTATCTTCACCATTTCTATCGTTAGCGAAATACCGAATATAATCTTCCTGAACCCTACCATTGCCTCGCAGTTCAGCACAGCTTTGCGTTATGACGAATTTAAACATCTCGCACGCCTCGGAGTGACAGCTTTCCATGGATCTTCCCTTCGTATCAAAATATTTGTAGTTTTAAGATAATGGTTTAACTTTCGGTAGCTACCTGGTGTCGAACATGTGATTTATCCATTCATATGATTTTGGTCGGAGAGAAACAATGTTTTAATAGTTAATCAGAGGCAGAATTAAACTTATTTATATGGCCCAGAGATTTGACTCATAGAACCGTTGTTTAGCCCAGCCTTCCTTAATAGTGTCGCAATTTGTTGGAGAATCTATTGATTTTATCAAAATAAATTACTAATCACGAGTTATAATTGTAAATGTATTTATCTTTATTCCCATATTAGACTATATAAAAAAACTCATAGAGCGTACTCAATAAGCAACAACTTTCATAGGCGCTGAACGTTGGCGCGGTCATACCTTCGAAGCGTCGTACTCGAGTTAATGTTAGTTTTGTGGCGATAATATATTTGAACTTTACAAATTTGAACGATAAAATATACAAGTGTATTAAAAATTTGGACTAAAAATAGTTCTTGTTAACCGAAAAAAAAAAAAAAAGAAAGTACGCGCATCGTCTGATTTCGATGCGTTGGCAGATCTCAAAGCAAATCTCTTTCATTGTATAACTCTAGCCAGGTAATAGGAGCTTGCCGATATGTTGTTTACTATTAATAATATTTACACAAACAGTCCAAATATTAAAACGACCTCGTTTTATTTTTCAGGATTTTTGTCGAGCTTCATATGTAAAACATTTACCACAATTTGGAGCCAATCCTCTTACGAGATTCTTCACCATTTTAAATTTACAGATAACATATGAAAATTTCTATTTTTATTTCATATGAACCAAAGTGTATTTTGAAAAGGGCTTTTTTGATAATCAACTTTGCCCACAATTGGAAAAATCCAAACAAGGTTCCCAACGTCGTAATGAACAGGACATTATACCGCCTTTATCTATATTGTTGTGTGTCAACAAGCAACCGACCGGAAAAACACGTGACCGTTACAATATTATCTTAAATTTTGTTTATTTTATTTATTTATCAGAGAAACGGCACCACAGAGATAACAGGTACAAGTTGTATTTGACCACGGACCACCGTTTTCGCGGAATGCTAACAAATACAACGTGCCAGTTATCGTTTGACCTTCGTGCTATTTACTTATTTTTTTTCTTTTTATCCTTGCCCGGCGAACGAAAGATGTCTGGTACCAGATTTTACCCTCCCAACGGCTATACCGCGGAGAATCGGACCTCAACAACCCTCCAGAACCGGACCACAAGCCCAGCCCTGGAACGGGCCATGGTGACCATAGCCCACCAGGACAATGTACTGCAACCTACCAATAAATTGAGTTTTATATCCCCACTTCAGCCTCATCACATAGTGGAGAGCAGTGTCGGCCCAGCACCTCAAGCAGCGAACATAAATATCGGCTACGGAGAGACGCCGTGTTTCAACCCGGAGGAGGAAGACATCGAGGACCACGTGGAGGAATTCAAGACGTGGCTGACGGCGAGCAAGGTACCGAAGGGAGACTGAACGAAGGCCCTAGTACGGCGGCTTCCACTTGACGGCCGCGAATTTATCAAGTGCAGGTTTGACCCTTCAGCCGCACTTGAAGACGTCTTGGAAGCACTGAAACTTTGCTACCCAAGAAACGACGGCCGGGCACGTAGTAGGGGTAACGATTTAAAGAAAACGAGACGGCCCCAGTCCACGGAAGATACGGGGAGATACTTGATGAACCTGATTACGGCCCACGCGAGGGCAGGTGAGTTTTCGCCATTTGATTCAAGCAAGGAGGCATTGTGGGCATTGGCTCCAAAAGACTGCCTACTACTGGCAGCCTCGTGGAGTACCACGCGGAACCCAGAAGAGGGCGACTTCCTACAGGCGGCGAAATTCCTCGACGAGGTGGATAAATGGAACAAGGAACGGAAGGAGGCAGGTACAACGACGAGTTGGGAAACAACTACGAGGACGGCGGAAGAGTGGGAACAAAAACAAGGACGAAATCCAAGGACCGAAACGCCCACGGAGAAAGCAAGAAGATTTATGCTGCCGGACGGGACGCCAAGATGCTTCACCTGTTACCAGACGGGGCACAAACACTGGGATTGCCCGAAAAGGAGGCCACGTGGTAAGTACAACTTTACCTCTAATCCTGTGGTGGAAGTTTCAAACAGTGTAGAGAGCGTACCACGTGTATTTTCCGAGGTTACTGGTAACACCAATCGCATAATCTTCAGGGTAAAAGGACAACCGGGGGTTAACGAGAAACAGACATTAAATAAGGTACCACTAGAAAAATACACTTTAGAAATAGGGGGTACAGCAATGGAAAAATTCCGTTGGACAGGTATGACAAATTACTGTTTAATCACGCATATCAATGAGACACATGTAGGCAAACTGATTTTCGATTCAGGGGCAAATGTTAGCTGCATAGACGAAGGAATAGCCAACGCACTAGGATGTGCTAGAATGCCTTCAAATTTACTTATACGGGGAATAAGTGGGTCAGTAGTCTCGAACACGTGCACATACTTGGAAGTCAACATTGATGGTTTCGACATATGTGGCAGGTTCACCATAATTCCAGGAAACGGGGAAAAGATTATTTTCGGCGTCGATATTCTAACAAACTATCATTGCAAAATTATGTTTAGAGACGAATCGGTAGAATTGTATAGGCCAAAAATAGGCACGGACGACCACGTGGTAGAACTAAACGAAGAACGGGAACTCGAGAGGTTAGGCACAATTATGAACGATCGGAAAAACCCCAAACAAAAGTACTGCATACTAGACGACCTTGAAATTGCACCACGTTGTAAAACGAGGGTTAAGTTAAAAGGGCCAACAGTAATGGCGGGCATTTTAGAACTCCACCCCGACTGCGTAAGAAGAACGGGGCTACTAATACCATCAGTACACGTTTCCGAAACGGTATCCGAGATATTCATTGATGTCATTAATACTAGGAACGAGCCGGTGCGGTTGGTAGCAAACTCGTGCTTGTTACGATCCGGCGGGGAAATAGCGAATGTTTCTTTCCTAAGTGAACAGGTGGGATACAGTATGACGGCCACGTGCAAATACGAACCACAGAAGTTCGATATAAACCCGGAGCTATCGGACAGCGAAAAAATCGACGTACTGGACGTATTGTACAGGTATCGGGAACTTTTCTCAGAAGAGTGAAATAAGGCGGCAGATATCGAACCGTACCACATTAAACTTAAAGCGAACACGGAACCAATTCGACAAAAAAGCCTATCGCCGCAGTCCTAAGGAACGTGACATTATAGAGGAACAGGTTAAAGAAATGTGTGAAAAAGGAGTTATTAGGAAATCAACATCTCCATGGGCGAGCCCGGTCGTTTTGGTTAAAAAATCAGACGGATCCTATAGATTTTGTGTGGACTATAGAAAAGTTAACAACGTAACCGAAAAATTTACATATCCATTACCGGATATCACCGACTGCCTGGACCGTTTAGCGGGAATGAAGTATTTCTCTCACACGGATTTTGTTAGCGGTTATTGGCAGTGTCCACTGGACGAAACAAGCTAGCCAATTACAGCGTTCACGACGGGTAACGGGTTGTACGAGTTTCAAGTGTTACCCTTTGGTTTAACCGGGGCACCGGGTCATTTCGAAAGAATCATGGATACACTGTTAGCTGAATTGAAATGGTCCGAGTGTATGGTTTATCTAGATGACGTCATGGTGTACGGAAGAGACATACGTGAACACAACGAGCGGTTAACAAATGTTCTAGAATGTTTCCGCGGGGCAGGCTTATCCCTAAAACCATCAAAATGTAGATTCGCCTACCAAAAGTTACCAATTTTGGGACACGTGGTATCGGAAAACGGCGTAGAACCGGCTACTGATAAGATCGAGGCGGTTAAGGAATTTCCGATTCCGAAAAATGTCAAGCAAGTTCGTTCGTTTCTGGGACTTTGCGGCTATTATCGCCGTTTCATAAAAAACTTTTCAAAGATAAGCAAACCGCTGAAGTGTTTAACGGAAAAAGATAAGAGATTCGTGATAGGTCCGGCCGAAATAGAAGCCTTCGAAATCTTAAAAAAAAAAATTGACTGAGGAGCCAATTCTAGCACATTTCAACCCAGACGCTAGAATAGAAATACACACGGACGCATCAATCGTGGGATTAGGCGCGGTGCTAATGCAACCGGACAATGACGGTTTTTTACACCCGATCCACTACTTGTCGAGAACGACATCGAAACACGAGAGTAAATATGGTATCTCAGAACTAGAGTGTTTAGCAATAGTCTGGGCTCTACAAAAGTTACGGCCGTACATCTTCGGGAGAGAATTCAGAGTCGTAACCGACCATAGCGCGTTAACGTGGCTAGCTAACGTACGTGACCCGTGCTCAAGACTTACTAGATGGGGGTTAAAACTCATGGAGCACGACTTTGAAATAGTCCACCGCGCAGGGAGGAAGAACGTTGCACCGGACGCACTCTCACGCAACCCGTTCCACAAAAACGATACGAACGTCGAAGACAACTTCAACGATTTAACGGCATGCACAGTACGGATCGACGAAAACGGTCAAAAGGAAGACACGTTTTGCCGCGATATTACCGGGAAACTACCAGACGCTAAAACACGGGACGAATATAAAAAAATAAACGGGTTCTTTATAAAAAGAACCATGCAACACAAGGTAACCAATGGTTGGTCGTAGCACCAAAGCAAAGCGTATCCGAAATAATGAAAACAGCGCACGATATACCCGAGGCAGGACACATGGGAGTAGCGAAGACGGTCCACCGTATTAAGCAACGGTTCTACTGGAAAGGTCTGGAAGAAGACGTGCGGAAATACGTTCGGTCGTGCAAAGTGTGCCAGGCCTTCAAACCACAGAGGTTCAAACCCGCAGCCCCGCTAGAACCGTTACCACCAGCAACAGACATCTGGGAACGAGTGGGAATAGACCACCAAGGTCCTTTCAAAAAATCGGTAGAAGGCTACGAACACATTCTAACGATCGTAGACCATTTTAGTAAATACGCACTCGCAATCCCGGTAAAAGATACAAAGGCGGAAACCACGTGCAACGCACTCTCAGACAATCTGCTCTACGTTTTTGGTACTCCAAAATGCATAATATCCGATCAAGGCAAATCTTTCGATTCGATTACTTTTAGAGACTTTACACGGTTGTACGGGATTAAACATATTATGGCTTCCGTGGCACACCCGCAAACAAATGGCTTATGCGAAAAACTCAATGGCATCATAAAAAACGGCATCAGAGTTTATCTCGAGGACGATCACGCCGAATGGCCGAGATTCGTAAAAACGGCGACTTTTGCGTATAACTCGTCCATTCAGTCGTCGACACAGGTGACACCGCATAAGTTGATATTTGGCGTAGAACCGAGGACGTCCCTAGACGTAGGACTACCAACCGTCGACGAGCCAGTAAAAACTTACGACGAATACGTGACCAACCGCATTTTAGAAAACGAGAGATTAAAGAAAATTGCCGACGAAAACTACCGAGACCGGACAATGATGACGAAGTGTCAGTATGACCTTGCGAACCGTGACCGCTTCCGGAAGTTTGAAGTGGGCGACCTGGTACTACTGCGTCGTCCCGCAGGAAACCAGGGAAAACGGAGAAATTTCTACCGAAATACGTAGGACCGTACGTAATAACGGATAGAATCAAGGAAACGACTTATAGGTTACGACCACAGGACGGACGCAACGAAAATAGTAGGCGCCAGAGCACGTTAGCACACGTGTCGAGACTTAAGGAATTTTTAGAGAGATAACGGCGACTCGAGGGACCGAGTCTAAGATAAGAGGGGGGGTGGTGTTGTGTGTCAACAAGCAACCGACCGGAAAAACACGTGACCGTTACAAAATTATCTTAAATTTTGTTTATTTTATTTATTTATCAGAGAAACGGCACCACAGAGATAACAGGTACAAGTTGTATTTGACCACGGACCACCGTTTTCGCGGAATGCTAACAAATACAACGTGCCAGTTATCGTTTGACCTTGGTGCTATTTACTTATTTATTTTTTTTCTTTTTATCCTTGCCCGGCGAACGAAAGATGTCTGGTACCAGATCTAACCCTCCCAACGGCTATACCGCGGAGAATCGGACCTCAACAACCCTCCAGAACCGGACCACAAGCCCAGCCCTGGAACGGGCCATGGTGACCATAGCCTACCAGGACAATGTACTGCAACCTACCAATAAATTGAGTTTTATATCCCCACTTCAGCCTCATCAATATCCTAAGTTCTGGGTGTCTATCATTAACAGACATATGTTCTCCCTAATCTGGCTGATTGGGCATTAGAATGTCAAAATTTGATCAAGCCTCTCGTCCATCTCATATTGAAGAGTGAAAAGTCTGATTTTTTTTTCTTTTCTGTGTTATAAGCAAAGAGACAAAGATACTCCTCTAGGTAATCTTGTGCCAGTTATGGGGTTAGCTAAGACTCTGTAAATCTTCATTTGAATAATTCTCAGAATAATCTTATTTTTATGCCATTCGAACATTTAGAAGTCGCTCGAAATTACTAATAGTTTCTCTTTGTTTTTCCCTTAATTCAATTTTTTTCATTCCATTAGGAATTAATTTCCATTATCACATCCTTAGCTAGTCATTATCTGATGTTTATCAGTAATTAACAGTAATTATATATAAAATGTTTGTTTCTGCTCAATAGACTCGAATCTCCCTTTTGTCCAAATGTTTCTCCCAGAGAGGAGTGAAATCCCCCCAGGGTGTCAGGGTATCTTCATTGCTCTCACTTCATCGTCGGGCTGTTCTCTCCAGATAGAATATGGCATTTAGCCAAACACATAGAGTCGTCAAATCTATTGTATTTACCCACCTGTTTATAACCCTCGAGCCACTTTTGTGGTTTTGGACTTCCATTCCCAGCAAAGAGAATTTTGACTAATGCAAGGCGAGAGAAGTTGAAGGTTTTTATATACGTAAGTAACAATATACAGAAGAATCAAATAAGTAAACATATATTTGGGCAACAGAAAAATACAAATATACCTAAGTTTCCTTTTTTCTATTTAAAAATAATAATTAGTTTTTTAAATAAGTATAATACAGTTGTTTTATGTGACAGGGATAAAGAATTCTGGATTTTGCCTCATTACAAATCCAACTACTGACATTACTGCGATATCTAAAACGACCTTTAGCTGGGACCACCTCTGAGGCCAAGGAGAAACGACAGTGGTGTGGAATACCAACAGGGCCAATGAACAAGCTGTGATGGCATAGATAACGACTATGAAAGTCAAGCCCAAATGCTTTTGTAAGTATTGTTTATCTATAAGATATGTCACTGAGACAATTGGGATAGTCAATGTGGGTGAGAAAGTTATTGTTGTTGTTGTTGTTGTCGTGTCCAAAGAAGAGTCTCAAATGTCTCCATGCATCTCCAACAGGGAAGAAGCAATATCCACCATCTTAGGTGTGTAAAGCTGCTGCTCTGGGTCTAAGTCAATTTCCTGCAAGGCTGCGGCCATTGCTGGGCATGAGAATATGTTAGTAGGTGTTAGTTCCACACCAGGACAGTTATTCCTATCAGCAATGTGTGTATATCTGTTCGCAACTAGGTGATGCTCAGGTGTATTGTCATGCCCTTGCGATGATGTTGATTAACAATTTAACATTTTGTATAAAATAACCTAAACACCCAGCACGCAGACAATCAAATTTATATGGATATTTTGATGTAATATTTTATCAATGAAAAAGAAAGGTCAACTCTCCCATCAAAATAGATATTAAGACTGAGCATTGAGGTGTCGCTATAGCACTGAACTGAGTACGATAGTTTGATGAAACAGTCAATAGATTGTACTTAAATATAGCATCTATTTTGAACAGATAATTTATATTACTTTTTACAAATCAAAGTTTATTATTATATGAGCCAATAAAGAGATGCCCCTGACATTGAAAACCAGAATACCAAAGAAATTAAATTATAAAATTATTAAATTACAATTTGACAATATGAATTTAATGTAGAGTCTTTACATATTCAACAAGCAGCATGTGAATGATACAAAACATAGCACTAGTATTCTCGGATATAATCTACAAATATAATTTGAAATTCTCTTAAAGTGGCTATTATTTATGCTTATGAGGTGATACAGCAGCGTATTTACAATTAGAGAGGAGACAAAATGAATTAAATCTAGAAAAAAGAAGTGAGGACATATCGGTCATTAAAGTCTGAGAGGCAAGGCCTTCAGCCAGTTCAGGGCTTCCGGGGTGACAGAATGGAGATTGGAGATTCCTCCATTGAATTTGTACAGCGGGCAGTCATCTAGTATATGGGACATTGATTGTGGGACGTTGCAGGCACAATTTGGATCTTTGGTGTAGCCCCATAACTTCATCAGCTCTGCACACTTTCCCTGACCTGTCCTAAAGCAAAGTGGCTATAATAGTTATTTTTATTTACAATAGGAGAAAATATTTTATTGAATATTTGAAACATTAAACTATTATACTGATAGAAACAAATTTGAAATTAATGTTTTTACATAGCTACTTCAACAAAATTGAAAATACTAGAAAATTCTAACGCTTATATTCTATAAATAATATTGATAGTTTCAAATCGAGAACGCTTGAAAAATCTAAGAGATTTCGTTTTAAACTTTGGGGTAGTTGATCAAGAGAATATACAAAATGGATTGTTATTCTGGAGGGGAATTTGGGGATATATAGTTTATCGGGAGAAGGAACTATATAGGTGTGTAAGGGAGGGTGCGGGCATTTTAAATAGAAGAGGCGACAGTGGGTGTTGTTAGATACAAAGAAGGGAAGGAGATGAGTAATAGGGGATGTGGCTAGTTAGATATGGGGAGACAATGAGATTCACTAAACGTTTTTACTGTTTAATGAATGGAATAAATAGTGAAGTAAACGAAAAGAATTGCGCTAACAAATTATAAAAATTAAAATACAAACTTTCGCATTGAGTTCTTTTATTATAAAATTATTATGATAAAAGAAACCCAATGCGAAAGGTTGTATTTTTAGTTTTATAATAAATAGTGAGGAGCGTAAAATTGGGGGTAAAAGTCAGGAGAGGGAAATTGAGAGGTTGTTAGAGAGGATTAAGGAAGTGAGGTAGTTTAGGATGTAGATGGTTGGGTAATTGTATTTGTATTTACTCATGAAGGGGTAGCAAATTTATATTGTCAGAGGTATGGCGCTGTGGGTTCATTTGGTTACGGAGTGAATGGTGGGATTATTAATTAGGAAGGGGAATTAGGGTCATTTTGTAAGGAAGGGGTGGTGGGGTTATTTAGCTGGCAGGAGCAAGGGGGATATTTTATTAGGAGGAAAGTAGGGATTATTTACGTAGAAAGGGGGGGGGCAAATTTAGGTAGGAGGGAGGAGGACTATTTAGGTAGAAGGGGAGGGGACAATTTTAGGTAAGAGGGAGGGGGGGCTATTTAGTTAAGAGGGAGGGGGGCTTATTTAGGTGGTAGAGAGGGAGGCTCTTTTAGGTAGGAGAGAGGGGGACTATTTAGGTGGAAGGGAGGGGGGCTTATTTAGGTAGGTGGGAGGGGGGCTTATTTAGGTAGGAGGGCGGGGGGATTATTTAGATAGAAGAAGGGGGGCTTATTTAGGTAGGAGGAGGGGGGGTTTTTTAGGTAGGAGGGAGGGGCCACTATTTAGGTAGGAGGGAGGGGGGACTATTTAGGTAGGAGGGAGAGGGGATTATTTAGATATGAGGGAGGGGCTTTATTTAGGTAGGAGGGAGGGGCCACTATTTAGGTAGGGGGGAGGGGGAACTATTTAGGTAGGAGGGAGGGGGGACTATTTAGGTAGGAGGGAGGGGGGACTATTCAGATAGAAGGGAGGGGGACTATTTAGGTAGGAGGGAGTGGGGCCTATTTAGTTAGGAGGGAGGGGGCTCATTTAGGTAGGAGGAAGGGGGAACTATTTAAGTAGGAGGGAGGGGGGACTATTTAGGTAGGAGGGAGGGAGCACTATTCATATAGAAGGGTGTGGGGCTTATTTAGGTAGGATGGAGGGGGGGGGCTATATAGGTAGGAGGGAGGGGACACTATTCAGGTAGAAGGGAAGGGGCACTATTTAGGTAGGAGGGAGGGGGCACTATTTAGGTAGGTGAGAGGGGGACTATTTGGTAGGAAGGAGGGGAAACTAATTAGGAAGGAGGGAGGGGAAACTATTCAGGTAGGAGGGAGGGGGCACTATTTAGGTAGGAGGGAGGAGGCACTATTTAGGTAGTAGGGAGGGGGGACTATTTTGTTAGGAGGGAGGCGAGCTTATTTAGGTAGGAGGGCGGGGGGATTATTTAGATAGGAAGGAGGGGGGCTCATTTAGCTAGGAAGGAGTGGCCGCTATTTAGGTAGGAGGGAGGGGGCACTATTTAGGTAGTAGGGAGGGGGGACTATTTGGTTAGGAGGGAGGCGAGCTTATTTAGGTAGGAGGGAGGGGGGACTATTTAGGTAAGAGGGAGGGGGTATTATTTAGGTAGGAGGGAGGGGGCATTATTTGGGTAGGAGGGAGGGGGGACTATTTTGTTAGGAGGGAGGGGGGCTTATTTAGGTAGGAGGGAGGAGGGATTATTTGAATAGGAGGTAGGGGGGGCTTATTTAGGTAGGAGGGCGGGGGATTATTTAGATAGGAGGGAGGGGGGCTTATTTAGGTAGGAGGGAGGGGCCACTATTTAGGTAGGGGGGAGGGTAAACTAATTAGGTAGGAGGAAGGGGGGACTATTTAGGTAGGAGGGAGGGGGCACTATTTAGGTAGGAGGAGGGGGCACTATTTAGGTAGGAGGGAGGGGGACTATTTGGTTGGAAGGAGGGGGAACTATTTAGGTAGGAGGGAGGGGGCACTATTCAGATAGGAGGAAGGGGGCACTATTTAGGTAGGAGGGAGGGGGCACTATTTAGGTAGTAGGGAGGGGGATTATTTTGTTAGGAGGGAGGCGAGCTTATTTAGGTAGGAGGGAGGGGGATCATTTAGATAGGAAGGAGGGGGGCTTATTTAGGTAGGAGGGAGTGGCCGATATTTAGGTAGGAGGGAGGGGGGACTATTTAGGTAGAAGGGAGGGGGTATTATTTAGGTAGGAGGGAGGGGGCATTATTTGGGTAGGAGGGAGGGGGGACTATTTTGTTAGGAGGGAGGGGGGCTTATTTAGGGAGGAGGGCGGGGGGATTATTTAGATAGGAGGTAGGGGGGCTTATTTATGTAGGAGGGCGGTGGATTATTTAGATAGGAGGGAGGGGGGCTTATTTAGGTAGGAGGGAGGGGCCACTATTTAGGTAGGGGGGAGGGTAAACTAATTATGTAGGAGGAAGGGGGGACTATTTAGGTAGGAGGGAGGGGGGCTTATATAGGTAGGAAGGAGGGGGAACTATTTAGGTAGGAGGGAGGAGGCACTATTTAGGTAGGAGGGAGGGGGCACTATTTGGGTAGTAGGGAGGGTGGACTATTTTGTTAGGAGGGAAGGGGGCTTATTTAGGTAGGAGGGTGGAGTGATTATTTAGATAGGAAGGAGGGGGGCTTCTTTAGGTAGGAGGGAGGGGCCACTATTTAGGTAGGGGGGAGGGTAAACTAATTAGGTAGGAGGAAGGGGGGACTATTTAGGTAGGAGGGAGGGGGCACTATTTAGGTAGGGGAGGGGGCACTATTTAGGTAGGAGGGAGGGGGACTATTTGGTAGGAAGGAGGGGGAACTATTTAGGTAGGAGGGAGGGGGCACTATTCAGGTAGGAGGGAGGGGGCACTATTTAGGTAGGAGGGAGGGGGAACTATTTAGGTAGGAGGGAGGGGGCACTATTCAGGTAGGAGGGAGGGGGCACTATTTAGGTAGGAGGGAGGGGGCACTATTTAGGTAGTAGGGAGGGGGGACTATTTTGTTAGGAGGTAGGCGAGCTTATTTAGGTAGGAGGGCGGGGGGATTATTTAGATAGGATGGAGGGGGGCTTATTTAGGTAGGAGGGAGTGGCCGCTATTTAGGTAGGAGGGAGGGGGGACTATTTAGGTAGGAGGGAGGGGGCACTATTTAGGTAGTAGGGAGGATGGACTATTTTGTTAGGAGGGAGGCGAGCTTATTTAGGTAGGAGGGCGGGGGGATTATTTAGATAGGAGGGAGGGGGGCTTATTTAGGTAGGAGGGAGTGGCCGCTATTTAGGTAGGAGGGAGGGGGGACTATTTAGGTGAGAGGGAGGGGGTATTATTTATGTAGGAGGGAGGGGGCATTATTTGGGTAGGAGGGAGGGGGGACTATTTTGTTAGGAGTGAGGGGGCTTATTTAGGTAGGAGGGCGGGGGGATTATTTAGATAGGAGGTAGGGGGCTTATTTAGGTAGAAGGGCGGGGGATTATTTAGATAGGAGGGAGGGGGGCTTATTTAGGTAGGAGGGAGGGGCCACTATTTAGGTAGGGGGGAGGGTAAACTAATTAGGTAGGAGGAAGGGGGGACTATTTAGGTAGGAGGGAGGGGGCCCTATTTAGGTAGGGGGAGGGGGCACTATTTAGGTAGGAGGGAGGGGGACTATTTGGTAGGAAGGAGGGGGAACTATTTAGGTAAGGGAGGGGGCACTATTCAGGTAGGAGGAAGGGGGCACTATTTAGGTAGGAGGGAGGGGGCACTATTTAGGTAGTAGGAAGGGGGGACTATTTTGTTAGGAGGGAGGCGAGCTTATTTAGGTAGGAGGGCGAGGGGATTATTTAGATAGGATGGAGGGGAGCTTATTTAGGTAGGAGGGAGTGGCCGATATTTAGGTAGGAGGGAGGGGGGACTATTTAGGTAGGAGGGAGGGGGTATTATTTAGGTAGGAGGGAGGGGGCATTATTTGGGTAGGAGGTAAGGGGGACTATTTTGTTAGGAGGGAGGGGGGCTTATTTAGGTAGGAGGGCGGGGGGATTATTTAGATAGGAGGTAGGGGGGCTTATTTAGGTAGGAGGGCGGTGGATTATTTAGATAGGAGGGAGGGGGGCTTATTTAGGTAGGAGGGAGGGGCCACTATTTAGGTAGGGGGGAGGGTAAACTAATTAGGTAGGAGGAAGGGGGGACTATTTAGGTAGGAGGGAGGGGGGCTTATTTAGGTAGGATGGAGGGGGAACTATTTAGGTAGGAGGGAGGAGGCACTATTTAGGTAGGAGGGAGGGGGCACTATTTAGGTAGTAGGGAGGGTGGACTATTTTGTTAGGAGGGAAGGGGGCTTATTAAGGTAGGAGGGTGGAGTGATTATTTAGATAGGAGGAAGGGGGGCTTATTTAGGTAGGAGGGAGGGGCCACTATTTAGGTAGGGGCGAGGGTAAACTAATTAGGTAGGAGGAAGGGGGTACTATTTAGGTAGGAGGGAGGGGGCACTATTTAGGTAGGAGGGAGGGGGACTATTTGGTAGGAAGGAGGGTGAACTATTTAAGTAGGAGGAAGGGGGCACCATTCAGGTAGGAGGGAGGGGGCACTATTTAGGTAGGAGGGAGGGGGCACTATTTAGGTAGTAGGGAGGGGGGACTATTTTGTTAGAAGGGAGGCGAGCATATTTAGGTTGGAGGGCGGGGGGGATTATTTAAATAGGAGGGAGGGGGGCTTATTTAGGTAGGAGGGAGTGGCCGCTATTTAGGTAGGAGGGAGGGGGGGACTATTTAGGTAGGAGGGAGGGGCCGCTATTTATGTAGGAGGGAGGGGGGGGGACAATTTAGGTAGGAGGGAGGGGGTATTATTTAGGTAGGAGGGAGGGGGCACTATTTAGGTAGTAGGAAGGGGGGACTATTTTGTTAGGAGGGAGGCGAGCTTATTTAGGTAGGAGGGCGAGGGGATTATTTAGATAGGATGGAGGGGAGCTTATTTAGGTAGGAGGGAGTGGCCGATATTTAGGTAGGAGGGAGGGGGGACTATTTAGGTAGGAGGGAGGGGGTATTATTTAGGTAGGAGGGAGGGGGCATTATTTGGGTAGGAGGTAAGGGGGACTATTTTGTTAGGAGGGAGGTGGGCTTATTTAGGTAGGAGGGCGGGGGGATTATTTAGATAGGAGGTAGGGGGGCTTATTTAGGTAGGAGGGCGGTGGATTATTTAGATAGGAGGGAGGGGGGCTTATTTAGGTAGGAGGGAGGGGCCACTATTTAGGTAGGGGGAAGGGTAAACTAATTAGGTAGGAGGAAGGGGAGACTATTTAGGTAGGAGGGAGGGGGGCTTATTTAGGTAGGAAGGAGGGGGAACTATTTAGGTAGGAGGGAGGAGGCACTATTTAGGTAGGAGGGAGGGGGCACTATTTAGGTAGTAGGGAGGGTGGACTATTTTGTTAGGAGGGAAGGGGGCTTATTAAGGTAGGAGGGTGGAGTGATTATTTAGATAGGAGGAAGGGGGGCTTATTTAGGTAGGAGGGAGGGGCCACTATTTAGGTAGGGGGGAGGGTAAACTAATTAGGTAGGAGGAAGGGGGGACTATTTAGGTAGGAGGGAGGGGGCACTATTTGGTAGGAAGGAGGGTGAACTATTTAAGTAGGAGGGTGGGGGCACCATTCAGGTAGGAGGGAGGGGGCACTATTTAGGTAGGAGGGAGGGGGCACTATTTAGGTAGTAGGGAGGGGGGACTATTTTGTTAGAAGGGAGGCGAGCTTATTTAGGTAGGAGGGCGGGGGGATTATTTAAATAGGAGGGAGGGGGGCTTATTTAGGTAGGAGGGAGTGGCCGCTATTTAGGTAGGAGGGAGGGGGGGACTATTTAGGTAGGAGGGAGGGGCCGCTATTTAGGTAGGAGGGAGGGGGGGGACTATTTAGGTAGGAGGGAGGGGGTATTATTTAGGTAGGAGGGAGGGGAGCATTATTTGGGTAGGAGGGAGGGGGACTATTTTGTTAGGAGGGAGGGGGGCTTATTTAGGTAGGAGGGCGGGGGGATTATTTAGATAGGAGGTAGGGGGGCTTATTTAGGTAGGAGGGCGGGGATTATTTAGATAGGAGGGAGGGGCAACTATTTAGGTAGGGGGGAGGGTAAACTAATTAGGTAGGAGGAAGGGGGGACTATTTAGGTAGGAGGGAGGGGGCACTATTTAGGTAGGGGGAGGGGTACTATTCAAGTAGGAGGGAGGGGGCTTATTTAGGTAGGAAGGAGGAGGAACTATTTAGGTAGGAGGGAGGAGGCATTATTTAGGTAGGAGGGAGGGGGCACTATTTAGTTAGTAGGGAGGGTGGACTATTTTGTTAGGAGGGAGGGGGGCTTATTTAGGTAGGAAGGCGGGGGGATTATTTAGATAGGAGGTAGGGGGGCTTATTTAGGTAGGATGGCGGGGGATTATTTAGATAGGAGGGAGGGGGGTTTATTTAGGTAGGGGGAGGGGTACTATTAAGATTGGAGGGAAGGGGGCTTATTTAGGTAGGAAGGAGGGGGAACTATTTAAGTAGGAGGAAGGAGGCATTATTTAGGTAGGAGGGAGGGGGCACTATTTAGGTAGTAGGGAGGGTGGACTATTTTGTTGGGAGGGAAGGGGGCTTATTTAGGTAGGAGGGTGGAGTGATTATTTAGATAGGAGGGAGGGGGGCTTATTTAGGTAGGAGGTTGGAACCACTATTTAGGTAGGGGGAGGGTAAACTAATTAGGTAGGAGGAAGGGGGGACTATTTAGGTAGGAGGGAGGGGGCACTATTTAGGTAGGGGGAAGGGTACTATTTAGGTAGGAGGGAGGGGGGCTTATTTAGGTAGGAAGGAGAAGGAACTATTTAGGTAGGAGGGAGGAGGCATTATTTAGGTAGGTGTGAGGGGGCACTATTTAAGTAGTAGGGAGGGTGGACTATTTTGTTAGGAGGGAAGCGGGCTTATTTAGGTAGGAGGGTGGAGTGATTATTTAGATAGGAGGGAGGGGGGCTTATTTAGGTAGGAGGGAGGGGCCACTATTTAGGTAGGAGGTAGGGGGGACTATTTGGTTAAGAGGGAAGCGGGCTTATTTAGGTAGGAGGGTGGAGTGATTATTTAGATAGGAGGGAGGGGGGCTTATTTAGGTTGGAGGGAGGGGCCACTATTTAGGTAGGAGGGAGGGGGGACTATTTGGGTAGGAGGGAGGGGGTATTATTTAGGTAGGAGGGAGAGGGCACTATTTAGGTAGGAGGGAGGGGGACTATTTGGTAGGAAGGAGGGGGAACTATTTAGGTAGGAGGGAGGGGGCTAATTTGGGTATGAGGGTGGGGGGATTATTTAGATAGGAGGGAGGGGGGCTTATTTAGGTAGGATGGAGGGGCCATTATTTAGGTTGGAGGGAGGGGGGACTATTTAGGTATGAGGGGGGGCACTATTTAGGTAGGAGGGAGGGGGCATAATTTAGGTAGGAGGGAGGGGGGACTATTTGGTAAGACAGAGGAGGCACTAATCAGGTAGGAGGGAAGGGAGGGTATTTTGTTAGGCGTGAGGGGGGCTTATTTAGGTAGGAAGGCGGAGGAATTTTTTATATAGGAGGAAGGGGGCTTATTTAGGTAGGAGGGAGGGGGCACTATTTAGGTAGGAGGGAGGGGGGATTATTTGGTAAGACAGAGGAGGCACTATTCAGGTAGGAGGGAGGGGGGAGTATTTGGGCAGGAGGGAGGGGGGACTATTTAGGTAGGGGGGTGTACTATATGGATAGGAGGGAGGGGGCACTCTTCAGGTAGGAGGGAAAGGGGGACTATTTAGGTAGGAGGGAGGGGGCCTATTTAGGTAGGAGGGAGGGGGGCCTATATAGGTAGGAGGGAGGGGGACCTATTTAGGTAGGAGGGAGGGGGCTTATTTAGGTAGGAGGGTGGAGTGATTATTTAGATAGGTGGGAGGGGGGCTTATTTAGGTAGGAGGGAGGGGCCACTATTCAGGTAGGAGGGAGGGGGGCTCATTTAGGTAGGAGGGAGGGGGGCTTATTCAGGTAGGAGGGAGGGGGACTATTTAGGTAGGAGGGAGAGGGGACTATTCAGATCGATGGGAGGGGGGCTTATTTAGGTAGGAGGGAGAGGACTATTTGGTAAGACAGAGGAGGCACTATTCAGGTAGGAGGGAGGGGTGACTATTTGGGCAGGAGGGAGGGGGCACTATTTAGGTAGGGGGGGTGTACTATTTGGGTAGGAGGGAGGGGGCCCTATTCAGGAAGGATGGAAAGGGGGACTATTTAGGTAGGAGGAAGGGGGGCTTATTTAGGTTGGAGGGAGGGGGGCCTATATAGGTAGGAGGGAGGGGGACCTATTTAGGTAGGAGGGAGGGGGCTCATTTAGGTAGGAGGGAGGGGGGCTTATTTAGGTAGGCGGGAGGGGGGACTATTTAGGTAGGAGGGAGAGGGGAATATTCAGATAGAAGGGAGAGGGGCTTATTTAGGTAGGAGAGAGGGGGGCTTATTTAGGTAGGAGGGAGAGGGGCTCATTTAGGTAGGAGGGAGGGGGCTTATTTAGGTAGGAGGGAGGGGGGACTATTTAGGTAGGAGGAAGAGGGGACTATTCAGATAGAAGGGAGAGGGGCTTATTTAGGTAGGAGAGAGGGGGGCTTATTTAGGTAGGAGGGAGGGGGGCTTATTTAGGTAGGAGGGAGGGGGGAGTATTTAGGTAGGAGGTTGGGGGGACTATTTAGGTAGGAGGGAGGGGGACTATTCAGATAGAAGTGAGGGGGCTTATTTAGGTAGGAGGGAGGGGGGGCCTATATAAGTAGGAGGGAGGGGACACTATTCAGGTAGGAGGGAGGGGGCACTATTTAGGTAGGAGGGATAGGCACTATTTAGGTAGGAGGGAGGGGGACTATTTGGTAGGAAGGAGGGGGAACTATTTAGGTAGGAGGGAGGGGGCACTATTTAGGTAAGAGGGGGCACTATTTAGGTAGTAGGGAGAGGGGACTATTTTGTTAGGAGGTAGGGGGGCTTATTTAGGTAGGAGGGCGGGGGGATTATTTAGATAGGAGGAAGGGGGGCTTATTTAGGTAGAAGGGAGAGGCCACTATTTAGGTAGGAGGGAGGGGGGACTATTTAGGTAGGAGGGAGGGGGTATTATTTAGGTAGGAGAGAGGGGGCACTATTTAGGTAGGAGGGAGGCGGGACTATTTTGTTAGGAGGGAGGGGGGCTTATTTAGGTAGGAGGGCGGGGGGATTATTTAGATAGTAGGGAGGGGAGCTTTTTTAGGTAGGAGGAAGGGGCCACTATTTAGGGAGGGGGGAGGGGGGGACTATTTATGTAGGAGGGAGGGGGGACTATTTAGGTAGGAGGGAGGGGGCACTATTTAGGTAGGGGAGAGGGGGTACTATTCAGATAGGAGGGAGGAGGGCTTATTTAAGTAGGAGGTAGGGGGGACTATTCAGATAGAAGGGAGGGGGACTATTTAGGTAGGAGGGAGTGGGGCCTATTTAGGTAGGAGGGAGAGGGCTCATTTAGGTAGGAGGGAGGGGAGACTATTTAAGTAGGAGTGAGGGGGGACTATTCAGTTAGGAGGGAGGGGGGACTATTCAGTTAGAAGGGAGGGGCTTATTTAGGTAGGAGGGAGGGGCCACTATTTAGGTAGGGGGGAGGGTAAACTAATTAGGTAGGAGGAAAGGGGGACTATTTAGGTAGGAGGGAGGGGGCACTATTTAGGTAGGGGGAAGGGTACTATTTAGGTAGGAGGGAGGGGGGCTTATTTAGGTAGGAAGGAGAAGGAACTATTTAGGTAGGAGGGAGGAGGCATTATTTAGGTAGGTGTGAGGGGGCACTATTTAAGTAGTAGGGTGGGTGGACTATTTTGTTAGGAGGGAAGCGGGCTTATTTAGGTAGGAGGGTGGAGTGATTATTTAGATAGGAGGGAGGGGGGCTTATTTAGGTAGGAGGGAGGGGCCACTATTTAGGTAGGAGGTAGGGGGGACTATTTGGTTAAGAGGGAAGCGGGCTTATTTAGGTAGGAGGGTGGAGTGATTATTTAGATAGGAGGGAGGGGGGCTTATTTAGGTAGGAGGGAGGGGCCACTATTTAGGTAGGAGGGAGGGGGGACTATTTGGGTAGGAGGGAGGGGGTATTATTTAGGTAGGAGGGAGAGGGCACTATTTAGGTAGGAGGGAGGGGGACTATTTGGTAGGAAGGAGGGGGAACTATTTAGGTAGGAGGGAGGGGGCTTATTTGGGTATGAGGGTGGGGGGATTATTTAGATAGGAGGGAGGGGGGCTTATTTAGGTAGGATGGAGGGGCCACTATTTAGGTTGGAGGGAGGGGGGACTATTTAGGTATGAGGGGGGGCACTATTTAGGTAGGAGGGAGGGGGCATAATTTAGGTAGGAGGGAGGGGGGACTATTTGGTAAGACAGAGGAGGCACTAATCAGGTAGGAGGGAAGGGAGGGTATTTTGTTAGGCGTGAGGGGGGCTTATTTAGGTAGGAAGGCGGAGGAATTTTTTATATAGGAGGAAGGGGGCTTATTTAGGTAGGAGGGAGGGGGCACTATTTAGGTAGGAGGGAGGGGGGATTATTTGGTAAGACAGAGGAGGCACTATTCAGGTAGGAGGGAGGGGGGAGTATTTGGGCAGGAGGGAGGGGGGACTATTTAGGTAGGGGGGTGTACTATATGGATAGGAGGGAGGGGGCACTCTTCAGGTAGGAGGGAAAGGGGGACTATTTAGGTAGGAGGGAGGGGGCCTATCTAGGTAGGAGGGAGGGGGGCCTATATAGGTAGGAGGGAGGGGGACCTATTTAGGTAGGAGGGAGGGGGCTTATTTAGGTAGGAGGGTGGAGTGATTATTTAGATAGGTGGGAGGGGGGCTTATTTAGGTAGGAGGGAGGGGCCACTATTCAGGTAGGAGGGAGGGGGGCTCATTTAGGTAGGAGGGAGGGGGGCTTATTTAGGTAGGAGGGAGGGGGACTATTTAGGTAGGAGGGAGAGGGGACTATTCAGATCGATGGGAGGGGGGCTTATTTAGGTAGGAGGGAGAGGACTATTTGGTAAGACAGAGGAGGCACTATTCAGGTAGGAGGGAGGGGTGACTATTTGGGCAGGAGGGAGGGGGCACTATTTAGGTAGGGGGGGTGTACTATTTGGGTAGGAGGGAGGGGGCACTATTCAGGAAGGATGGAAAGGGGGACTATTTAGGTAGGAGGAAGGGGGGCTTATTTAGGTTGGAGGGAGGGGGGCCTATATAGGTAGGAGGGAGGGGGACCTATTTAGGTAGGAGGGAGGGGGCTCATTTAGGTAGGAGGGAGGGGGGCATATTTAGGTAGGCGGGAGGGGGGACTATTTAGGTAGGAGGGAGAGGGGAATATTCAGATAGAAGGGAGAGGGGCTTATTTAGGTAGGAGAGAGGGGGGCTTATTTAGGTAGGAGGGAGAGGGGCTCATTTAGGTAGGAGGGAGGGGGGCTTATTTAGGTAGGAGGGAGGGGGGACTATTTAGGTAGGAGGAAGAGGGGACTATTCAGATAGAAGGGAGAGGGGCTTATTTAGGTAGGAGAGAGGGGGGCTTATTTAGGTAGGAGGGAGGGGGGCTTATTTAGGTAGAAAGGAGGGGGGAGTATTTAGGTAGGAGGTTGGGGGGACTATTTAGGTAGGAGGGAGGGGGGACTATTCAGATAGAAGTGAGGGGGCTTATTTAGGTAGGAGGGAGGGGGATTATTTAGGTAGGAGGGAGGGGGGGGCCTATATAAGTAGGAGGGACGGGACACTATTCAGGTAGGAGGGAGGGGGCACTATTTAGGTAGGAGGGATAGGCACTATATAGGTAGGAGGGAGGGGGACTATTTGGTAGGAAGAAAGGGGGAACTATTTAGGTAGGAGGGAGGGGGCACTATTTAGGTAAGAGGGGGCACTATTTAGGTAGTAGGGAGAGGGGACTATTTTGTTAGGAGGTAGGGGGGCTTATTTAGGTAGGAGGGCGGGGGGATTATTTAGATAGGAGGAAGGGGGGCTTATTTAGGTAGAAGGGAGAGGCCACTATTTAGGTAGGAGGGAGGGGGGACTATTTAGGTAGGAGGGAGGGGGTATTATTTAGGTAGGAGAGAGGGGGTACTATTTAGGTAGGAGGGAGGCGGGACTATTTTGTTAGGAGGGAGGGGGGCTTATTTAGGTAGGAGGGCGGGGGGATTATTTAGATAGGAGGGAGGGGAGCTTTTTTAGGTAGGACGAAGGGGCCACTATTTAGGGAGGGGGGATGGGGGACTATTTATGTAGGAGGGAGGGGGGACTATTTAGGTAGGAGGGAGGGGGCACTATTTAGGTAGGGGAGAGGGGGTACTATTCAGATAGGAGGGAGGGGGGCTTATTTAAGTAGGAGGGAGGGGGACTATTCAGATAGAAGGGAGGGGGACTATTTAGGTAGGAGGGAGTGGGGCCTATTTAGGTAGGAGGGAGAGGGCTCATTTAGGTAGGAGGGAGGGGAGACTATTTAAGTAGGAGTGAGGGGGGACTATTCAGTTAGGAGGGAGGGGGGACTATTCAGTTAGAAGGGAGGGGCTTATTTAGGTAGGAGGGAGGGGGCTTATTTAGGTAGGAGGGAGGGGGGCCTATATAGGTAGGAGGGAGGGGACACTATTCAGGTAGGAGGGAGCGGGCACTATTTAGGTAGGAGGGAGGGGGGCTTATTTAGATACGAGGGAGGGGCCACTATTTAGGTAGGAGGGAGGGGGGACTATTTAGGTAGATGGGAGGGGGTATTATTTAGGTAGGAGGGAGGGGAACTATTTAGGTAGGAGGGAGGGGGGACTATTTTGTTAGGAGAGAGGGGGCTTATTTAGGTAGAAGGGCGGGGGGATTATTTAGATAGGAGGGAGGGGGAGACTATTTAGGTAGGAGGGAGGGGCCACTATTTAGGTAGGAGGGAGGGGGAACTATTTAGGTAGGAGGGAGGGGGGACTATTTAGGTTGGGGGGAGGGGTACTATTTAGGCAGGAGGGAGGGGGGACTATTTAGGTAGGAGGGAGGGGGGGACTATTTAGGTAGGAGGGAGGGGGAACTATTTAGGTAGGAGGGAGGGGGGACTATATAGGTAGGAGGGAGGGGGGACTATTTAGGTAGGAGGGAGGGGGGACTATTTAGGTAGGAGGGAGGGGCCACTATTTAGGTAGGAGGGAGGGGGAACTATTTAGGTAGGAGGAAGGGGGGGACTATTTAGGTAGTAGGGAGGGGGACTATTTAGGTAGGGGGGAGGGGTACTATTTAGGCAGGAGGGAGGGGGGACTATTTAGGTAGGAGGGAGGGGGGCTTATTTAGGTAGGAAGGAGGGGGCTTATTTAGGTAGAAGGGAGGGGGGACTCTTTAGGTAGGAGGGAGGGGAGACTATTCAGATAGAAGGGAGGGGGACTAATAGGTAGGAGGGAGTAGGGACTATTTAGGTAGGAGGGAGGGGGCACTTATTAGTTAAAAGGGAGGGAAGGACTATTTAGGTAGGAGGGAGGGGGCATTTTTCAGGTAGGAGGGAGTGGGGCCTATTTAGGTAGGAGGGAAGGGGGACTATTTAGGTAGGTGGGAGAGAGGGGGGACTATTCAGGTAAGAGGGAGAGGGGACTATTTAGTTAGGAGGGAGGGGGACTATTTAGGTAGGAAGGGGGACTATATAGGTAGAAGGGGAGTAGAGAATGTTCAGTGTGTAATGGGCACGGGAATTTAGTAGGGAGGAGTGGAGTGGTTAAACAAATTATGAGGGGTAGTGGGGTGTTTTATTTCATTCAATATCAGTGGGCTGGGTTGAAATGGGGCGGGGGTTTAATGGAAATTATTGCCCATAAGTGGCAATATCTTCAAATATTTGTATGATATATCATAATTAAGTAACAATTAATAAGACACAAATATAAATATTGGATGTTCACAAAAAGTTCAGAAATATAATTGCTGACAAATTTAAAATTGGAGCAATGTTTATATTTTTGAAATTGTGATACATCTTAATATATTTTTGTGGAGATAAGAATTGATATTGCCGTCCCTTTTAAAAATCTTATTCTAAATCGTCCAAGTTTACTAATATAAAGTTTGAGTTTTATCAGTTCTGTATAAAACATTGTTCTATGTTTTTTTTTTTCGCAATTCACAATATTTATATCTCATATCTAATAAATATCAAATTTTGACTGTATTTTATTATTTGTGGATTTTTGTTTAATCAAGTATCATGGAATATATCTATATAATAGAGAAAACGCTGATTCTTCAGCACTAGATCATTCACAGCTCACTTTTTTCAGACAGTACTTTTAAATTGTGATGCTCTTGTTTTCTTATATTTCATGTATTATAACTTAAATACAGACCAAATATTCACTGTTCTTGTTCATTCACTAGTTTAATTCTGGAATACATTCTGAAAATATAATGTTTTTTAAAATTTGTGACCATGTATATTCATATACCATGAAAAATATCTCAAATTTATACCTTATTTCAAACTTAGCGGCCTTTGTTCTTTTTTTATCTCATTCAATAAATCTCGAATTCAAACAGAATTAAACACAATACTTCAAATTTGTTGGATGAGTTAATACAGCTGAAGAATTAATTCAAATTCACGATGTTATAAAAAATAAGTTAGTAATTTGATTTACCCATCCTTTTATTTTCAAAATTTTATTCTTCCAAATATATGGTATTTAGTTTTATATTCCTAATACAAATAATGTTGACAATGTTAGAGTATTAGGTGATATGCAAAAAAATAGTTTATTAAAAACTATTCTAGAGGACATTGTCCTGCCCGGAGTGATGTGTTCAGATCGAGAAGCAGTCCAAGATGTACTGGGAGATCTCATTGAGCCCGGAAGTAATGAAACCAGCCATTATTCCACATTATGATGGAACGCAGCAGCAATGTGGAGTCTATTAGACCCGATGATCTTTTACTTGATCCTACATTATATCCACAATAATTCACTAGGAAAAAATAAAGGAACAAATATTACGAATAAAATATTGATGTAAACTCTGCCTTCTACTTTATCTACCCACTTAGATCTCATATATCAGGTGAATATACGGTAGACCTACTCCACATCCACTGTCTTTCAGAAATATCTAGAATTCACCAAATATATCACTGAATCTACAACTGTATCCTGTGTAATGTCATCTACATCCAGAAATAAGAAGATATATATAGCCAACTGTATCTCTACTCCTGAGTTACCAGTCGCTGCCCTAGACCAATGAAACAACAAATATCCAGCTACAACTCTATCTTTCCTATTTTCCTGAGACGCCAGACATTACCGTTTTTCGAGAGAGCAAAAAATCCAAATTACCACTATAATTCTCTCTGTAGTCCTGAGAAGCCAACCTCTATTGATGATCAAAAAGGCATTAACTCGACATCTAAACTTACAATCAATCAACAATAAAGTCACCGTGTCTAGAGGGAACCTCGTACCAACGGTCCAGAATGTCGCCTTAACACTCTGATCCTGACCTAAATGTCTGATTCGATGTCCAATGAATAATAATACAGTTTATTCCTTGTTTATCTTATCTTTCATAATATCTTTGAAATAATAATAACTATAACATCTTATTAACAAAAAGCAATAACGCGCCATCTATACATATAAAATAAAATGATTTAAAAGCGCGAATGTTTCTTTTATACATAAAACGAACTTCTACTGTCCTTACTGCGATGAAAAAATATATTGGGAGGGCTTGGCTCATCAGTGGTAACATTCGCGCTTTTAAATCCTTTTATTTTATATGTATAGATGGCGCGTTATTGCTTTGTGTTAATTTATTCCTAACTGGCCTTGACTTCATAGTTTGCTGAAGAGCATTGCTCGAAGCAAATATTTGAATGTAATTCTACTGTCCTATGAGCTTATGTCCTTAGTTTACTTGAAAACCATTTCTAAGATTTCATCCTCCAGAGTAGCATATAAAAGCAGAATTATCCAATACAGTATTAGAGCTCTGAGAAGCGGTCTGGTGGATTAAATTGGCGAAACCGCTGGGAGGGTTCACCACTGATGATCCAAGCCCACCCAATATATTTTTTCATCACAGTAAGGACAGTAGAAGTTCGTTTTATGTATAAAAGTATAGGGATTCCTTCAAAGTTTAACTGTCTTTTGTTCCTCTTGAGCATACTTTCTCTTAAAAAGGGCCATTCAATTTACTTTTTGAATCTTTATAGAAAACAAAACAAAATAATAAATATTAATATATTATTTTTAAAAAGCTTTTATTTGAATGCACTAAAAAGAAAATAATAAAATATTTCAATTTTCTGTCAATTCGATATTAGATGTATCTGAGTGAAAATGAAAGCGGCGGGCGACATTCATAATAAATTTTAAACATAATGTCATTCAATATGTACCAATTAATTATCTATTTTTATAAGTTTTTGCTATATTTTCACTTTTTTTCTAAATTTGATCGTCCCTCGCCGCTTTTACATATAATAAGATACATGTAGTTTCTCAAAGACAGAAGATAAAATATTTTATTTTTTTCTTTTCAATGAATTTAATCAAATTTTTTTTATTTGCATTGTCATCAGGTTGTGATGAGTGTATAAAATTTGAGAATTCTATGTGTTCAAGAAGTATAGTAAAGTATACTAAAAATCGATCACAATATTTGTGGAAATACAAACATGGAGACAAGTTAAATAGAAGCTGTGAAAAACCCCTATGTTGGTGATAAAAAAACCTAGAAAACTATTTTTAGAAAACCAAGAAAATACCCAAGATGGTGTCGGGCTGTCTCTCTTCAGTATAGTGGCGGCTTCACAACATTCAACGAGAAAAATTATATATCTGCCGAATTACTTAAAATGTGTTTATATATAAACTAGTGAAGTGACAGGGTAAAATTTCCTACACAGAATACATCAGCTGTTGATGGAGCCTTCCTTTGCCTGATGATAGCCAGAGCTCGAATTCATGGTGTACAGGTTGTTAGTTTTGTCTAAATTTTCTGAATATAAGTTCTTTTCATTTAAATACCTACCATAACTCTTGGAGCTGGATTAATACACAAAGTGCATTTTTAATGCAATTTCAAAGAGAGGGGGTCCATTTTGATGAATAAATAGAAACTATTCGAAACTATTTTAAAGGCGTAATATTCTTTTTGAAATTGAACAATTTCTACCGCCCTTACTGCAATTGAAAAATTAAAGGGAGGGCCTGGCTCATTATCAGTGGTGAACCCTCCCAGCGGTTTCGCCAGTTTAAATGTAATCATGGTAGATTAAACTGGCGAAACCGCTGGGAGGGTTCACCACTGATGAGCCAGGACCTCCCTTTAATTTTTCCATTGCAGTAAGGGCAGTAGAAATTGTTTAATTTCAAAAAGAATCTTACGCCTTTAAAATAGTTTCGAATATTGATAACAGATGGCGCGCTAAAGCATCAAATAGAAACTATATATTCACAATATCGATTTGATATATATATATTGTAACAAAGCATTTATTAAATTTCTTACTTTTATTAACAGAATAGTTATTTAGTAAATTTCCCTCGTGGCTTATCTTTCGTTTACTATTTTTAGTTAAAATTTAGTTGAAAAAAGTTAGTTAAAATAAAATTGTTGTCTAATCCTGAAATGTTGTCTTCCCTAATTTTCCATGTGGCAATATATATTTTTGGCATAATGTGTATATTTTCACAAAAATGATCGCATATTAAATCTACAGACCTTTCTTAAATGATAAAGTTTATTGAATTAGAGGGTTTGGCTAATCAGTGGTTAATTCTCTCAGCGGTTCCGACGAAATATTTTCCAAAAAGGTCAACTATATAGTATTAGTTTTGTTTTATTACATACCCTGTATTAACTAGGAAATCAGCCTTGGAATTTATAGGGAACCTATTTGCATGAGCTTATAGATCACAAATATTCCCACACATTTCATGACATATCAACTTCAACCTCTTAAGATTATAATGATTATAATTATAGATTTTCTTCTAACTTTTGGCGAAATGGTGTTTTATTAATTTATCATTTTGGGATTCTCCGCCAGGTGGCCAAGTAGAGCGGACGCAGAATTCTTCGTCTCCTGATAAGTATTTTTAAAATTATTATTTAACTATATTTCTTTCCTTTGTTGCTTTCTTAGTAATACCTGATAGGCAATCTACCATTTATATTCTATGAGAATCATGAAGCTTATTTTATTAATAGCCATATCAATTTGTTTATTTTTTCCAAAGAAAATTCTTTAATTACTAAATATGTTAATTTAAGCAGCAAAACTGTAACTTGTTATGGAAAGTACTCAAAGGCAAACTCATTTGTTTATGCTGGAAAAAGCAACCATAGATGTATTATAATAATCTTCTTACTTAGGGCAGGTATTGAGTCAAATCCAGGCCCAAGATCTACAAGACAGACAACTTTAGAATTGAATAAAGATATAGATATAGGTGGTTTAATTACAGCGCTCTCAGCTAAAATGGATGACTGGGGACAAAAAATCGAGACTAGATTTGCCTCAGTGGAGCAGGGATTAGAGAAAATAAATCAGCGTCTACAACAGCTTGAGACTTCCCTCGAAACTACATCAAAGATTGCGTCGGACAATTCGAAAAGAATAGCTGATCTTGAGGGACGGCTGGAGCAGTGTGAGATGAAGCAGCGGGAAAGAAATCTAATTTTTTACGGATTCGAAGAAACTGAAAATGAAACCCCGGACGAATCTCGCTCCCGTGCTTTCAATCTGATTTCGAGTTCAATGCAGATTTCCGAGAAGATTGGGCTAGAGCAATGTCGAAGATTATCAAGAAAAGCTAATTCACCGCTCCTTATTGAAGTGCCGGACTACAAACAACGAATTCTGTTACTTAGAAACGCATTTAAACTCCGGGATAAAAAGATATTCTTGAACAAAGATTACCCTGCCACTGTTAGAGAGCAAAGAAAAATACTGTTAAATAAACGAAAAGAGCTTTTTTCTAAGGGAATTGTCTCCAAGTTGAGAGATAATAAGTTAATTGTCCGTGGGATAAACTATTATGCTTCTAATGGCCGCGTTATTAGCGCAAGCGGGGACGTAATATAGCAACCCACCGATAGCGAACGTACTGAATCACGGCCCAACCAATTGCTGCAGCATAAAATTAGGTATACACATACGAAAAACTGTGAATCGGCAATAGAGGACAAACGGGTAACTCAGGCCAAACATATAGATACTAAAATTAAAATATTACAATGGAATATAAATGGATTCAATAGAATAACATCAATATTTCCACTCGTTGAATACCTAAAAAAATACGAACTTTTTGCACTAAGTGAAACATGGATCACTGGTGTTATTGAACTGTTAACTGATGAATATTACATAATTCAAAGCCCAGCAATGAAGACAGAACTAAAGGGAAGGGGCTCGGGGGGAATTCTGATTGGAATAAAAAAAAACTTCCAACATACGGTTAGAAAAATCGAAACAAACCCTTACTGGATATCTGTCTTGACATACAAATTTCTAGACAAAACCACCGAGAGTATATGTTTGCTGTTTGCTTATTTGCCTCCTAATGCATTACAAGAACAAAATTTAACAAATTTACTTAGGCATATTGATTATCACATGAGTGAAGGTAACGAAGTGCTAATAGCTGGTGACATCAATATTAGAATAGGCAATGCTGGAGGCTTCCATAACCCACTGAAACTAAATTCACCCCTCAACAAATATAGGAAATCTAAAGACCTAATATCTTCGAAACTATCTGAAAAACTAATTTCCTTCACTGATTCAAATTCTATAACAATAGCTAATGGAAGAACTAAGGGTGACACGCACGGCTCATTCACTTTTATTTCAGAAAGAGGTTCATCGGTTTTGGATTATTTCATGTACACACACGGTTTAACACAGATCATATCGGAAATGTGGATCGAAGAACTTTCATATTCAGACCACTTACCAATTGTTTTACAAATTAATACTGGGTATGAAGCTATTAAATCCTCGTACAAAAATGAAATACTAACACGAAAATTCATTTGGACGAAAGAAAATGTGGAGATGCTAAAACATAATTTAAGTGATATTGAAGTTGGAAATGTAACCGATATTAACACAGAAACAGCAAATTTTACTAAACAGATCTACACGGCAATGGAATCGGCAAATATAATTAAATTTGCTAAACGACGACACCAACTTTCAAAACCTTGGTATGACAAAGATTGCTACATTATGAAAAAAAACGACCAAAGTAAGTTTACAAAGATGTAGGAACTCAAATAACATACACGACCGCCAAAAATATATTGAGGCTAGGAGGGAATATTTTAAGCTCCTGCAAAGAAAAAGAGATGAATTCAATAAGGACAAGAATGAAAGGATAAAGAACGCCAAAGATCCCAAATCCTTCTGGAATGCCATTGCATCCTTCAGAAAAAAACCAATAATACAAGGTGAGATTGATATAAAAGAATGGTTTTTATTTTATAAAAATTTACTGAACAAAGAAAATAAAGAAGCTACTTTTACGGTAAACCAGATGATCGGTTGGAAAGATCCAGATTTAGACGCGGAAATAACCCTTGAAGAGATCCATGATGTAGTAAAAAAACTAGCGAACGGCAAAGCAGTGGGCCTCGATGGTATACCAAATGAGTTGCTAAAGAATTTACCAATACCGACTTTAAATAAATTGAAAAACCTATTCAACAAAATAATGTCCACAGAAAAATACCCGCAACTCTGGACGAACTCAATAGTACACCCTATATATAAAAGCGGTGATAAGAATAACCCAACAAATTACAGAGGGATTGCCCTCTGCAGTAATATATCTAAATTATTTACTACAATACTAAGAAACAGATTAAACAACTGGATAGAAAAAAGAATGATTATTTTAGAAAACCAAGCAGGTTTCCGTAAGAACCGATCATGCACTGACCACATAATACTACTGAATTCACTCATCCAATTATCTCTGAGAAGAAAACGAGGCAAGCTATATGTCTTCTTCGTCGATTTGACTAAAGCTTTCGACACAGTCCCACATGATTTACTTTGGCAAAAATTGCATAAAATGGGGATTAGCAATAAATTTGTAATGCTGATAAAAAACTTTTACCAAGAAGCTAAGATCACTATCCGATGGAAAGGACAATATTCAAATAATGTGAAAATTAATTCTGGAGTGTTGCAGGGAGAATCACTTTCCCCACTTTTATTTATACTATATATGGCCGACCTAATATAACTTTATAATAACTCAGCACTTACAGGATTTCATCTCCCTGATTTTGGCGTTTTACACCTACTTATGTATGCGGATGACATAGCCATAATTGGAGAATCGATAATTAATCTTCAAATTAAAATCAATTTACTAAAGTCTTACCTGGATAAGAACAAATTAGTTTTAAATGAAAATAAGTCCAAAATAATAGTATTCAGAAATGGAGGAAGACCGGCAAGACACGAAAACTGGTACTGGGGTGACACCCCACTGACTGTTGCGTCCAATATTACATATCTGGGATATCCATTCACTTCCACTATTAATAGTAAAAAGGTAGCCCTCTTTTATAAAGCCAAAGCAAATACGGCAATAAATGCAACTATTAGACTGATAAAAAAAGAAAAAATTAACTCATTAAAAGTTGCTCTGAATCTATTTGACTCAGTTATTAAATCAATACTGCTCTATGCGGCCCCTGTGTGGGCTTGGGACAATACGGATATTATAGACCAATTACAGAATACGTTTATCAAAAATTTTCTGAATCTACCAAGATATATACCAGGGTACATTGTAAGGCTGGAAACAGGCAGAATATCTTTGACTTTTACAACGATCAAATTAATTTTGAAATATTTCATTAGATTACAAAAAATGGAAGACAATAGACTACCTAAGCTATGCTGGAATAGATTGAAGGAAATTTCCTTAATGACAAAAAAACCTATAGGATTCTGTAAGAATATTATGGATATCATCAATCATTGTGGACTCACATGGCTAAACTATAGGTTAAATTATGATGACATACAGATCGAACTTCCGAATATACTAAAAATAAAAATTGAACAGCTATTGCAGCAAGATCTGGCAAAATTATCTCTTACGAAAACATACTCAAACTATAGGTTACTTTATGATTCATTTATTCCAGAAAATTACTTTTCATGCAATCTGTCTTCAGCTTTAGTGGGTTTTATTGCACAGATCAGATTAATGTCAACAATGATCAAAGAAAATCATATTTACGCAATTAAGAAAGAAGATTTGTACTGTGGGTTATGTGGAAGTCAGATAACTGATGAAATATACCATTTTATTGCTGAATGCGGGGATCTGGAAGGAGAGAGAAAAAAGATCCTGAAAAGTCTTCCTAGACCGCATTTGAACTCAATAAAGCTAATAAAAACTGTTTCAGATAAGAAAAGTTGGGCAATTGAACTGTTCAACTTTCAAAAAGCGGCTGGGAATAAAATTGCACTCATGGAAGAGAGAAGAACAGGGGCACAATAAAAAGTCACCCTGTTTGACATACCTTGACTGTAAATACTATATTTTCACCTGTTCTCTTATGGTTAATATTGTCTGTAACTCCACGGAGAATCCGTACAGGGCAAGATGCCCTAATAAAGCTGTTTTGTTGTTGTTGTTGATTATAATTATAACTTTATAATTATGATTATGAATATATATGTACCAATTATCCCTCAACTATACACCACTATATGCTTGTAAATTTGAATATGATTCAATAGTTTAGGTTCCCTACACCAAAAGCAAAGACGCACATTAGGGTTAAATTATTTTTTTTAATACACTTCCTTCCTCGTAAAAGAAATCGACCAATCCGCTGCGATAAGACTTGCGGATTTTTAAGATCTTCGTCCCCAGTAAAATGGCCTTTTTGAAAAGCTTTTATCAAACTTGCTTCCATATCTGTCTGTTCACAAATCTTGTAATCAATTTTTAATATACTTCCAGAGCACATGAAACCTGAAATTCTGTAATAGAGTATCAATGTGATTGCTAACTACTGCAAGAAGGATGTACTACAAGCAAAGTATAGAAGAAAATTCAGACCTTTACGTCTGTGTAATAAAAAGGCCTTATTTATAAAGTTATTTTAAGTAATACTTAGCCCAAATCTGCAACCCATCACAAAACTATTTTTTCCTGTTCGTAAATAATTAAACTGTGATTCTACATTATGAAAAACCCTTTCATATCTCAAATGTAGTGTTATTAATCTAGCCCTTTCGATCAAAACAAATGATTTAAAAAAAATGAATGATAAAAAAAATTATAATATAATGCAGCGTTCTGACAAAGATTGGAAGTAGGTCGCTTAAATCACCTGGGTGGAATCTAAAATTAGATTATTCCTACCTATCCAAACATGTCAGTCATTTTGCGTTGACGTATCACCATTTGATCGGTTTCGCGACTTCAAGTTTGTGAATAATCTAAATACTTCAGGACTTTTCGCCAACTTCCCTTTAAATCCATTGCACACCTCAAATCAACCATGTTTTAATAACAACCTTTTATTTGTTTTTGTTTGGGAGATTCTTGTTTACAAAATCCATCGTGTCTTGTTTTATTTAACAAAGGAGAAGCCGCTTGTCTATCGAATTAAAACCCGAGTTGTTAGTCCTGATTGACTGTATAGCTAGGAGGGATATTTCTCCCTTATTAGTGGAATTCGAGATTTCGACAGCAATGCAATGACACTCACTGGCATTCCGAATTCCGTTACAAGAGGCTGCATCACCCTGGTGCACATGCGATGCACGCCCATCCCCGCCAGCCGCGAGCACTCAACCTAGCCCTGACTGATCGAAGGAGAACCAGGTCGGCATTCTGATGCCTTTCTAATTGTTAAGCTCTTTTTCTCCTAATGTATGTCTCTACCATTTATTGTTGACACAGATGCGAGCCTAAACCTAGAGCCTAACAATTTATACCAATATCTTAATATAATATTTTATATATTTAAATATAACCCATTTTGCCCCTCTAAATTCCATAGCAGGTTTCACCTCGAGTTCAGGTCGATTCTACGCCCCCATAACCTCAGGAGTATCACATTAACAAATTAAAGATATATATTTTATATAAAAATTATTATTTACATATTTTGAATACTCATGATATTGAGAGAAATTCACGAATATTTCTTTTGTTAAAGGTAATTTATTTCGTCTAGTGGTCTAGTCACTTTACCATGTTAACACCTCTTTTTAAAATACTGACGATTTAATGAATCCTCTCCGTGGATCTCATGAAATCAAACCCAACACAGGACTAGCGAGGGCCATATCCATAAAACAATGATACCCAGGCGACATTTTAAATGAGATAAAGCTGTTTTTTTGGATTTTGACCATCTCGAATCTGCTAGTTTGCACAAGCGGTCGATTTGTTTCACATTGTGTGTTGTTGTCCTTTCTTCTGATATAATTCAGATGTGATGTCCAACAGGCTCCAGTTTCTTTTGGGTTCCACAAAATTAACCAATCTATTGTGAAGAAAGAAGTGAATTTTATTTTTTTGGGAAAATTGATATTTGCGTCTGTTGTTCGACTCGATTTGAATATCTTCTCCCTTGTCATCAATTATATCCAGGCCCTTAAACTAAAGTAAAGAAGGTATAAAGAAGTATTTTTGAAAGGAATATATCTCACTCATTTGTCAGTAAATACTCTACCCCCCCCCCCTCCCCACACAATATTCATTAAGTCCGAGATGAAGGGTATGTGTGTGTGGATAAGGAGCAGTCAATAAATCTCTTCAAACTTCAATTTCCAATTATAAACATCACAACATGTGGTAGCGATGAGTTTAGTGATATTGAGATTAACAGTGGTTTAATTATCAAAAGGCAGTCATTTGTCATCTCGAAATTGTTAGCTCCTCCTGCGTAACTACTATGGCATCTCGAATGAAGCTGCGCAGGACTGGAATTTCTGGATAAATAACACCTCTTCTGACAAGTTAAATAAAGTTATTTCTTCGGATTTCGGCTCTTCATTCATTATTCATATCATCCCTTTAGAGCCTTCCTATAGCGCAAAGCAAAGGACACGTCCTGTACGAGTATTATATTAGGGGTAAGGAAGGGTAAACGAACAAACACAATTAAATAATAATCATAATTAAGTAGTAGATAGTATATTATTAATAATATTCTTAGTATCTCTCTCTTTCTCTGATGCAAAATTAGCTGATATTCAGTAGTTTTGAGGATTTTAACTTTTATATAGATTATAGTGCTATTGTGTTGTGATGTTCTTTCTCATCATATATGCACAATTCTATTCATTTGAATTAATATAAATTTATCTTCGTTAAAATGAAAAGCTGTAAATTTGACGAAAATAGGAAATAATAAAATAATTCATTTCATTTTTAATATGTATTCTGAAAATATATGAAGTCCCAAGTCAAATTACATGTATGCAGAGCCTCTTTTAACAAACATATTCCGGAATGGATTTAAGAACTGTTTCAAGGGTTCAGAGAAGGTTGCCAGGAAAAACCTGGTCAGATATCATGGGAGATGGGCTTAGACTAATCCATCTTTCAGATAAACACGAGGTTAAAGTTGATAGAGAAAGAATGATAGCATAATTAGGCGTATTCTTCGAAATTAATTAAGCATCGAAAGTTTGAATCATTAAAAATATTTAGTTGTTTTGTTGAAGTTGTTTCGAGTTGAAGATGCATAGCTAGATTCTTTGTGTTTAAAACAGGAAATTTCTCAAACAGGGAGTTTCAAAATTATTTCATTCACGCTCTCTTTAAATATATCAGCTGAACAAAACAAAAAAAAAAAAAAACATGAAAAATACATTTATAAATTCAATAATTTTATATAATTAAGTGAGTTCCCAGTAACGACCGAGCTGGCCCATTGTTGCCATTGCCGGCCTAGAGCCCGCTGGGGAAGCCACCACGAGCCTTATGTCTGGTCACTTACTGGTGGAAACTGTCCTGCCTCGCCATCTGACCACAAGGTATGCCACCATAGACTGCTCAGTGATGAAGCTTGGCCAATGGGTCATAGTCGAGCAGGCGGTCTCAGGCTTAACCTCCCATTGGTCGTCTTGGCAGTTCTCATGACATCGGGGGTGGTCAGACCATAGGCATAACGGCGACCCCAAATTATAAATTAAAAATAGAACTCTATGATATGTGTTACATATGTGGGTTGTGGGTGAGAGTGTTACACGTGTGTATTGTGATTTAAAGAATCATTCATGTGAGAGTGTGTCACACATTACATTAATAAGATTTTAAGAATATTTGGAATCGAGGAATGCAACTTCGTACAAACTCCAGGAGATCAGAACTTTGATGAGTATAATGACTCCAAGCCAGTAGACAAGACATTGTGCCTAGAGATGATTGGGTCACTCATGTATCTGGCAACGAGAACTCATCCAGATATATCCTACAATGTGTGCAATTTATCGCAATATAATAACGATGTAAGAAAAGTGTATTTGATGGCAGTCAGAAGAACATATAGGTATCTGAAGGGCACCAGAGATAATTTTTAAGATATAGGCCAACAGAAAATAATATTGTCGTTAGTACAGACGCGAGCTGATGATAAACAAAGGATGCAAATTCTTATTCAGGATACACAATTAAACTTGGAAATATCCTTATTAACTGGCGAAGTAAAAAGAAAAGCTTAGTGGCTTTATCAACATGCGATGTAGAGTTGATTTCCATATGCGCAGGAATGGACTAAAACTAAAAAAATGGACTAAAGGACTAATAGAGGAAATATCCAAAGATTTTAATTTTCCGATAATTTTGAAAAATTATAGCCAATCTGCCATAAAATGGATCCAGTCTGAACAAATAACTTCGGGGACAAAATAAATAAATCGATTTTTTTTTGTAAAAGAGGAAGTAAAAAGTGGAGCAATAAACTTAGAATACGTCCGGAGTGAGAAAATGGAAGCTGATTTTTTAATAAAGAATCTTTCAAAATATAAACTAAGAAAGTGCATAAGCTCAATAAGACTTTTATAAAAGAACCTTCCACACAGGGAAGGATTGAAGCAAGAAAATGATTATAATTTGAGTGGGAAAGCTTGTAAAAAATAGAAAATACCATTAATTGCTTTTTTTATTGTCTGTTTTGCATAAGTTGAATCTGGTTAGAGCGATGTATGTAAATTAGATTATTATTCTGTTGCCTTAAATACGAGATATTTAACTCGGTTCTTTCTATATCTAAAAATGTTAGAAATAAATAAATTAATTTTATAAATCTGAGAGTGGTCTTCAAAAACGATCCAACACAATTACATTCAAATATGGCATTTGAGATTAGGGCATCGAGGAACAGATACAATTGAATTAATAATAAAGAATGAAATGACAAGAAGAATTGGCATGAAGCAGTGTAAAAGTAATGGTAAAATACATTTGCGAAATATGCATAGAATCCAAATAAATTAGACAGCCATTTCCCAAAGAACTAAAATAGTAATCAACAAAACATATATATTTGGATTTAGTATATACAGATTTGTTACAGACCTATCCTGGAAAAAAATAGATATCTTCTAACTTTTATTGATGATATTCACAGATATACAACGCCTTTTCTATTGAAAAATAAGAATGAATTTTTTAATAAATTAAAGGACTACTCTGCATTTGTTACAAGTTTAAAACAAAAATTTAAATACTAAGGTCAGATAATGGAGGTGAATATCTATCAAGGCCTATACAGAATTTCTTAAAGCATGATGGTTTTTGTCTTCAAACTTTAGCACCATATTGTCCAAAACAGAAGGGTGTAGCTGAAAGAAAAATATATATCTAGTTGATATGGCAAAGACACTGACTCTGTCTTAGATTTTAAATATTGTTGCGAGGCAATTTTAACTGCTAATTAGTTGCAAAACAGACTTTCTACCAGAAAGATACAAAATGGCCATATGAATTGTGGAATAGAATAAATCCAAATTTAAATCATCTGAGGATCTGAAGCTTGTGTACATTAATAATAAGGGAATTAATAAATTTGAACAAAATGTTTTGGACGGCATTTGTCGGATACTTCTAATGATCTAAAGCCTACATAATCCTGATTCCTGAAACCGACAAAATAACAATAAGCAGACATGTTGCATTCATTGATAACTTTGATGGGAATTCTGTAAAAAATGAATGATCGTAACTTCAATAATGTCGAGATAAACCTTCTCAATAATCCACAAAATAGAGGAAATCATTGATAATGATGTAAATGAAGATATAGATGAAGTTGACCTCCAAAATATTTTTGTTATCACTAAGCATCTCCATTGCCTTCAATGCCAACGTGTATCAATTTAAGATGGGTTTTTGAGGTTTTAGAGTAGTTTTTTAATTTTTTATAACCAATTATTTTCCTCCTTACTCTGTCTCTAAGTTTCTATTTGTGACTCAAGTGTTATTTGGCACTTCTACTATTAGTAAGGATCAAGGTATCTTGATAATTAGTATTTCTGATGCTTATAATAGATGGCTATAAGTTCTGATCCGAAGACTAAGCACAAATCTGGATTTTTATATTTATTTTCTCAATGTCATTTGTGGTTTCAATGAGACTGCCACTGTCAGTTTGCCCTAAATCGTCTCTTCTACCGCGTCGGTGTAAATAGATATTTCTGGAAATGTCATCATTTATTTGTAATGAAAATTGTTTTAAGAACAAGGATTTTGTATTGTGTGTTTGCGGTTTCATTCAAAGTGGCATTAAAAACAATACCTAGTAGTTTTCATATGGAGAAATTTTCTGGTAAATAATTATTCTCTACTTTATATTTTTAAAATTCGTTTATTTTGACCAAGTGGAGGGACCTTTTTTAAATCTTTTATTTAACTCGCTTCCCTGTCTGTCTGCCCACAAATCTTGCAATAGATTTTTTATATACTCATAGAGCACGTAGGAATCTGAAATATAAGAACACGATGACAATGCAAGTTAACAAATTTTCAGACTTCTGGGTGGCCGGAAATTTGAGAAATTGCCAAATTGTCTTTCGAATTTTGTAAATTAATTTTAATATACTTACAGATCACAACGAAGTATGAAAATTTTAACACTAATTCAGTCCAATGAATATTGGATGTGTACAAATTTATAGACAACTGGGTGGCCAGGGATTAACACATTTATATATGTGAAAAATAGTACAAATGTGATATTGTACTGGGATAAGGTGTGAAATTGAGAAGAAGGCATCTCCTTATCGTGCAACTGAAAGTTGCTGATGGCTTGCGCCATCTATCGAAATAAATATCAACTATTCTCGTTGATTTCTAATTATATCAGAATTTCCTAAATACCCATTCTTGATTAATAATACGCAATTTATGCACCTCATCCCAGTATAATATCACATTTGTACTATTTTTTCACTTTGGGTCGCGGTCTCACGCAATTATGGCCTTAACTAACCGTTTCATTATTTTTCAGGATGCCTGAATAACCAAATGTTTTGGTCTTTGAGGTGCAGCTTGCACCACGCTGATGAGGGTCAAAAGCCCGAAACGCGTCCGTGGTTAGCTTTTTTTGATTAATCAAGAATGGGTATTTGGCCAATTCTGGAATAATTATAAATCGATGAGAATAGTTGATATTTATTCCGATAGATGACGCAAGTCATCAGCAACTTTCAGTTGCACTTTAAGGAGATGCCTTTTTCTTAACACTCATATATGTATTTATAAGTCTTGGGTTACGCTCTTTGCAAGGAATTAACCAATCCGCTGCAAGCAGGCCTCCGTCTATTTAAGGTCTAACCCTAACGGAACTTTTATTCTAATTTTTGTATATTCATGACTAAAAATTAGATAAATAATCAATGAGTATATTTGAAAAAAAAAGAGCTTCCATTGATATGCTCTAAAAGGAAAATATAAAATATTATATTTTTTGTCATTGAGCCATCAGATGTATCTGAGTGAAAATAAAAGCGGCGAGGGATATAATATTTAGAGAATAGGTAAATATATAGCAAAAACTCATAAAAATTACAAATAGGTTGCTACATATTAAATCACATAAGTTAGAAATTCATGAAGTTCGTCCCCGCCTATTTTATTTTCACTCAGTTACATCTAATGGCTCAATTAAAGAAGATGAAATATTTTATTTTTCCTTTAGGTGCATTTAAATAAAAACCTTTTTTAAAAGGTATTTTTATTTATTAGTTATTAAAAGCTTTTATTCAACTTGCTTTTCTTTTTGTCTGCCTTTCTGTCGGCCCGTCCTTCTGTCCACAAATCAGGTAATCTATTTTTAGTATACTTCTAGAGAACTTAGGAATCTGATATTTTGTATACTTATTAGAGCCTAATGACAATGCAAGTTTACGAATTTTCAGACTTCTCAGTTTTCAGAATGGCAGGAACGGACAAATGCTTCTCAATTCTCAAATTTTAAACTTTATTTTATAATGCATCCAGGTCACACAGAAGTATGGAACGTTTAACACTCACACGGTCTAATGAACAATGCGAGTGTACACATTTTCAAACTTCTGGGTAGACGGAGTGGCCAGAAATTAATATATTTATATATATATATTTTTTAAGACTCATGTTACGCCTCTTACGAGGAATTGACCAATCCGCAGCAAGCAGGCTTCCATCTATTTAAGGCCTATTACCCAATGAACTTTTGATTATAAGCAGCGTGATCATATTTAGATAAGAGGTAAAAATATAGCAAACACTTATAAAAATAGCCAATCAGTTGCGATATGTTAAAATACAATAAGTTCGAAATTCATGATCGTCCCCCGCCGCTTTTATTTTTTCTCAGATACATCTAATTGCTCAATGAAAAAAAAAAAAAAAATATTTTTCACTTTTTAATGCATTTAAATAAAATATTTTTTTCAAAATTAATTCTCATTTATTAATTATTTAGACTTAAATTGGACTTCAAATTAGTATGTAATTGGATGTTCTGCGCTTGTTTCCATAACTTTTGATATTTTTCAGAAATAGAGAAATTTGTTCATTCCCGGCTCCTCCGACTATCCAGAAGTCTAAAAATTTGTACTCTTATTGTTCATCGGACTGAGCGAATGTACAAGTTAAATTTTTCAAGGCGATCAGAAATATAATAATAAAATCATATTCAAAATTTTGAAAGGCAATTTGGAAATTTATCTGTTTCTGGCCGTTCAGAAAAATTCGAAGTCTGAAAATCTTTCAAATTGCATTGTCATTAGGTTCCAACAAGTGTACAAAATTTCAGTTTTCTATGGGCTTTAGAGGTATACCAGAAATTAATTATATGATTTGTAAAGAGACAGACATGGAAGCAAGTTGAATGAAAGCTTAAAAAAAAGAAATAATCAATTACAAAATTTACAAACGTGACAATACCTTGTAATTTTCTTATTTTATTTTAGGAAATAGCCATCAGTTTATCACATGAGTATAGCACAGTTGTTGTTTGTGACAGTGCTATGGAATTCAGGATTTTGCGTCGCTACACATCCAACCACAGATGGATATGTGTTATCTAAAACTACAAACGACCTTCAGCTGGGACCTCTGAGACCAAGGATCCACGGCAGTGGTGGGTAATTCTAACAAGGCCAATGAACAAGATGTGATGGAGTAGATCACGACTCAGAAAGTCAAACCCACATGCACCTTGTGAGTATGGTTCATCTATAGAATATGTCGCTGCGACAATAGGAATATTCAATGTAGGTGACTGGTATCAAAATGAACAAATCCTAGTGTGGCTGACCAACTCTTCTACTTCAAATCAACATTAATTGAGAGTTCATAGGAAAACCAAACTAAAAATTAGAGCTTTCTTCGAAATGACGTCGGTTTTGGAAAAAAATTACAGAATCCGCTTGACCCTTAACTGGACGGGCGAATTTTTCTTACGTAACTGAACGGGTTGAGTAGATTCAACCCACTTATGTGAATTTATAAAATAAACGCTAAATAATGATTGAAATCAATATTCAAAAATATTTGATGAATACAAATGTTAACATAGAGATTTTGACGTTTAAAAATTCTGAATATACTCTATTTACAGATATTTAAAATCATTAAGAAATGTTTTTGCAAACGCTTAGTAGACATACAGAGCGAAGGGCATCTATTTTTACCGCGTTTTATTGGACATTTGTAGCATCTTTTTGGAGTTTCAGGTTGTTGTGGCATCGTAGAATCCCTTGATGTACTTGAACCATCATTCTTATTGAATTATCGTCTGTAATTCCAGCGGGAAAGAATTCAGCTTACATATTCCCAGGTGTTCATCAATCAATGTTCTCCTAAGATCACCAATAAAATTACTCCTTTCTTTTCATCCTATTTATCAATCCGATTACCGATTTTTTTTGGGGGGAAAATAGGAAACTAAAATAGTTGTTCCAGACAAACCAAAAATAGATGTTTCTGATTCTCTATTAGGGAGCGGTTGAAATTGTGGCAGAAACTGAGGTTTGTCCTTTCTCATCCTCTCTAAATATACAAGGTGCGTTCATTAATTTCCAGGACTGCTCTGTATTATTGAAAAAATAAAACAAATTAAAAAACTAATTTAATATTTTTCAAAATATGCCCCTGCCTCAATACACCTTCGATTCAGCTTGTATCATATCAACGTTGTCAAATTTTCTTCCTTTTAACTACATTTTCCATTTAGTATAGAGGAAAAAGTCAATGGAGGCTAAGTCGGGGGAATAGGGTGGATGAGGGATCTGTATGATATATGTCTGTATGATATATGTCTGTATGAAGATAAGTTTTCAATAGAAATTCTTCTGTTAGATTTAATTAATTCCTTCATTTTGAGATTGTTTTCCTTGCAACGTAATGATCTTGGACGCCCAGTATGCAGATCATCGTTTACCTTTTCCCGAACTTTTTGTAAGCGTGAAAACCATTCAAAAGTTCTTGAACGGGATAAAGCTGCATCGCCAAAAGTTTCTTTAATCAATTAATACGTCTTAGTAAAACTTTTTTTAATTTGAAACAAAACTAAATGCAGATTCTCTGCTCTTCGAAAATAGCCATTTTAAAATTAGAAATGCGAACCTTACAGGGAAGTTGTTTTGTTCTATTTTTAGAACTGCACGTGCGCCACGAGACTCGTGCTTTTAGTCAGGTTAACTCTGTATAAAAATATTTTCTTTAGCTTTTTTATTTATTTTATTTTTTACCCAGCCCTTGAAATTAATGAACGCACCTTATATATGTAAGGCCATGTTCTTTCAACTTATCAACTAATTATACTGAAGTGAACAAATTGTCTGCTGGAATATTTCTATGACTCTTCCAAAGTGGTCAACTAATCTCTGAAACTTATATTTATTTAGGGTTTGCAGGGAAAGTTCTCTCTGTTGACTTGATTGATAATTATACTTACACAAGAAGGAAGCTTTATTTCATAAAAGGAAGCTAAAAATAGTGAAATATATCGATTCAAGTATGAACCACAAGCTAACACTGACAGGAATAATTCACACGCTTCTGGACGGGCTGGGCGGAATCCGCCCCCAAATGCAAATTTAACCCCCCTCCCAAAACTGATATTTATAAATGATGGATGGAAAATGTTTGTATCACTGTAAAATTAGAATACATGAAAGCTGGTAGCTCTCAGTAAACGAAAAATATATATTTTTACTATATTAAATTTATGCATGGGCGGAATCTACCCAACCCGTCAAGTTAAGTGGTAAATAATTTTGCCCGTGAATTAAGAATAAGAGGTAAATATTTATTCGGATAGATTATTCAAAAAACAAAGTCGTTTCGGTGTATGATACAATAGCACAAATTCAAAAATGATAAAAATATAGAATGGAGTCCACATGATCAGTATGGGCCCGTTCTTTCTCTACACCATCAATATCCACAAACATCTGATTTTTTTAATGCAGAAGTCAGGTATTACAATATTCTATTTCAGTCGCACCATATTTACTCATTTCTCAATATGATTCTAATATTGTAACTCCGCCTTTGCCGGTCCCAAGCCCGGATGAAAAAGGAGGAGGGGGAGCAGTATAACAAGCTCACTAAAAAACCTGGGCTCAGCTGGCTCGGCTGATAGTACCCTGTAAGGGCTCCTGATCCAGTGATAAAGGATGAGCAACGTTTGTACTCCATGTTAGGAGCAGCTGCACATGGCCTCTGTTCCTCATGTCAGAGGCGGCCATTTCTTTTGGAGCTAAGTCGGCCTGCCACTGAGTAGTGCTCCCAGTCTTGATGACAAAGGCAGACGCATTCTACTTCACCCAATCATGATGGTTGTCATGCTTTTCGAACTTGATACCTTGATATGATTTAGTGAAGATACGAAAGAAGAAGAAGAAGATTCTTAGATTGTTTTCTCACACCGAATATATAGTATTACATAACTAGTTCAATTTCTCACTTTGTAATTTATTTGCCATCATGTTAGTTATAAATTTGCATATACTTATCTCTCATTGTACTCCTGAATACTGATATATATTATGCTTTATCTTCACGCCTGTTAAACAACGATGTCGATCGAAATCTAGCGGAATAAACGTCTTCTACAGAGGAAGGTCTTTTTGTTCTTATATATTATCACAATATAGTAATTGTAATCAAAAAGTTGTTCTCTACGTCGGAATCCTGATTCTAAAAAAGTGGCGATTCAGATGACATAGTACTATTGAACACAAATACTCACATAAGGAATTTCGAGCACAATTTCAATAATTCACAGGAGGTCATAGAATATTGGGCCAGTAAACTATACCTCTACTCAATCCAAACAAATCATATAATAGCACAGCATACAGATATATAGAAAAAAATAATAATAAAATTACACCCACATTATTTCAAAATAGTAAATTACTCGAAGAAAAACAATAACCAAAAATATATTAGAGTAAAATTTGGCCCAGAACTTTGTTTTACAAAACATACCACATAAACACACACACACCTCCAATAGAGTACAAAACGAAATAAATCTAATGACGACATCGGTAATAGTAAATAAGGATCGAAACCCAAGACCACCTACACCAGTATCGTCAGACCTGTACTGGAAGATGCCTTTCCAATTTGGAACCAGTTCACAAAACAAAAACTCTAAAGCTTGAACATTAAAATATTGAAAAAAATAATTCTCCAAAACACAAAATTCAACAACAAAATTAGAAGCTGTATTAAAAGTCATATCTCCCAACAAACATTTAAATCATGGAATAGGAAAACTAGACGACATCTCTCCTTGCCGCTACAACAAAATGAGATGAAAAAATAAAACAGATCAAAATAGAACATAAAAACACAACTTACTAAGAACAACTGAAATCACATCACATTTTGACCTCAACACCTCAATATCCATATACCTCATTGAACCCTTTTCAAACAAGAACTTTCTCAACATCAAAAAAAAAAAAAACTCCAAGTACAAAAAATATATTAATACGAGAAGTGTCTTGCTATAGCTTACACAGCTAGTACCTCTGATGAAACACTGAGAGATGTTCAACTATTACCAGACAATACTGAACTACTTCGAAGTATCGATACAGGGAGTGAGAAATATCTTCAAACTATACAGCAGAGCTAATTGCTGTTAAAGTGAGCCTGAATTTATATTTTTTTCTCCGAAGATAACAAAATTCAGGGCATCATTATTCTTTCATACTCAGAACATCCCTAGACACAATAAACAAGGGATACATAAATATAGTCAAAGTCATAGAATCCATCTCAATAAGCAAACATTACAATGGATACCTGCCCGTATTTGTATAGAGGGCAATGAGAGAACTTATAGCTTGGCGAAACAAGGAGTACGGAAAACGAAACAAACTAATTATAAACCTTCAAGGATGCAAATACTAAAGCAGAAACAAACTTCCTAAAACCAATCCAAATATTACAAGGCAATCTGTAAATTTGATAGAGAAATACCGACCAGCATTTCCGGGATATAAGAACAGAACATTATAAATGAAAGAAAATAAACTCAGACATGGCATGTTTCTACACAAACTTAGGAAATACAACAACACCCAGCTTAATCCAGATCACATATTTAGCTGCGAAACTGGGAGAACCTCAAGGTAGCAGAGGACCTTAAACCTCAGTGATTATGCACAGAGTACATGGACTGACCTGCCCCATGGACAAAACATCACCATTACCATGAAAATAATATCAGCTTTATATAAAAGCAGATTTCTCATTTCAATCAATGATTGTAACCCGTGTTTACTCTCGAGTTTCACGACATGTTAATATTCTTGGATGGACTTTTGATTTATTTGAAATATATCTTAAGCAGTTGTATTTATTCAATAGGGGCTGTATAAAAGGTTTTAGTAATTGAAAGCTTTATCTCTTGATTAATAAAAATAGTTTGTTGCAGAGTGTTGGAATATATTTCATATAGAATTTTTTTAATTTCAACAAGCATTTAGAAAATATATTGTGTAACAAATATATTTGTTATTCAAATTGGAAATAATTTTCATAAAACCCTCTAATTTTAATATAAAAATTATATCAATGGCTAGTTTCAAACAATTGCAGAAGGTCCATCAACCAACTCCACGGGCGATTCCTCAGCGATCAAAATTATAATAAGCCAGGTCAGTTCATCGTCATTGAGAAGTAAATCAAGTTTTAATATCAATAAACTAATTCGATTTTTTGAAAATTTTGTAGAAAATTCAGACCTCACCCTTCATGCGCCATTCATCCATCATATGCCATTATTAATATGAAGAACTATTGATTCAAGCGAAAATGTGAGAACTGAATTGGAACTTTGAACGATTTATCTTCTTTAAAATCAATTTAAAACCTCTAAAGGGAACAAGATCAATTGGAAGACGTTATTCTTCAAGCGCTGTTATATACCTTCATGCATATCACACCTGAATCTGGAAATGGATATAAGCCACGCGGATACTTGATAATTAAATGAAAACAAGAAATAATCTTTAATTTTAGAGAAGAAATGCCTAAAAATAACAAAATGTACAATTTACAAAATGTATAATAATATTATCAGTCGATTCTGAAAGGCGAACCAAAAACCATGTATTGATTAAATTAACATACAAAGATTTGCATAACAGAAGGGAAGAGAATAGGTAGCCAGGAAAACATAGAACCAGTCAAACCATCATAACTGGTACATTCTTCATACAGAGGACTTTGCACTAAGACAACTGTAGACGTTGATAGCAGACCATGATGTCTAACTAAAGAATATAAATATAGTCAAATTAACTCATAATTAAATATTTATAGCACTCCTGAACATCAATATATTCCTTAAATATAAACCCTGTTATCCTATCCTACGATTTATTATACATTTATTATGAAATTATTATATATATTTATATACAGATTTATTGTGTATATTTATGAAAATATTAAATTTTTTCTCTTTGAATGTGTTGTATTTTTTCTGGAATTTTTCTATTTGTTTTTTATAAAATTTATTGCACTTGTATTTTATTTGAATTATTGTGTTGGTCTATTTTTGAAGGTAATATATATATATATATATAAAGAGGCACCTTTCCCTTTAATTCGCATAAGGACGATGGAACTATTGCATCATCCTAGTAAAATACTTCATTAGTAATCATAAGGAATGAGCCACAATGCTGTATTTGGCAAATAAAGACAAAAAGCCAACCTGTATACCTTTTTCTTCATGATAACTAGTAATTTTTTTTTCAATAAGGTGATGCAATAGTGCCATCATTCTAATGAACATTTAAAGGGAGAATTGCCTCTTTAGGTTAATGAATATCATCTTACCGTAACTTTATGTTATATATATAAACTAGACGAATGACCCGGGCAACGCCCAGGTTTTACCCGATTAAATGTTTTATTCAAAAACTATTCGTTACAATTATAAGTTGGCGCCGTGGATGTCACTCTTGTGAAACGTCCCGCTCCAAACTTTACATGTACATTAGGTCAGCTGATATTACCTCCCATCTTCACCGCTAGAGGCGCTGCTCGAGAGCTAAGTAGAATAATTGGAATATATAGTTTTAATAATTGATTTATATATATATATATAAATAGCCTATCGTCTTCCCCGTATTTTTTTACCTATGTATGGAAACTTTGATTTGAATTAGTGAACTACTGCGAATTTGTATACCGGACATACAAACAAACAAACAAACATACAAACATTCATTTATATATATATAGATGTGTGAAAAATAATTTTAAAATATAAAAATGTTTTCAATATACTTTGTGTAAATTATTGTAATTGTCTATGTATGAGCATATTTTTTTTATTTAAATCTCTGGAACTATTAAACTTTTTTTCTGAAAGGGTTGTAATAGTCTATATATATCTGCATGTTTTGTTTTATAATCTCTATATCTGAACGTATTATATTAGTTTATTTTTAAAAGAATTGTCAATTTTTAAAAAATAGTACTTATATTTTGAAAATATTTTACATTTCTGAGACTATTGCATTGCTCTATTTCTGAGTGTATTTTTGTCTATCTCTAACATTATTGTATGAATATATTTCTGTAATAATTGTAAATATTCATTTCTGAATGTTTATATATTGTTTATATCTATTTATTGTTTTGAAAATAGAGCAATCCATACTTAATTCATTAGATAAAAAGGCATATATTGGCAAAATAAATATTTTATTAAATCCAATATATGCCTTTTTTATCTATTTATTGTGTTTATCTTAGAACAATATAATTTCCATTACACTATTGTATTTATCTCTATTCCTGATATCCTTGTATTCATCTATTTGTGAAAGTTTTGCTGTTTGTATATTTATTTAAGTATTTCATTTAAATATTTTATAAGTACTGTATTTATTCAATTCGAAAATATTATTTATTTTTGAATGTATTGCATGAATGTATTTTTCAAATTTTTTTAATAATATATTTATGAGAGAACGTTTTGTAGAAATATGTTTTTTCTGAGAGTGATTTTTTAAACCAATTTATTTATCAATGAAAATATATAATTTTTAAATAAATTTCTGTTGACTTTGCTTGGAATATTTTTTGAAACTGATTCCAATAATTATTAATAAAACATTATATTTATTGATTTACATGAGAAAGAACAAAATATGAAAGGGAAACTAATATTGAACAAAGACACTTTTTTTCTTTAGGTTAGCGCCTATTTACCTGTGAGCTTATACACCCTCTGTGGAACAATTAATTAATATATATAAAACACTCGCTCCCCTGTGTGTAAGCCCTAATCAGCAAGTCCAAGGCTATCTGCATATTTCCGTGGTGTATTCTTATAGTCCACACCATAACTTTGATTGCATCCAACAGAAACCAGTCAGGCCTTTCTTTTATAGATTCAGTCATTTGATGTTTTCTTCGTACTGTAGACCCATTCACTATTGATGAATTTCATACCATTTTCCCTTGGTACTAAGGTTCATACTTTATGTTTCTCTATCTCACTGAGCTTTTCTTCCCTTGCTTTGAGCTATTTATTTCTTTCTCCACTATCCATTGCTTCTTTAAAGTTCTCCAGATTATAAAGATCTATTTCCATAATTAAGTTTGCATCATTCCTATCCTTTATTCTTTGTGAGCGTCGAACTCCTTCTTCAATCAATTTACTTTCTTGTTCTTCAAATCTTGCTTTGTGCCGTTCTTTTAATATGCTCTTTGTTTCTCCTTTCTTTCTTCCTCCTTTTACACATCATTCCTCTATCGGTTCAGTTTGTGTTGAGCCATTTTCATTGTCACCACCTGGTTTTATTGAAGCATCCTCCTGAGACTTCATTTTACTCTTTGTGACAGGATTGTTTTTTTCAAGATAAGAAAGTTTTCAGGAACTATTTCTTCAAAATGTCCTTTATATGTCAAATTATCACAATTAGTATCTTCCTGAATATCATTTGCATAAGCAATTCCTCTCTTATCTTCACTAAATTTAATGATCTGACTTCATGAATTCTCTCTTTGTCATTATATCATATATTCTGTAGGCTTTTCTTTTAATAGAATGACCAAATAATATTCCTTTTGTACCTTTTGGTGAAAACTTGTTTCTTCTTGGTTTGCTCTCAAGCCTATGTGTTAAACATTCAAATATTCGAATGTGTTTGACTGATGGTTTCCTCTTATTCATCTCTGCATAGGTGTATGGTGCATGATAGACCTGTGGGGGGTACAATTTTAATGTATGCAGCTGTAGCAATTGCCTCTGCCCAAAACTCCATGGGTAATTTTGAGTCAATTAGTAAGGTTCTCGCTGTATCTTTAAGAGTCCTATTCACTCTCTCTGCGACTCCATTACTTTGTGGTGAGTATGTGGTGGTAAGTTGGTGATGGATCCCACTTCTCTTGAAATGTCCTTCAAATCTAGAGTTACAAAATTCAGTTCCATTGTCAATTCTTACATCTTTTATTCTAAGACTTAATTCGTTTTCGGCTCTTACTTTAAATTCTTCAAATCTTTCAAAGGTCTCATCTTTTGATCTTAGGAAATATACAAAGATTATTCTACTGTAATGATCTACTATAACTAGAAAATACTTAGATCCTCCTAAAGATTGACATGGCATTGGTCCACATAAATCCATATGAATCAACTGTAGAGGCTCAACTATATAATTATCTGTAATATTATATGGCTTCTGAACCAGTTTTCCCATTATGCATGCTTCGCACTCTGGTAACTTTACGAATTTTAGATTTAATCCTCTCAAAATATGTCCTTGAATAATTTTTTCATATATTCTTCATTTATATGGTTTAAACGTTTATGCCATAAACTTCTATTGCTATTTTCATTTGATAAATGTGTATTTATAACCATGACATTTTTATTTTTTGCTATTGGTACATTTCTTAGTTTTGTTTCCATCATAAACATTCAATCTTTAATATATGCCTCAGCAACTAAATCATTCCTTTCAATATGAATGTTTGCTCTATCCTTATTGAAAATAAATGAATTTCCCTTGTTGACTAATTCGTATACTGACAAGAAATTATTTCTTAGATTTGGTACATGTAAGATATCTTTAATGCAAATATTTTCTTGACCTTCACTTGTGCATGTAGTAAGTCTCATATCTCCTTTGGCTATGGCTTGGGTAGTTTTGCCCTTCTCAGCTAGGTTGTTATCACTTTTGTATTCTGTCACATTTTCCATCGAAGTTAGGTTCGGGGTTAAATGTGCAATGCATCCTGAATCTATACACCATATTTGCATATCATATCTCCTATCTGGTGAATCTTCAAATTCTTTTACATATGTTTCAAAAGCTTGCTCATTAATTCCACTTTTTATTGTATCCACTAGGTTATTTGAATATTCCCTACTGTATTTGTGATTTCTATAATCAGGAGTCCATTTCTTTTGATACCCTTGTTTCTGTTTATCTCGAAACCAGCAATCATTAGCTAAATGTCCCTTTTTATTACAAACAAAACATCTTTTTAGCTGAAATTGTTTAACTTTTATATCTTTAATTCTGTATGCTTGTTCATGCCTATTCTCAACAGATTGATTTAATTTCATATTTTTTCTTGACTCCTCTTCTCTTAGAGTTTGTTGAATCTCTTCAATTGTTGCCTCTCTCTTAGATCGTAAGACAATAGCAATATTTTCATACCTTGGATGTATGCCTCTGACAATATGAAATGAAAGTTCTCTTGAGGTAAATCGATGCCCTAATGATGAACTTCTAGCAGCTATATTTTTTGCCCTTGTTATATATTAATCTGCCGTTTCATTATCTTTCATTTCAATGTTCTTTAATTCTAAGCCTATATCAATAATTTTATTTTCCAAATTGCCTGTGTATGTTTTTCTCAGCTAGTCCCATACTTTCTTGGCATTTGTTTCTCCTATGAAGATCCCAGCTTGTTCATTTGTCAACGTAGTGATGATTCTCCCAAATGCTTCATCTTTATGTGTAAAAGAAACATGCTTTGAATAGCACCATAATCAAGTGTAAGAAGGTTGAAAATGTGGTCTATATTTTGCTTTGTTCTAGCGTCTATTTTGACGAGAGAGACGGCCTTCAATTTCATATAACAATATCCCCTCCCGTTATACTTTATATATATATACATGTGTTCATAGCTTCTGATGATAGGGCGTCAGTAAATTCCATTTTGATATCAGTTCAGTTGGTATCTTGTTATGATATTGTATTGTTCTGGAGAGAGTCTTTCTGATCCATAACAGTAAATTAAGAGGCAGAGAAGGTTTGGTGTTGTAGTTTTTATCTTCCTTGATAAGGGGTGATATAAGTTTTTCAGAAAAACCTTTTATCATAAAGTTTCAAGGAACTCGAAATGTCAAGGTCAATTTAAGTTTTTCAGCTGAGACAGCTATACAATAGTTAAATACTGGTCAGAGACCGCTATTCAATAGCCACAGTTTGGTCAGAGACCGCTATTCAATAGCCACAGTTTGGTCAGAGACCGCTATTCAAAGGCCACAGTTTGGTCAGAGACCGCTATTTAATAGCCACAGACTGGGTATAGACCGCTATTCAATAGCCAAAGACTAGTTAGAGTTCGCTATTTAATAGCCACAGTCTGGTCAGAGTTAGCTATTTAATAGCCACAGTCTGGTCAAAGACCGCTATTCAATAGTTAAGGAATGGTCAGAGACCGCTATTCAATAGTCACAGTCTGGTCAACTACCGCTATTCAATAGCCACAGTTTGGTCAGAGACCGCTATTCAATAGTTAAAGTCTGGTCAGAGAAAGCTTTAAATAGCCATAGACTGGCCGATATTTATTTTCAATACCCACAGACGGAGGATGAGAGCTAAAGACAAAACCTGGATTTGACCAAAGGCTAGCCCAATAAAAAGAGGTTTGTGATTTAATTTAGATTGGGCTCTGAAGGATTCTGGTGACCAAATATCAGGTTAAAATCTTCATAGTTTTTGATACGTAATTCGCATTCTCTTTTTCCCCTTTAATTATTATTTCGAGCCCTAATGCCCGATATATCAGATCCATTTGGAAATTTAATTTCTCTTTACAATTCATAGTAGAACCAGATAGAGTTTTTTTTTATTTTGTTCGAGCATCAAGGTTCCACCGCGGACTTCAGGTCTTTGAGAATGTCTATAGTTCGAGGTTTATTTGTGTCAGTAGTATCTTCACCATTTCTATTTTTAGCGGCATACCGAAGATCATCTTCCTGAACCCCACCATTGCCTCGCTGTTAAACATAGCGTTGCCTTATGACGAATTTGAACATCTCGCACATCCGAAGTAACAGTTTTCCACGGATCTTCCCTTCGTATCATAATTATTGGAAGTTTCTACATTTTTCCGCATCCCGGGTTCTTCCAGTGGAGGTCGGCGCTTCAATTTAATGGTTGAACTTTCGGTAGCTACCTGGTGAGGAACATGTGATTTATCCATTCATCCATTTTGGTGTGAGAGAAACAAGGTTTTTTAAGTTCATCAGAGGCAGAATTAGTCTTATTTCTCTGGCCCAGAGATCTGACTCATAGAACCGTTGTTTTGCCCAGCCTCCCTTAATAGTGTCGCAATTTGTTAGAGATTCTAGTGATTTTTCATAAAAATAAATTACTAATCACGAGTTATAATTTTAAATGTATTTATCATTATTTCTATATTAGACTATATAAAAAAACTCATGGAGCGTTCTCAATAAGCAACATCTTTCGTGGGCGCTGGCGCGTTCATAACTTCGAAGCGATGTGCTCGAGTTAATGTAAGTTTTGTGGCGATAATATATTAAAACTATACGAATTTGAACATTAAAATATACAAGTTTATTAAAAATTAGGGCTGCAAATAGTTGTTGTTAACCAAAAAAAAAAAGAGAGTACGCGCATCGTCGGATTTCGATGCGTTGCCAGATATTGGCAACGAATATTGAATATATATTTGAAATTATAAAATCAAAGCAAATTTCTCTCATTATATAATTTTAGCCAGGTAATAAAAGCGTCCCGATATGTTGTTTACTATTTATAAAATTCACACAAACAGTCCAAATATTAAAACGACCTCGTTTTATTTTTCAGGATTTTGTTGAGCTCCTTATGTAAAACATTTATTACCTATTTGGAGCCAATCCTCTTACGAGATTCTTCACCATTTTAAATTTACAGATAAAATATTGAAAATTTCATTTTAATTTCAATTTTATATGGACCAAAGTGTATTTTAAAAAGGCCTTCTTTGATAATCAACTTTGCACATGGAAAGGAAAATACAAACAAGGTCACAACCTTGTAATGCACAAAAAATCATATTGCCTTTATCTATTTCCTAAGTTCTGGGTGTCTATCATTAACGGAAATATGTTCTTCATAATCTGGCTGATTGGGAATTAGAATGTCCAACATTGATTCATCCTCTCGTCGAGGTCATATTGAGGGTGAAAAGTCTGTGATTTTTTTTCTTTTCTGTGTTATAAGCAAAGAGACAAAAATACTCCTCTAGGTAACCTTGTGCTAGTTATGGGGTTAGCTCAGACTCTGTAAATATTCATTTGAATAAATTTCAGAATGATCTTATTAATATGTAATTCGTACATTTAGAAGTCGCTCAAATTCGTAATAGTTTCTCTTTGTTTTTCCAATAATTCAATTTTTACTTTCATTCCGTTAGGATTTAATATCCATTTTCAGATCCTTAGCTAGTCAATATCTGATGTTTATCAGTGATTAGGTATAAAATGTTTGCTTTCTGCTCAATAGACTCGCATCTCCCTATTGTCCAAATGTTTCTCCCAGAGCGGAGTGAAATCCTTCCAGGGTCTCAGGGTATCTTCATTGCTCTCACTTCATCGTTTGGCTGTATCCTCCAGATAGAATATGGCATTTAGACAAACACATAGAGTCGTCCAATCTATTGTATTTACCCACCTGTTTATAACCCTCTAGCCACCTTTGGGATTCTGGACTTCCATCTCCAGCAGAGGGAATTTTGACTAATTCAAGGCGAGTTAAGAGATGAGGTACTTTTACATACGTAGTAACAATATACAAAATAATTATATAAGTAAACTAATATTGGGGCAACAGAAAAATACAAGTATATCTAAGTTTACTTTTTTTTCAAATTAAAAATAATCATTAGTTCTTTACATAAGTATAATACAATTGTTTTATGTGACAGGGCTGAAGATTTATGGATTTTTCCTCATTATAAATCCAACTACTGACATTACTGCGATATCTAAAACTACAAACGACCTTTAGCTGGGTCCACCCCTGAGACTTAGGAGCAACGGCAGTGGTGTGGAAATCTAACAAGGCCAATGAACAAGCTGTGATGGCATAGATAACGACTATGAAAGTCAAGCCCAAATGCTTTTGTAAGTATTGTTTATATATGGGACTAGCGAATGTGTACCCGGCTTCGCCCGGGTTTTATCCGAGTGAAAGTTTGCCTAACGAATAATATTGGTAATAATATTCAGGAACACACAGAATAGTATGATAATAATGATAATAATATTCGTTACATTATTAATTTATATAATGTAAAAAATATATTTTTCGAGCAAACATATCCACTCTCTCTACTGAATAGAATTTTAATAAGATATATATAAATGAAAATATCTAGAGTTTCCCGGTCCCTTGAAAAAATACTCGATGAGTTGAAAAAAAAAAAGTATTATTTGGTCCACTCGGTAATTTGAAGTTGAAGGAATAGTATCTTGCCACAAACAAAGATTTGTAAATAACTGTATTTAGCGAATGTACCCGGCTTCGCCAGGTTTTTATCCAAGTAAATGTTTGCCTAACGAACATTTGTTAAAACGATTCTAGAAAACATCCAATCCACCTATATATTGATTTATAAACGTATATAAATATAATAATTGTTATAAGCGTTTAAATATAATTTTGAAACACATAATATTTCGAAAACATTTATTATATTTTAAATAAGACTAGCCGAGTGACCCGGGCAACGCCCCGGGTTTACTCGAAGGGCCCGCAGGTGAGAAACTATAGGCATTGGTTCCTATGCCTAAAAAAATATTTAAAATGAAAAAAGAAGAAAAATACTAAAAAATCAGAAAATAAAAGTGCAAACAACATATCTACACTACTTCAAGAACATGAGAGCACATGCACTGTGTAACCATACGTGTACCATTCGTAAAGACCCTGCTTAGGATTAAAATATCTCCAAAGCATAACAATACAACCAACTCATGTTTGCTAAGCAATTTCAGGAAAGAAACTATAGGCATTAGTTGAAGAGTTTAAATAAATATATTTAGAGTGAAAAAATGACACAAATCAGCAAATAAAATTGCAAAAAATGCTACTATATCGCAGATAAGACAACATATAAAAGGAATGAAAATATTTAAAGGACCTCATTAAAACTACATTTCTAGTTTTATATATACAATATAACCTCGATAATTTGACCATGTTTTGTTGTCTTGACCTACAGCCTATCATATAACAAAGTGTAATTCAACACTATCGATAATTCGACCATTTTAAATTTCAACAATTGTTTGTTGCTCAAATATAACTTCACTGCTAAAAAGGTATTACAGAGAAAATGGCTAACATTGTAAATGTAAAAAAGGTATGTATAGAGCAGGGGAATAATAAATAAAGACCAAAATCAAATTAATTGATAATAAATAGATTATTGCCAAAAAAAAATACAAAAAATATTTTTTTCTCCTTTCTTATCTTCACTCAATCATATTAGAGTGTCAAGCTTGTAAAGCTTGAAATTAACAACCATCATGATTGGGTGAAGTAGAATGCGTCTGCCTTTGTCATCAAGACTGGGAGCACTACTTAGTGGCAGGCCACTGACTTAGCTCCAAAAGAATGTATCCCTGGATTAGGAGCCCTTACAAGGTACTATCAGCCGGGCCAGCTGAGCCCAGGTTTTTTTAGTGAGCTTGTTACTGCTCCCCCTCCTCCTTTTTCATCCTGGCTTGGGACCGGCAAAGGCGGAGTTTTTTTTCTTTCAGGTGAGAAACTTTAGGCATTGGTGAAAAGTGTAAATATATATTCTGGAAATGAAAAAAAAAAGGATAAAATAAATCAGAATATAAATTTACAAACTATATTTCAGAGGAGACGATTTATAATAGGAATTCATTTAAATGACCTCATTAAAAACTACATTTTATATATACTTGGGTTCAACTTTACATGTATGCTATCCAAAGTTCGCACACTTGAAAAAGTCACATAAAGTCGTCTGTGCGTAAACACAGGCTCTTGTAGCAAAGGTTTAGCCTTGAGCCCTCTTTATAGTCATATATTTCAGACATTATACAGTGTGTTCAACTTTGGGTACTGTCAGTATATGTGCTTCAAGGACATGAGAGCACATGCGCTAGAACACCATACCTGTTCCATCGCAAAGATCCTATAGGCATTGGTGAAAGTGTAAATAAATATTTTGGAAATGAAAAAAAAATTGCAGAAATGACAACATATTAAAGGAATAAATTCATTTAGAAGACCTCATTAAAAACAACAATTCTATATTTTTATATATACAATATAATCTAATTAATTCAACACACGATAATTCGACCATTTTTGGATGTCTCGAACTACGGCCTATCATATGACAAACTAATTCGACTCTTTTGATAATTCAACTATTTTGGAAAATCAAATTTCAACAGTTGATATTTGTCTAAAACCCCTATTATTAACAACATATTGGACTGCAGAGTGCAAAAATGTAGAAAAGTGTATGTATATGATTGTATGCATATATTTGTATGTAAATAATTGTATGTATAGATCAATGAGTAAAATAATTTTTTTTTTGCTTATCCCTAGTACACGTGGTACAGGCCTTGATAATCATGGTGGGTAGAGTAGGCGACTGCTTTAACTGTATGTACACCACATGTCTAAACATGTGAAAAACAGTTCGACTTTGCATTTACAAATGTGCCAGAGCCCCGTTTGATTACTTGCGCTTGCTGGTGGGGTTGGACTTTTGCAAGAATCGGACGCCATTGGAGCATTTTTTTTTTTATTTTTCAGAAAAAAGTGCCCAATGCGGGAATCGAACCCGGGTCGTAGTGGTCGAAAATATGATTCGAGTAATTAAAATATAATATGATTTTTTTATGTAAAATTGAAAGTTGCATATTGGGATAATGCCATTTTAGGTGACTTTAAGAAAGGCATGTAAGATTAATAAATTGGCAAAAATGCGTGATTGAATATTTTTAATAATAAAGTTGAAAATGATGAATTAAAGTTTATAATTTGATTAAAATAAAGTAAAAATGATAAATGAGAGTGTGAAAGTTTTAAAAATTGAATAAAAATGCTATAAAAAAGGTTATAATTGATTTTAAAATGCTTAAGGTGAAAATATAAGAATAAAATTTATGGGGAAAATGGTAGAAACAAAGTTTAAAGTACCTTGAAATGGCTGATGCTGGTTGGAGTTGATCTCTGGAGATGGCTGTATGGAAGAAGGCTGATTGTTGCGTGGGATCCGTCGAAAAGGGAGATGATGGCTTCCTCCACACGAGGCACGGCTAGTCCCCGAATGGCGTCTGCTAGGCGGCTTACTAGGTCTTCGCAGTGGGGCTGCATGTTGGTGAGGGCATCCGCGACGTGTTCGTCTTCGACCTCCGTCATCCTCTGCTTGTCCTCAGTCATCCTGTCGACTTTAACGGGTTCTGTAGTAAACCCGATGTGGAATGTGCTGGGCAGTCGTGGTAGTGGGTGCGTGATGGGATTCCCGCACTGGGACAGCAAGAGACAGAGGCAGGTCTAGATGGTAACTTCAAGAGGAAGAGGTAGACCACGGACGAAGGTAGTCGAACCACGGGTGTCGCGGACGCCTACATCGCGGATAGGGGTGAGAAATCCGACAGTATGACGGCGTCGCTCTGAAAACAACTAACTGCCCCTCTTTGTCTAATTTCTGGGCCTTTTATATTGGATGCTGGCATAAGGTGGAGCGTCCCGATTGGTTCCTATAATCACGTCATTTTCTGGCGCCAGGTTGTTTTTCGTCTGGTCTTTGTCGTCTCTGGTCTACCTCTTTCTTTGTTTTATTTGCTTCCATTGTTCGATACATATTTTAATATATAGATATGGGGTTATATAATGAATATCAGAAGAAGGTTGTGAACTATCTAACTCAAAATATACTACATATATATATAATATTTATCAGTTTTGTATAAAACATGTTTCCATGTTTTTTTCTCAATTTTACAATATTTATATCTTTTATCTAATAAATTTAAAATTTAGACAGTATTTTATAATTTGTGGATTTTTGTTTATTCATGTATCATTGTAATATATCTATATAATAGATAAAACGCTGAATTCTTTAACATTAGATCATTCACAGCTCACTTTTTTTAGACAGTACTTTTAAGTTGTGATGCTCTTTTTTTCCTATATTTTTTATATATTATCAAATTTAGACCAGTTATTTACTTTTCTTTTTCATTCACTCGTTTATTTCATGCAATATATTTTGAAAATATAATGTTTTTTAAATATTTTTGTGACATTTTATATTCATATACTATGGAAAATATCTCAAAATTATACCTTACTAGCCGAATGACCTGGGAAACGCCCGGGGTTTACCCGATTAAATGCTTTTATTCAAATACTATTCGTTTCAATTATAAATTGGCGCCGTGGATGTCATTCTTGTACAATATATAAATGAGTTTTTAAAATAAAAAAAAAAATGCAACGGCCGGGAATCGAACCCTGGCCGCCCGCGTGGCAGGCGAGCATTCTACCACTGAACCACCGATGGTTATGAGAAATGGCCATATTTAGGTAATTATTCCATTTACAAAAGCAAGCGATGACAGAATTGATTAAGAAAGGGCAATGCCCGGGTTTTACCCGATTAAATGCTTTTATTCAAATACTATTTGTTACAATTATAAATTGGCGCCGTGGATGTCATTCTTGTGAAACGTCCTGCTCCAAACCTTTTGTCTGAGAAGCGATATTTTATAAAGAGATGATCTGGCTTTGTGTCTTCTGCTCGAATGCATGTTTTTCTGTTAGAATTTTGTTCCTGCATACTAAAAATGAACTGGCTTCACCTGTGGTCTCTGCTTTTTGGGATTTTTCTGGATATAATTTTGTATCTGATATTTGAATATGATACAGCAATATTGTCATAATCATTTTCTGAATAAAAAACTACTTTTTTCCCAGAACCTGTCAATTTATTTTTCTTGACTAAAAATCCGAAAAATATATTTTCCAGATTTTTCTCTATGTCCTGTTAAAACACGATATACATGTCCATTAGGTCAGCTGTTATTACCTCCCATCTTCACCGCTAGAGGCGCTGCTTGCGAGCGAATGGGCAAATTTGCCACGCAATTTGCAAATAACTTGTATACATACTTGTATACTTGTGTACATAGACCATAAATCTGTGCATAGACAGGAAAAGCTCATATATTTTAATAATATAAATGAGTTTTAAAAATTTAAAAGAAAAAAAATGCATCGGCCGGGAATCGAACCCGGGGCGCCCGCGTGGCAGACGAGCATTCTACCACTGAACCAAAAGCAAACGGTGACAGAATTAAGAAAGAATGCATGACGCTGGTAACTGTCTATATTAATTTTGAACTTTGCAGCTTTTGTTCTTTTTTATCTCATTCAATAAATCTCAAAATCAAACAAAATGAAATTAATATTTCAAATTTGTTGGATGAGTTAAAAAAGCTGAAGATTTAATATAGGTAAAAAAATTAGAAAATACTTTATTTTTTGCATTCAAATTCAGGATTTTATTCAATATAAGTTAGTTATTTGATTCACCCATCCTTTTATTTCTAAAATTTTGTTCTTCAAAATATATTGTATTCAGTTTTATATTCCTAATACATATAATGTTGACATGTTCGAATATTAGGTGATGCAAAAAATAGTTAATTAAAAACTATTCCAGACGACATTGTCCTGCCCGGATTGATGTGTTCAGGTCGAGAAGCAGTCCAAGATGTACTGGGAGATCTCATTGAACCCGGAAGTAATGAAACCAGCCATTATTCCACCTCCTGATGAAACACAGCAGCAATGTGGAGTCTACTAGAGCCGATGATTTTTTTACTTGATCCTACAATATATCCACAATAATTTATTAGAAAAAAATAAACGAACAAATCTCACGAACAAAATATTGATGTAAACTCTGCCTTCTACTTTATCTATCCACTTAGATCTCATATATCAGGTGAATATACGGTAGACCTACTCCACATCCACTGACTTCCAGAAATATCCAGAATTTACCAAATATATCACTAAATCTACAACTAAATCCTGTGTGATGTCATATACTAGCAGAAATATGAAGATATATATAGCCAGCTGTATCTGTAACTCTACTCCTGAGTTATCTGTCGCTGCCCAAGACCAATAAGACAACAAATATCTAGCTACAACTATATCTTTTCGATATTCCTGAGACGCCAGACATTACCGTATTTCAAGAGAACAACAAATCTAAATTCCCACTATAATTCTCTCTGTAGTCCTGAGAAGCCAGCCTCTATCGAAGACCAAAAAGGGATTAACTCGACATCTAAACTTACAATCAATCAACAAAAAAGTCATAGTGTCTAGAGGAAACCTCGTACCAACGTTCCAGAATCTCGCTTTAACACTCTGATTCTGACCTAAATGTCTGATTCGATGTTAAATGAATAATAATACAGTTTATTCCTTGTTTATCTTTTTTATCTTTCATAATATCTTTGATATAATAAGGACTATAACATCTCATCTATATATATAAAATTGAATGTCTGTCTGTCTGTCTGTTTGTCTGTTTGTCTGTGGTCTGTGTGTACTCTATAGATTCAAAAACCGTACATCCAATCGCCGTGAAATTTTGGGATATTATTAGGCATATCCCCGGAAAGGTTTACGAAAAATAATATCTTGAATATCTATAATATCCTTATAGTTATTTGCAGAATTGTAGCTTTAACTCGCAAGCAGCGCCATCTTGCAACGGAGATAGGCTTAGTTCTGCCCCACCCCGTTAGAGAATGGATTCGCCCGGCCGCCGGCCGACATTCCAAGTACCCACCGACCAATCAGGGCAGAGTTGGTGACACAGCTGTGCGGGAAAGCCTCGCGGGAGCTTGCCCAAAATGACCTCCGGGAACTTCGTCCATCTTCCATAAACGACCATGAATTTATTCAACCTTATCGAGTATTTTTCAAGGGACCGGGAAAAAATGTTCACTAGATAAAACGATGATTTTGTAATGTAGAAAATTATGAAAGACAAAATTCAGGATGACACGGCACACAGGGACCGGGAAAAAATGTTCACTTTATCGAGAGATTCAAATATACGAGTTTCAAATTATCAAAATATATCTTTTTTTTTATAAATTTATAGAGAATTGTTTTAACAAATGTTCGTTAGACAAACCTTTACTCGGGTAAAACCTCGGGCGAAGCCGGGTACGTCCGCTAGTATTTTAATAAATGTTTGAGTGTCGTGTTGTAACCCTCCAAATAAATAATATATATATATATGGCAATATATATTAATTAATAACTATGTTTTTTTCTGACAATCACGTGGCAAATAACGCAATTCTGATCTCTTATAGGGATTCATTCAAATTTTGACTGCCTTTTGTTTTCCCTTGAGCTTACTTTCTCTTAAAAAAGCCCATTTAATTTACTTTTTGAGTTTATATAGGAAACAAAACAAAATAATGAATAATGATATATTATTTTATAAAAGATTTTATTTGAATGAACTAAAAAGAAAATAATAAACTATTTCATTTTCTGTCATTTAGATATTAGATGTATCTGAGTGAAAATGAAAGCGGTGGGGGACGATCATCAATAATTTCGAACCTAATGTGATTTAAGATATAGTAACTGATTAGCTATTTTTATTAGTATTTGCTATAGGTCACCTCTTCTCTAAATATGATCGTCCTTCGCCGCTCTTACATATAATTAGATACATATAATTGCTCAAAAAATAAATACTTTATGTTTTCCTTTTCTGTGCACCTAAATAAAATATTTCTAAATATATTTTATTTGAATTGTCATCTTGTTGTAATAAGTGTACATAATTTGAGATTTCTATGTTCTCTAGAAATATACTAAAATCGATTACAATATTTTGTAAATATAGACATAGAGGGATTTGAATAAAAGCTGTAAAATTTTAAAAATCTGCCGAATAACACAAAATGTGTTTATATATAAACTGGTGAAGTGGCAAGGTAAAATTATCTACCCAGAATACATCATGGTGTTGATGGAACCATCCTTGTACTGATGAGGGACAGAGCCCAAAATCATGGCAAACAGGTTGGCCTCTGTCTGAATCTGCTGAATATAGTGTTTGGTTCATTTATATCCCTACTACGTGGAGCTGGGTTAATACACAAAATGTAATTTTATTGAAAATTCAAATGAATTTTAAATTTTTAATGAAAAAATAGAAACTATAATTTCACAATTTTTATTTATTTCAATTCAAAACGTTATGTCCCCCTAGGGACACTTGCGCTAAATATACATACAAATATAACAAAGAAAATATTTTAACTATATTTAATTTATATTTAATTTTTTTAATATAATGACAACGTCAATAATAGTTTTTAATAGGTTAAGATATTTTTGAATTTAAATATTTTATCTATTTCGTTTTTCTAATTTTATCGTTGACGTCTCCTAACCTCCCCTGCCCATACCTTCTCATGCATTACCCCAAAGGCTTCCTGTTCGCCAATTTTTTTCTCATTGATTAATCCAACTGAGAAATCCTTCCTCGCTATATCATTCCCAATAGTGAGTTCAGGATACCCAGCTAGATTATTTTTCTTATCACCCGGCTCATCATTACCAATTATCATTTTTTCTTTTTTTTATTACCATTCAAGTCGGGTGAAATAATCATTGGCAACAGAACAACCCTTGCAACTACCTTCCCTTTCTTCATTCCTAAATCCCATATATTCCCCTCAAGAGATTCTTGCTCGCCAGAATTTTTTTTTTTATTAATCCAACTGGTAACATCCTTCCTCGCTATATCGTTCCCAATAGTGAGCTCAGGATACCCAGCTAGATTCTTTTTTTTTTTCTTTTTATTACCCGGTTCATCATTTTTATAATTTTATCATTTTTATCTTTTTTTTTTTTCACCATACAAGCCGGGTACCATCATTATTGGCAGCAGTACATCTCTTGCGTTTACCTTTCCCTTTCCACATTCTTCAACCTACCCACCTCTCCCTGCTAGTCTGAACTAATAATGCAGAAGGAACATCCCATACGAGGTGTGTTCAAAAGGTATCGCGCCTTTTGTGCTTTTTCAAAAATTATTTATTCATTCATGAATACCTATTTTGTCCCCTTCAAAGTAATCCCCATGAGATATCATACACTTGTGCCAACGGTTTTTCCAATCTTCGAAGCACTTCAAAAAATCATTTTTTTTTCTTTCAGCTCCTCCTTCGATGCCGTCTTTATCTCGTCAAGCGTAGCGTAACGTCGTCCTTTCATGGGCCTCTTCAGTTTAGGGAACAAGAAGATGTCACAGGGGGCCAGATCTGGGGAATACGGTGGCTGCGGCATCATTAGTGTTTTGTTTTTGGCCAAAAAGTCGCGCACAAGCAACGATGTGTGAGCAGGGGCGTTATCGTGGTGCAAAAGCCAATTTTTGTTCTTCCACAAATCCGGGCGTTTCTGGCGGATTGCTTTGCGCAAATTGCGCATAACTTGCAGGTAATATTACTTATTGACCGTTCTACCCTGTGGCAAGAACTCATGATGCACCACGCCCCTCAATGAAGAAATTTGTCAGCAAAACTTTCACATTCGACCGAACTTGGCGCGCTTTTTTCGGTCTTGGTTCGTGCGGCAGCTTCCATTGAGATGATTGAGCTTTCCATAAACCCACGCTTCGACACCAGTTATGACCCTCTGGAGCAAATTTGGGTCGTCGCGGACAGAGTCCAACATCTCTTTAGCAATGTTCATGCGATGCTGTTTTTGGTCGCAATTGAGCAATTTTGGTACGAATTTCGCGGCGACACGTTTCATGCCCAAATCATTGATAAAAATCGAATGGCACGAGCCAATCGATATGTTTAGATCCTCAGCAACTTCTCTAATGGTGATTCGACGATTGGCCAATATCATTTTCTCCACTTCATTAATTTTTTCGTCTGTTGTTGAAGTGCTCGGGCATCCGGCACGCTCTTCGTCGTTCACATCTTCTCGGCCTTCTGAGAACATTTTGTACCACCGATAAACGTTGCTTCGGTCCAAGGTAGCTTCTTCGTATGCCACAGTCAACATTCGGAATGCATCCGCGCACTTAATTTCGTTTCTCACACAAAATTTGATACGGGTTCTTTGATCCATTTTTTTTAAAGGTAAAAATCGAAGACGATCCAAAACACCTGCAAGCAAAGCAGCTGTCAACAATTAAGTGAACATTCAGAATGGCCGAGCTTGTCGGCATAAGTTAGAGACATGAGTACCAACATAAAGCCACAAAAAGATCGAAATTCGAATATACGTAACCCGCGAAAATTCAAAAGTCGTGATACCTTTTGAACACACCTTGTATACCCTCATCAACCCTCTGTGTCAACTCATAATCTTAGTTCAACTTAATAGTGTAATGCTTTTATTTTAGTTTTTTTTTATTCAATAGATTCTCTTTTTTTTTCTATAATTAAATTACTTTTACGGCATTTTTAATTTTATTTTGCATATTTTCTCATTTTTATTATTTATTCTTATGTATTTTTCTTTCATCATATTCTATATCTTATTGAGACGTCATCATTAATTTATTGTCCTATTTTATACTCCTATATTCATAATAATTTTAACTTATTTGTGCCCAAATTATTTCTTTTGATTTTATAATAGGTTTGTTAGGTCATCATTCATGTTATTTCATTTCCCCCAAACAAACCTTCATCACCGGGGGCATATTCTATCGTATACACTTGGTTCTTTTTTTATGCGGTAGATGCGTTCCAGGGGAATCCGCATAAAAAAAAAAATCGCACAAAAAAGGACATACATTTATATGTAAAATGATGGATACGTTCCATTTATTAAAAAAATCGCATAAAACCTAAATAATGTTTTAAAATGCACCAGAAATCGCATAAAAAAAGATTTATAAATAATAAGATTTAATTTTTTTCTCATCATATTTTAATAAATGGCACATATGTGTGTTAATAACAAAAACAAAACTTAATATGTAAAAAAAAAAACATAAACAAAACTTTATTTAAAAGCATATTAAGAATGTTTTCATCATTATTCGCTGTCTGATAATGTGCGAACCCGTTTGTGGATTGGTGCAAGATCACTTTCATCACTTGAAGATAAAATTACGTCATCAGATCTACATGGTAATGTTTCTTTAGGAACTTCAGTGATTTTTTTTTCTTTGACAAGGTAGTCAGTAATCAAACGCTGTGATGGCTTGACTAGTTCTTTGTAGAGTTCTCTGTAGCCAGACATACAAAATTTCAGATCACGTTGGAATTTTAAGGCGCGTTCTACATCATTATCATTTTGTATAAAAAAAAATTCCAATTTACCGGAAAGTTGAAGGCCTTCCCGAAGTAATTTTTCGTCCAGTGGAGTAACATCTTCCAGTTCGCTATCTATATTGTTTCGAAATCTTTAGTAGTATCTACCATACTTTCCAAAATATCATCATCATTTAGGGCTTCGTCCACAAGCAATTCTTCTATATCATGCTCGCCAAAATCATCAAAACCTTCCCCACCTATTTCCTTAGCAATTGAAATAATATCTGATGTTACTATTGTTGTTCTATTTGATTCATTTCTCTTTGATACGCATTCAGGCCAAGCAGCTTTCCAACATGCATTTAAAGTTTGTGATTTTATCTCGGCAATTGCTAACGCAACATGATCTACACAGTTCAAGATATTAAATTGTTTCCAAACTTCAGTAACTGTTATTGTATCGGATTCCAGTTTATCGAAAATGAATTGGAAAGTGAATTTTACATAATATTTTTTAAATGTTGAAATAATTCCCTGATCTAATGGTTGAATTAGGCTCGTTGTGTTTGGAGGGAAAAAAACTACCTTTATATTTGGATGTTCTAAGTTTGGATGACCTGGTGCATTGTCAAGAATTAATAAGATCTTAAATTCGAGACCCATCTCTTTCAAATAATTTTCTACTTCGGGTACGAAGCATTTATTGAACCATTCAGTGAAAATAGCCGTTGTTACCCAGGCCTTCTTGTTTGCCATCCAATGTACGGGCAGTGTATTTAAGACTTTTCCTTTTAATGCACGTGGTTTTAAAGATCGATTTACAAGCAGCGGTTTTAACATTCGATCGCCAGATGCATTGCTGCACAGCAATAAAGTAACTCGATCTTTAGCAGCTTTAAAACCACTGGCATTTTTTTCGGACTTTGCAATGTAAGTACGGGTTGGCATTTTTTTCCAAAACAATCCTGTTTCATCAGCATTGAAGATTTGATGGGCACAATATCCTCCATCTTTAATAATTTTAGCCAACTTTTCAGGATATTTTCTAGCAGCTTCTTCATCTGCAGAAGCCACCTCACCTTTTATTTTTAGATTATGAAAAGAATGTCTTTTTATAAAACCAGTTAACCACCCTGTGCTGGCAGAGAATTGTGGATTACTTTCACGTGAAGATGTAGATGGCTCTGATTCTTTTAACTCCTTGTAAAATTTAAGGGCTTTCATCTTGATTAAATGTCCATCTAACGGAATTCTTTTTTGAGTTAAATCTTCAATCCAAATTACGAGAGCCTTTTCTGTTTTTTCTATTAAAGTGCCTCTTGAATATGATGAAATTTTAGAACTCAAATTTGTACCAGATCTGACTGATCTTCTTATTGCCGCTTCATTTTTTTTTATTGCTCTTATAGTAGATTCGCCTAAATTATAACGTTTACCTATTGCTGTTGATCTTTCTCCTTTCGCCAAGCAATCGAGAATTATAATTTTGGTTTCTAGCGAAATTGCACTTCTTTTTTGTTTTTTATTATTGTCACACATTTTCTTTAAGAGGACTAAAAATTATAGAAAAAACTTAATGTACAATTACGCACTAAAATTATTCAAAAAAACTTACAATTCACTTGAGTAAATTTATCTTCCGGTTTTCGGTAGTAACCTTCTTTCACAAAGTTTTATTTTCTAATGCTTTCCAATATGCAGGCTTTTTTAATTAGTTTCATACAAAAACAAAATGCAGCATAAAAACACGCAATTTTAACGAGGTATTTTTGTTTTTGTCTCTTTTGTTTTTAAGAACAAATCAAGAGAAAACATGTCAAAAAAAAGAAAAAAGAAATTTGTAACGGCAGCTGGCACGCCGGCGGGTTTTCAGTTTTGATTTCGGTTTTGCACGAGTTGTGTAAGACACCGGCAGACGCGGAATAAAAGACATTGGAACTTCCCCTCTACTGTTTGTTGGATAACTTAACATACAACCAGGACGTTACAAAATTATTTCTTTGTATTGATTGCGTAATAGTAGAGTTATAGTTGTTATTCTTATTCGTTTTCAGAAAAAGTGAATCACCAAAAAAAAAAATTTCGAAATTCGAATAATTTTTTTTTCTTGCACCGCATAACTCCAAAACCGCATAAAAAAAACCGCATAAAAAGAGAACGAAGTGTATTTTAAAACTGTATAATAATGACACTTTTAGTATATGTCACATATCTCCCAATTAGTTAGAGCCGATGCCTTAAAATATCCTACCTTCTTTTAAAATTTATAGTTTCTATTTGCTACCACCCCCATATTTTGTATATATGCTATATCTTTTTTAATATAACCTGTACACCCTTATTTGTTTTTAAACTAAAAATGGTGACGTCTAAATAAAAATCCAAAGAGCGGTCAGCTGGGTACAGCTGGGGAGAGAGGAGGAAAATGGCAACGCCCAGCCCATGTGCGGCCCCCAGGGAATAATTATAAACAACCCCTCTGTTTAGGACAAGTTTTGGAGGGGGTCAGCAGCAGATGGTTCTAGGAGGTGTCTCTCGGCAGACGGCTTCTGCTTTCACAGAGTCTATCTCTCCATGTCTCGGTGATAAGCATCCAAGTTTGTGTCATGGCCTTTACCTCTGTCCCGTGGGCTGTCCCGATCACTCTCGGTGTTGACATCTCTAGCCCTGCCTCTGCTTCTTGTTGTCCGCGTGTGGGAAGAACATCAACACTCGCCTCACGTACACGACTGCCAGCTTATCGATACGTCGGCACATTTGCAAAAAAATTACATATATATGTTGACTTTTATTTATTACTATAAGTACTGGAATCCCATTCAATACAGTAAGAAAACATATACGAGAATTATGGGACGAGTGTCTTTTGTAGGAAGATTTATTTTAAATCGCTCAAGCTTTCGGGCTGACCGGCCCTTCTACAGGAGATAAGTGAACAAATGGCACATCGGGTACTATATAATGATGGGACTATTTACATATTCAAAAATTAAAATTTTAAAAACTTTTTATAGGGATTTTGCATAACTAAGCAAAGTCGGGAGGAATAATTAGCATAATAGTAAATTATGGACAGAAGAAATTGACAAGTATGATAATAGATATTGGATATAGTAGAGCCTGTAATATCTTATACTGTCTATGAGAGAGGAGGGGGGGAATCTACACAGATGGAGGAAACAGGGCTATGGGAACAGAGATTGGTAGGATTCAGGGAGGTCGATATGTCTATTGATGGCGTGGAAGCCCTGGGAAACGAGAGCTTCCAAGGTGAGGCGCTGCTGCTTGTTGTGTATGCGGCTATAGTGCACAGATGGATTGGCCAGGTCGAAAGAGTGGTTGGTGGTTCGGATATGCTGGTATATGGCTGATTTCTCATCTTGTCTGGAGATGTTTTTTCTGTGTTCCTCGAGTCTTGTCCCTACGCTCCTGCCCGTCTCACCAACGTAGACAACATCGCAGTCAGCGCAGGGAATGGAGTAGACACAGCCAGACAAGAGAGATGGGTTAAATGGGCTATTGCTTTTCGTATCCGGGTTCCTAATGAGGGAACTGATGTTAGGGGAGTTGGAGTACAGGGTCCTGACTCCAAACTTGCTTAGGGCTCGGGCTATGGAGGAGCTAGTGGGGTAATATGGGAGGACACATATGGATTTATATACGGGGTTGGGAGCAGTGTGGTTGGGGTTGTGGAAATGGCGTAATATAAAAGACTTCGGGTATTGGAATTTTATGAGATTAGCTATGACTCTATTGGTTTCCATGGTTTTGAAATCAGAGGTGGAACAGTGGGTGTGAACTCGTTTAGACAGGGTTTTGACTGTGTTGATTTTGTGACTTAGGGGACAGAAGGAGTTGAAGTGAATATAATTGGGTCTGAACGAGTTCTTGTAATGTACTGTGGAGTGGTATCTGGTTGGGGTCCGGATGATTAGGAAATCTAAGAAAGGGAGGGCGTTGTAGGTTTCGGTTTCATGGGTGAAGGAAAGGTCAGGATGGTAACTAATGAGTTTAGAGAGGATATTTTCAACCTGGCTTTTTGTGCATATGCAGAACACATCATCTATGTATCTACGCCAAAGGCGGATATCGGATGGAAAATCTGAGGTGATCTGCATATCTATAGACCGCATAACAATCTCAGCAGCAGCTGAGGAAAGAGGGTTCCCCATTGGGGACCCTTTTATCTGTAGAAAAAACTGGGAGTTGAAGGAGCAGACTGAGGATTGTAAACAGAGATGGGTGAGTTCTATAATTTTGGATGAGGTATGGCTATCGACATGGGAATCAACTAGGAAGGACCTGAGGGAGTCTATAACTAAATCATGGGGAAGGCTAGGGTATAAGGAAACTACATCAAATGAAACCATGACGAGGCTCGGACAAGGAGGGGTACCATGCACATCATTAATGAAAGTACTGGTGGAGGAGATGGAAGTAAGGGAAGGAGTACCTTTTAGGAGGGACGAGAGGAACAACGAAATGAACTTGGCGACTGGAGCCATGGGGGATAGGAAGTGGGCCACGATTGGTCTTAACGGAATTCCGGGCTTGTGGAGTTTGGGTAGGCCATATATATAGGATTCAGTGGCGGTATCGGGGAGAAAGGACTTGTGCTCTTCTGGTGAAATTATCTGGTTTCTTTTCAGACGGTTAAGTTCTTTTCGGACGGAGGAGTATATGGTGGATCTGTTTTGGGCAGAGATGGGTTTGAAAGTGGAGATGTCGGCGAGAACAACCTGTAATTTTTCTTTATAATCTGTAGTATTCATGATAACCGTTTGTGAACCTTTATCTGATTGCATAATGGCTAAATGGTTTTTCTGCCGTAATTTTCGGATGATATCGAACTCAAGAGGGGAGGCACGGGGTTGGGTGGACGGGAGGCTCAGTATGTTTGAGACTGTGTGGCGTATTTTATATTTTTCTGAATTATTGAGGCTGCGGATGCCAGCTTCAACCGCACTGATGATTTTCAGGGGATCTGGCCTAGAGACAGGTCTAAACTTGAGGCCTTTGCTTAGAAGGGTAGTTTCCTGGGGAGAGAGAACCGTTGAGGAGAGGTTAACGAGATTGGAGGAATGGTCGGTGTCATGGAGTTGTAGACGAAATTTAACTGACCAGTAGCGGAGTTTTTTATCGTGCCGGATTCTTATATTTTTCTGTAGACGCTTTACTTCTGCGGTTATATTGGATATGATGAGGGTCAACTGGTTAGGGGGGATTGCCTGGGAGATGATGCATGCGAGCTGTTTGATGGTTTTTGACAGAAAGCGTATGTTGGAGTGGCATCCCTGTATTCTGGCGTGGAGGAGGCGTTTCTGTAGATCGAATATAGCTCTCTGTGAATGCGAGTTGCCAACTGGGTCTTTTACTCTCAAGGACGGGGGAATGAAATCTAAGGCCACGCAACGTTTGTTGAAGTCGAGATGGCATCTCCATGTGGCAAGCTTCAGAGACTTGCGGCGGAAGACAATCAAGTAGTGATCGATGTTAAAGGAAGGCGGGTTCATAACTTTGTATAGAACTATAAGTACTGGAATCCCATTCAATACAGTAAGAAAACATATACGATAATCATGGGACGAGTGTCTTTTGTAGGAAGATTTATTTTAAATCGCTCAAGCTTTCGGGCTGACCGGCCCTTCTACAGGAGATAAGTGAACAAATGGCACATCGGGTACTATATAATGATGGGACTATTTACATATTCAAAAATTAAAATTTTAAAAACTTTTTATAGGGATTTTGCATAACTAAGCAAAGTCGGGAGGAATAATTAGCATAATAGTAAATAATGGACAGAAGAAATTGACATGTATGATAATAGATACTGGATATAGTAGAGCCTGTAATATCTTATACTGTCTATGAGAGAGGAGGGGGGGAATCTACACAGATGGAGGAAACAGGGCTATGGGAACAGAGATTGGTAGGATTCAGGGAGGTCGATATGTCTATTGATGGCGTGGAAGCCCTGGGAAACGAGAGCTTCCAAGGTGAGGCGCTGCTGCTTGTTGTGTATGCGGCTATAGTGCACAGATGGATTGGCCAGGTCGAAAGAGTGGTTGGTGGTTCGGATATGCTGGTATATGGCTGATTTCTCATCTTGTCTGGAGATGTTTTTTCTGTGTTCCTCGAGTCTTGTCCCTACGCTCCTGCCCGTCTCACCAACGTAGACAACATCGCAGTCAGCGCAGGGAATGGAGTAGACACAGCCAGACAAGAGAGATGGGTTAAATGGGCTATTGCTTTTCGTATCCGGGTTCCTAATGAGGGAACTGATGTTAGGGGAGTTGGAGTACAGGGTCCTGACTCCAAACTTGCTTGAGGCTCGGGCTATGGAGGAGCTAGTGGGGGAATATGGGAGGACACATATGGATTTATATACGGGGTTGGGAGCAGTGTGGTTGGGGTTGTGGAAATGGCGTAATATAAAAGACTTCGGGTATTGGAATTTTATGAGATTAGCTATGACTCTATTGGTTTCCATGGTTTTGAAATCAGAGGTGGAACAGTGGGTGTGAACATCAGTTCCCTCATTAGGAACCCGGATACGAAAAGCAATAGCCCATTTAACCCATCTCTCTTGTCTGGCTGTGTCTACTCCATTCCCTGCGCTGACTGCGATGTTGTCTACGTTGGTGAGACGGGCAGGAGCGTAGGGACAAGACTCGAGGAACACAGAAAAAACATCTCCAGACAAGATGAGAAATCAGCCATATACCAGCATATCCGAACCACCAACCACTCTTTCGACCTGGCCAATCCATCTGTGCACTATATCCGCATACACAACAAGCAGCAGCGCCTCACCTTGGAAGCTCTCGTTTCCCAGGGCTTCCACGCCATCAATAGACATATCGACCTCCCTGAATCCTACCAATCTCTGTTCCCATAGCCCTGTTTCCTCCATCTGTGTAGATTCCCCCCCTCCTCTCTCATAGACAGTATAAGATATTACAGGCTCTACTATATCCAGTATCTATTATCATACATGTCAATTTCTTCTGTCCATAATTTACTATTGTGCTAATTATTCCTCCCGACTTTGCTTAGTTATGCAAAATCCCTATAAAAAGTTTTTAAAATTTTAATTTTTGAATATGTAAATAGTCCCATCATTATATAGTACCCGATGTGCCATTTGTTCACTTATCTCCTGTAGAAGGGCCGGTCAGCCCGAAAGCTTGAGCGATTTAAAATAAATCTTCCTACAAAAGACACTCGTCCCATGATTCTCGTATATGTTTTCTTACTTTTATTTATATATAATGAGATTTGATTAAATTTCGAATTTATAAATTATTTTTAATTCCAAATATTTTGTCAGTTTTTTTTTTACAAAAAGTTAATATGAATAATATTCATATAATAAATACATATATTTCTATTTAGGCATAGAGTGATGTTTAAGTGACAATTTATTTTTTTAATGTGCTTAATTGATTTTATTTTAATCATTCAAGATTTGATTTGGCTTTTCATTTTTTTCCTTCTTTCATCTTTTTCAACGCCCAGCTGGAAACAACAAAATATTTAATTCATTAAATAACAAAAATAATATCCATTTTTAAAATTATAATGTGTGATGATTTATATTGAACTACTTAAAATTAAATAAAATAAATAATATATTTTGATATTTTCATGGGAGTTAAATATATATATATATATATATATATATTATATAATCTAAAATACAAATATTTTATTTTTTTTAAAAACATATATTTTATTTTTTCATTCATTGACTGTTCTGCATTTTTGACCATATATTCAAAACATACCATTTTTAATTATTGTTGTTGTAAATATGTAAAGTGAACCCTACCTTTTCTAATGAAAATCACGAATATAGAATTCATTTTCTAAATTTTATATTACTGTGATATAAATAATTTTATATATATTTTTGCTTCTAGAGATTCAAAATAAAAATCTACTTGAAAGGTTAATAATTATCTTCACTTTTCCACGACTGCACCTCTTTATAACAATCAAAAACACAAAAAAATTCTAATCTATAACATAAGTCGACAGGATGCGAACCTGTGCGGGAAAATCCCCTGTGTACTTGATACTGCATCATCAATATCTATTATCCCATTAAAATACTTAAATTATATTCATTATAAAATGTTAGATAATTCCCCAAAAGACAAAATAGGTCAGGTAGAAGGATTTAGTTATCCATTATACAAAATATTAGTTAGGCTTAGCTTAGGTAAAATTACAAAATATCAAGAAATGTTTGTTTGTGATACTCCAATAGAATATATTATTTTAGGTTTACCAATATTTTATAAATTTAGATTACAAATAGATTTCTCAAAAAACCTTCTTTTTCAAAATTATAAATTCTTGTATTCCTTTAATCCAAAAACTGATGACCAAAAGTCATATGCTACCACCCTATGTATTCCAGACCCATACTATGTTAAAAATTCATCTCTTCTAAATATTAACCCATTGTATAATTTTAATTCTTTTGATATACCAAATACATATGTTAAACATATAGATCATAATTCAAATCCCATTATTGCTTCTAACTCATATCACAGTATGCAAATTCCATGCCCTATTGTCAATTATAACTCATATCTAGACCTTAGTAACTTAGATATTAACCCAAATTTCTCAATTCAAACAATTTCAGATATTTTGCACAAATATAAGAATGTTTTCTCTAAACACAATTTTGATATAGGATGCATAAGAACTAACCCAATTTGCATATCTCTTTCAGATAATATTCCCATAGCACAAAAGCCATATAGGACATCTTTTTACAATAATGCTGAAATACAAAAACAAATAACTGAATTATTAAAGTATGGTATTATTAGGCCTTCATCTAGCCCCTATAGTTCTCCTGCATTATTAGTGAATAAGAAATCTGATGCCCCAAATCACCCCACAAGACTCTGTATAGATTATAGGAAAATTAATCAAAAAACAGTTCCAGAACATACCCCAATTCCACTTATAGAACAAATTATAGATAGGTTATCACAGTCAAAAATATATACTATTCTAGATGTTAAAAATGCATATTGGCATATACCCATAGATGAAAAAGATAAATATAAAACTTCATTTGTAACACAATTAGGTTGTTATGAATGGAATAGACTTCCATATGGTTTAAAAAATGCACCCTCACAATTTGAAAGAATTATGAAATCAATTTTCACTAAACATAACATACAGTATGCTTTAAATTATTTTGATGACATTATTATACACTTCAAAACTTATGAAGAACATATTACACATTTAGAAGACATATTAAACATATTTGAACAAGAAAATATAAAACTCAATCTCAATAAATGTAAATTTTTACAAAAAGAAATAAAATTTTTAGGATACACAATTAACTCAGGAAAATATACACCCAATAACACAAATATTGAAGCAATTTTAAAATTAAATAGACCATACAATATTAAAACATTACAAAGATTTTTAGGTACAATTAATATATATAATAAATTTATTCCCCATTATGCACAAATTAGGGCACCATTAAATGAACCTTTGTTAAAAAATGCTGCTTGGTTATGGAGTACAAAACATGAACAAGCATTCCAAACTCTGAAAAATGCACTAATTTCAAAACCTGTACTTTATATTTATGACCCATCAAAACCATGCCATTTAATCACAGATGCCTCAGGTTTAGGAGTAGCAGGAGTCCTGAAACAACCTGATGAACAAGGCATTTTACACCCCATAGCTTATTATTCAAGAAAACTTCACCCATATGAGCGGAATTATACTGCTTCAGAAATAGAAACATTAGCAATAATTAATTCAGTACAAAGATTTCATACATATTTACATAATGTACACTTTACATTGCACACAGATCACTTGCCTTTAAAATGGATCAAAAATGTAAAAAACCCACATGGTAGATTATTTAGATGGTCCTTAATCCTATCTCAATATAACTTTGACATGAAACATATTAAAGTATTAAATAATATAGAAGCAGACATGCTGTCAAGAGCACCAGTATCATTTTACCTAACATATAATGAGTTAAAAGAACATCAAACAACAGAACAAATTAGCAATAGTAAATTTAAAATACAAACTGATATCTTTATAATTAATAGAAAGGGTTTTAAAAGAGCTTATGTACCACAAACATTAAGACACAAATTATTAAACAAAGTACATACAAAACATGGACATATTGGAACAACTCAAATGACTAAAATAATTTCTCCATACTATTATTGGCCACATCTGACTAGGGATATTGCTAATTACACAAAGCATTGTGAAACTTGCCAGTTAAATAAATCTAGGGATAACTGAATTGTTTATGGACCACTACAACAGATGCCAATAGCTACACACCCAAATCATATTTTTTCTTTAGACACAATGGGAGGCTTACATAATTATGGGACAACCAAACACAGTATCCATATGATAGTAGATCACCACAGTAGATTCCTTTGGACCTTTCCAACAAAATCTGTATCCACTGATTCATACATAACTTGTTTAAAAAATTTATTCCAAATTAACAAACCTGAAATATTAATAACTGACAGAAATGCAGCTTTTCTTAGCAATAAATTTAAACAATTTTTAGGAAAAAATAATGTTAAGCATCTACTCACCAGTGCCCATCACCCAGAAACAAATGCAAAAGTAGAAAGATTAAATTCCACTATCATAAATAGGTTAAGATGTGAATATAATCATAATTTAAAGATCCCTTGGACAAAATATATTCCTAATATTACTGAAAGTTATAATGATACAGTACATACCATAACAGGCTTTACACCTAGGTTCTTATACTATGGAATACAACCACAGTATATAGAACATGACACAGAAACACATACACCAATAGAAAAAGCAAGAAAATTAACCATTGAAAGAACCATAAAATCCCATGAACACAGCAAACAGCTTTATGATATTAAACACCCAGAACCCATTTTTAAAGAAGGAGATCAGGTATTAGTGAAAACCTTTATTTATCCAAACACTGGTAAATTAACACAAAGATATATAGGCCCATTTAAAATTTTAAAACAACTTTCTCCTGTCACATATGAAATAAATAAACCCAATTTACCACAAAGAAAACAAACAGAAATTATACACTCAAATAAACTTAAATTATTTTACCCAGAATCAGATTTTTTACTTCAAAATAGCACTAATATAGAAAATGACCCTATAGTAAACCAAAATTCTAGCACAAAGTTAATAGATATTGATGATAAACCATGTTTTTTACAGAAAGGCCATATTTTGGATATGGACAATGGAGAACAAATATCAACCCCAATTCTTTTGCCTACACACATAACTTAATGTCACTTCAAATATCTCTTTATAATCATTTAATTACTCATCCATTTTATTGAAAAATACTTTTATATAATATTTTGATGTATATTTCGTATGACTAGTCAATATTATATTTAATTTTGAATATTGACCGGTCAAATATAATTATTTGATTTATCATCATCTCCTGATATTGTTATAGTTTCCTGGCTTGCGGTAAACAAATGACCGCGTTTTTCTTTTGTTAGATTTTATATAATTAAATTGTTTATTATTAACTGCTGTATTAAATGTAATACGGTAATAAATAATATATTAATCCTAAGGAATGTTGTCTAAATGAATACAAGAATAGAAGCATAAAGGTGAGTTGAAATAATTTGCTTAAGGAACGACGAGGTAATTTTAAATACACAACATATTTACATGCATTTAAATGTTTATATTTTAGGAAAAACTCATTTTAAATTATATTTGTGTAAAAATAAACATTTCTACTGCCATTTAATATTTTGAAATACAGCAGGCATAATGACATAATTATTCATATTTTAAATACCTTTTTTGGCTTCATATAAAATTTTTATATTAATCTATCATTATTATTTCTTATATATAGTTTTATTTTAATTTCATATTTATATAAATTATTTATAAACAAACTTTCTTTTGTTTATTTTGAAAAAATATAGACATTGATTTTTATTGTTTAATTTGTAACTATTTTATAGACATTTTGATTTCGTTTAATTAATTATTTTTGTAATAGCCATTTTTATTTTCAAATTTTAACTTTTTAAAAATTTTTTTCACAGGGGGGAAATATTATATAATCTAAAATACAAATATTTTATTTTTTTTAAAAACATATATTTTATTTTTTCATTCATTGACTGTTCTGCATTTTTGACCATATATTCAAAACATACCATTTTTAATTATTGTTGTTGTAAATATGTAAAGTGAACCCTACCTTTTCTAATGAAAATCACGAATATAGAATTCATTTTCTAAATTTTATATTACTGTGATATAAATAATTTTATGTATATTTTTACTTCAAGAGATTCAAAATAAAAATCTACTTGAAAGGTAAATAATTATCTTCACTTTTCCACGACTGCACCTCTTTTCAACAATCAAAAACACAAAAAAATTCTAATCTATAACATATATATGTAGTATATTTTGAGTTAGATAGTTCACAACCTTCTTCTGATATTTATTACAACCCCATATCTATATAAAAATATGTATCGACCCTGTAACAATGGAAGTGACAAATAAACAAAGAAGTAAAGGTAGACCAGACGACGCCATAAACCAGACGGCGACAATAACCCGGCGCCAAGAAAGTGGCGTGATTATAGCAACCAATGTTGTTTTCAGAGTGACGCCGTTATACGGTCGGTTGGATCTCTCACCCCCCCTTCTATCCGTGAGTAGCTTAGGGCATCCGCGGCGCCCGTGGTTCGACTGCCTTCGTCCGTGGTCTACCTCTACCTCTTGGAGCTACCATCTAGACCTGCCTCTGTCCCCTGCTGTCCCCGTGCGGGAATCCCATCACGCATCCACGACCACGACTGCCCAGTACATTCCACGTCGGCTTGGTCGGGATTACTACATATATATATATATCACAATTTATAACGTTAACATATGTACCACCTAGCCTTAAACATCAAAGCATTTCATCCCAACCACTTTTCCTTATTATAAATAATAAAAATATGTCTCTACATTGTGAATAAACCAACTTGTAACAAATGAATAACCAAGAATTAAAATAAAATGTATCACTTTAAAAGACTGGAAGTAGGTCGGTTAAATAACCTGGGTGACATCACATAGGGTGCAAGCCAAAATTATGTTTCTTCCCCATCCAAACGTGTCAGTCTGTGGCTTATCACCATCTGATTGATCCCCCAAATAAGGTGACCCTCAGAGCAGACAAGAGTGGTCAGAGTTCGACAGATAGTTGACAGATCAGCAGGGAATATGCAGCACTCACGGTCCAGACTCGACTTGACGCTAGGAAATTTCCCCTGAACATCAAGACTTTGTCACCAACTTCCCGTCAGAGCTTGTGTACACCTCAAGTCACCCATGGTTTAAGAACCAACTTTTTCCACAGATTTTGTTTGGGAGCTTCTTGTTTCCGAAATCCATCGTGTGTCCGTTTCATCTTTAGCAAAATGGAAGCCGCTTTGCATGGACTGTAAAACCGAGTGGTAGGTCCCGATTGAGTATCTAGTTAAGGGGGATATATATCCCTTACGATAATATTCTTCGAGATCACGACACATGATATATATCATGGTAAATATTCTGGGTTTATTGAATTAACATATTGTTTTGTATTGTGTCCTCCATTTTTACACTAGATTGTTTTAAAAAATAAGCTTTATAAAAACAATTTCAATTTTTTTTTAAATCTATATTTTTTCATCAAGAGAGAAGATAGTGGGAATTAGAGATGCTTAGCTTAATTCTCTACGAAACTATCTCTTCGCTTATTCTTTTTTCAACCAGCCTATGTAACGTTTAATGGCCGAAGCTTTGCTTGTGTTCTTATCTTTCTTCATGCTAATATATTCTATCTACTTATATTTATTAAACATATATAAAACAAATCTCATATGTTTAAATTAAACATCAAATTTATAAATAATTCATAGGCTCATATACATATTTTTATAAATATCTATCAAAATATATATTTTTCAAAATTAACTAGGTGAATTTAAAGAATTTTGTGTTAAAAATAAATTCCTCTAAAGATTAAGAAAAAAATAATCAGCTTATATTTATTAAAAACTAGCCGAATGACCCGGGCAACGCCCGGGTTTTACCCGATTAAATTTTTTTATTCAAATACTATTCGTTACAATTATAAATTGGCACCGTGGATGTCACTCTTGTGAAACTTCCCGCTCCAAACTTTGTGTCTGAGAAGCGATATTTTTATAGAAAGATGATCTGGCTTTGTATCTTCTGCTCGAATGAATGTTTTTCTGTTAGAATTTTGTTCTTTGCATACTAAAAATGAACTGGCTTTACCCGTGGTCTCTGATTTTTGAAAATGTTCCCGTTATAATTTTGTATCTGATAATCAGGCATGGTACAGCAATATTATCATGATCATTTTCTGAATGAAATACAGCTATTTTTGTCCAGAACCTTTCAATTTCAAATTTTCTTGGCTAAAAATCCGATAAATATCTCTTCCAGATTTTTCTCTATGTCCTGTTGAAACACGTTTTTACATGTACATGTCAGCTGATATTACCTCCCATTTTCACCACTAGAGGCGCTGCTTGCGAGCGAAAGGGCAATTTGGCAACGCAATTTGCAAATAACTCGAAAAATATTCGGGATAGAGACCTGAAATTTCACCATAGGTTTTTACAGATTCTACTCTATATACTGTTAAAATTTCAGTCAGATTAGTTACGTATTGTGGACATGTATAGCCGACATAGATACCCACATACATACATACATACATACATACACTGACTTTTATATATATAGGGATTAATAAATTTCACAGCAGATTTCATCAATACTTTTCTAAAATCGTAATAGATTGTGTAATAATTCTATTCAACAAAACCATTATAAGTCGAATGACAACTTTTAAAAATAAATATTTCAAATTAATATTTTGTGAAATATATTTTACGAAGTAAATAACTATATAAAATATTAGGCAAAGAAATTATATGATAAATTAGAGAAGAGACAAAAATGTATATTTAATAATAATATACTGCATAGTTACTTAAACAATTATGAAATGATTAGAGGTAGGAGGAGTGCCATAGTTGCCATTGTATTGGATAAATTGGAAAAACACATTTGAAAAAATTGTTCAGTGAGAAAAATGAGACCCCTTTACTCTAGTTTCTTATAATAAATGAAGATAGGTAATTGCAATACCCTTTTATTGAATATTTTATTGATACAGTGTTGTGTATTATTTATCATTGAATTTCTATATTCCGTTTTTATCATCATCATCCATGTTGTGATCAAAACATGTTTCGAGAATAAATTATTTTTGTTATTGTGTGTGAACAAATGTAAATATAAAGACATAACATACAGGTATATTTAAAATTGATAAATAGTATTCTTTTTTTAGTTAGGTTATTTTTATGGCAAATATCTGCAAAGGGATATTTTGTTGCTCTTTATTGTTATTTCTAGAAATTTATATATATATATATATATATGTCACATTCTGCTTATAAATTATTTGTAGATGTAAATTTTACGCTGTTAGGAATTATGTAAATATTTGTAACTATATAAAAGAGACGCGTGATTGAAATAAATTGAGTCAGAAGATTACAACGTTTCTATCTTCATTCACGCAAACAATAAGTCCCTGCATATTGGCGTGTGCGAAACCTTAGTATCCTTTCATATATATAATTTTTTTTATTTTCAAAAATAAAATAAAACTACAATTCATGAAAGAATGGGTTTAGAATTGTAGTGATGCGTTTAATATTTCAATAATCTTAACTATATTGTGTGTATGACTTTTTAAAAGAATATAGCATCTACTAATCGATATATAGTGTGAATTTTTAATAGTATTTTTATAATTCATCAATAATGTTTCTGATTTCTCAGAAAAACACAAAATTATTTATAATTGAATATATTTTAAAATGAATAAATTTTGAATAAATGGGTACCTTTCTCTATATAAAAATGAAATTTCTAACCTTGTTCACATTAATATCATGATCCCTCAAAGTGATACATTTTGAACAAAAAGAAATTCGATATCTTATTATGGATTATGATATTTTAAACTGGATAATATACATTTTGGAAAAATAAGTACTTACTTTCCACCCTTCTTCAGTAGATTTTGCACGTCTTCTCTTTTAAAGACACTCTTGACAGTTCCCCAAACATTTGCCCACCATCCTGGAGCCTCTTGTTCTAGAAAATCTGCGTTGATATTTTAGATTTAGATTCTTTAAAATGAACTGGGATCAAACATCAATTACGGGAAATATATAATAAAATAAATAAAAAAGGCATTTTCTAATTTATCCACCTGATCCAAGTACAAAATTCACTTTGTACTATTTTTCATATAAAAAAATGTATGGTAAATATATATATTTAAGGTATCCACGATATATGAGAAAGAGCGGAATTTTATAGAAATTATGCATATAACAATAATTTAAAATATCCTACTTCGAAATTTGATGGGTCAATTATTTTAAATAGTCGAACATAACGGGGTGTGATGCATTTGCGCGCCATCTGTTATCAGAAATTGAAACTATTTTTGACCGAGTTAAATTATTTTTAAAAAATGAGTAACGGCGCGCGCGCTATACAAAATTGTTTAATTAAAAAAATAATAATACCCCTTATAATAGTTTTATTTTTATAACTAGGTGTATATAATTATATTTATATTAATTTATACAAAATTAAATCAATTTAATCCACCAGACCGCTTCTCAGAACTCTCATACTGTATTGGACGATTCTGCTTATATACACAACACTGGAGGATGGAATATCTCAGAAATGGTTTTCAAGAGAACTATGGTGTTGTAAATAAGTGAAAGGCGGTGGTGTAAAATGGAGTGGTTCACCAGGCCTGTGTTTGCGTTAACCCGAGGAAAATGCAAAATAAACCCAATTGTTATAAAATATATTTTTTTCATTTTGCCTATCTCTGCAATTCACTGATTCTTAATAAGGTCTTATTTACATCTTTACATTCAATTCCAACTTCTCTAATTTTATCTTCTCCAGCTTTAGCCTTGACTTCTCTAGATTAATGTATCTTCAACTTAGACTTCTTTAAATTTATCTTCAACTTCCCTGAGTTCTTTGAATTCTTTAACTTCTTAGACTTCTTTAAATTTATCTTCAACTTCCCTGAGTTTTATGAATTCTTTAACTTCTTAGACTTCTTTAAATTTACCTTTAACTTTTCCTTGAGTTCTTTGAATTCTTTAACTTCTTAGACTTCTTTAAATTTACCTTTAACTTTTCCTTGAGTTCTTTGAATTCTTTAACTTCTTAGAATTCTTTAAATTTACCTTTAACTTTTCCTTGAGTTCTTTGAATTCTTTAACTTCTTAGAATTTTTTAAATTTACCTTCAACTTTTCCTTGAGTTCTTTGATTTCTTTAACTTCTTAGACTTCTTTAAATTTATCTTTAACTTCTTAGAATTCTTTAAAGTTTACCTTTAACTTCCTTGAGTTCTTTAAACTTTCACTTTACTTCTTTAAACTTTAACTCTATACTTGATCCACCTTCAGTCACACACCTAACTCCGATCTGATATCTTCTCCTCTGCGCGCGCCTATGCCCTGTCCTCTTCTTCTCCTTCCCCCGGCCTCTTTCTCGCCGCGACTTTTATAGTCTTATAAAGGGTCACGTGGACGGACTCTGTCGTTTCACTCTGTGGCGCATCCCGTGATGTCAGCCATTCGGAGCCTTTTCCCGAATCAAAATCTAAAATTATATATTTCCAACATATGGACATTAGCTTATAGGACAGTAGAATTACTTTCAAATATTTGCATCGAGCAATGCTCTTCCGCAAACATTAAAGACAAGGCCAGTTAAGCATAAATTAACACAAAGCATTAACGCGCCATCTATACATATAAAATATAATACACTGCGGCCTGTGATTGTAAAACGACACTTGAAGTTACACCGCATGAGTTTCTTTTAAACGAAAAATAAAATTTTTATTTCAAGGTAAAATATCGACTATTTTAAACCTTTTTTGAATGAGGTATGAAAGGGTGAATTATGAAGAGTAATGACGAACGGAAAAATAAAAGTGTCCAGGGATGGGAATCGAACCCACAATGTTCCGCTTACCGGGCAGATGCCATGTCCACTAGGCTACACTGGACGTATTTTTCCGTTCGTAAATGATACATAAAGTAACTTATAATACAATATAATACACTGCGGCCTGTGATTGTAAAACGACACTTGAAGTTACACCGCATGAGTTTCTTTTAACCGAAAATCAAATTTTTATTTCAAGGTAAAATATCGACTATTTTAAACCTTTTTAAACCTTACCTCACTAAAAAAAGGTTTAAAATAGTCGATATTTTACCTTGAAATAAAAATTTGATTTTTCGTTTAAAAGAAACTCATGCGGTGTAACTTCAAGTGTCGTTATACATATAAAATAAAAGGATTTAAAAGCACGAATGTTTCTTTTTATACATAATGCAAACTTCTACTGCCCTTACTGCGATGAAAATATATATTGGGAGGGCTTGGCTCATCAGTGGTGAACGCTCCTAGCGGTTTCACCAATTTAATCCAACAGACAGCTTCTCAGAGTCTAATACTGTATTGGACGATTCTACTTATATACGCAAGTTTCTAGTTAGAAGTTTGTATTATGTATAAAAAGAAACATTCGTGCTTTTAAATCCTTTCATTCTAAATGTATAAATGGCGCGTTATTGCTTTGTGTTGATTTATGCCTAACTGGCCTTGTCTTTAATATTTGCGAAAGAGCATTGCTCGATGCAAGTATTTTAATGTGATTCTACTGTCCTATAAGCTTATGTCCATAGTTCTTTTGAAAACCATTTCTGAGATTCCATCCTTCAGTACTGCGTATATAAGTAGAATCGTCCAATACAGTGTTAGAGCTGTGAGAAGCGGTCTGGTGGATTAAATTGTCGAAACCGCTGGGAGGGTTCACTACTGATGAGCCAAGCCCTCCCAATATATTATTTCATCGCAGTAAAAGCAGTAGAAGTTTGTATTATGTATAAAAAGAAACATTCGAGATTTATAGAATAAGTATTTTCGATATATCATATATGTGTGTTTCAATATATAAAAAAACTATTTAAATGTGTATGTGTTTTGTTACTTTATTTATAAAAATATTTTAATCTTAATACGAGTATTTTGTGAATAAACTGGTGTTATAAGATAATGTTGCATGTTTAAATGCTACCCAATATTTGAATAATATAAAATATATATTTGTATTTTAAATTATATTGGTCTGTTTATATTAGCTAAAAAGGCGAAAATGGCTTAATATAACTTTTTATCCCAAACAAAAATTGAACCATTAACAGGAACTAATTATAAAATATGGGCGTTGAAAATCGCCGCAGTTCTAAGAGGAAGAAAATTATTTAAATGTGTAATTCCCGATCCAGAACCTGATATCGAAGACAAAGGATCTTTGAAATTTGGAGTGATAAAAATGATGAAGTATTTGGGATAATCAACACTACGTTGACAAATGAACAAGCTGGAATGTTCATAGGAGAAACAAATGCTAAGAAAGTATGGGACTCACTTAGAAAAACATCACAGGCAATTTGGAAGATAAAATTATTGATATAGGTTCAGAATTAAATATCATTGAAATGAAAGATAAGATAACTGCAGATGAATATATAACAAGGGCAAAAAATATTGCTGTTGGAAGTTCATCATTAGGGCATCAATTTACCTCAAGAGAACTTTCATTTCATATTGCCAGAGCATACATCCAAAGTATTAAAATATTGCTATTGTCTTACGATCTAAGAGAGAGGCAAAAATTGAAGAGATTCAACAAACTCTAAGAGAAGAGGAGTCGAGAAGAAATATGAGATTAAATCATTCAGTTGAGAATGGGCATGAACAAGTATACAGAATTAAAGATAGAAAAGTTAAACAATTTCAGCCAAAAGGATGTTTTGTTTGTAATAAAAAGGGACATCTAGATAATGATTGCTAGTTTCTAGATAAACAGAAACAGGGAAATCAAAAGAAAGGGACTCCTGATTATAGGAACTACAAATTCAGTAGAGAACAATCAAATAACCTAGTGGATACTATGAAAAGTGGAATTAATGAGCAAGCGTTTGAAACATATGTAAAAGATTTTGGAGATTCACCATATAAGAGGAATGATAGGCAAATTTGGTGTATAGATTCAGGATGCACCGAACCATTATCCCCAAACCTAACTTTGGTGGAAAATGTGACAGAGTAAAAAGGTGAGATCAACCTAGCTAAGAAGGGCAAAACTACCCAATCCACAACCAAAAGAGATATGAGACTTACTTACATGCACAAGTGAAGGGCAAGAAAATATTCGCCTCAAAGAGATCTTACATGTTCCAAATCTAAGAAATACTCTCTTGTCAGTATCCGAATTAGTCAACAAAGGAAATTCAGTTTTTTTCAATAAGAATGGATCAACAATTTATAATGGAGGAAATGATTTAGTTGCTGAAGCATATATTAAAGATAGAATATTTATCATGTAAACAAAACAAAGAAATGTACCAATAGCAGAAAATGAAAAATTCATGGTTATAAATACACATTTATCAAATAAAAATAGCAATATAAGTTTATGGCATAAGAGATTAAACCATATGAATGAAGAATACATGAAAAAATGATTCAAGGACATATTGTAAGAGGATTGGATCTAATATTCGAATGGTTACCAGAGTGCGAAGCATGCATAATGGGAAAACTGGTTTAGAAGCTATATAATAGTACAGAAAATTATACAGTTAAACCCCTGCAGTTGATTCATATGGATTTATGTGAACCAATGCCATGTCAATCTTTAGGAGGATCTAAGTATTTTCTTGTTATAGTATATGATTACAGTAGAAGAATCTTTGAATATTTCCTGAGATTAAAAGTTGAGACCTTTGAAAGATTTGAAGAATTTAAAGCAAGAGCCGAAAACCAATTAAGTCTTAGAATAAAAGATGTAAGAACTGACAATGGAACTGAATTTTGTAACTCTAGATTTGAAGGACTTTTCAAGAGAAGTGGGATCCATCACCAACTTAACACCACATACTACCACAAAGTAATGGAGTCGCAGAGAGAGTGAATAGGACTCTTATAGATACAGCGAGAACCTTACAAATTGACTCATAATTACCCATGGAGTTTTGGGCAGAGGCAATAGCTACAGCTGCATACATTAAGAATTGTACCCATCACAGGTCTATTAAGCACTATACACCTATGCAGAGATGGAATGGCAGGAAACCATCGGTCAAACACTTTTGAATATTAGGATGTTTGACACATTGGCTTGAGAGCAAATCGAGAAGAAACAAGTTTTCACCAAAGGGTAGAAAAGGAATATTCATTTGATATTCCAATAAAAGAAAAGCCTACAGAATATATGATATATTGACAAAGAGAATTCATGAAGTCAGATCAGTAATATTTAGTGAAGATAAGAGAGGAATTGATTATGCAAATGATATTCAGGAAGATACTAATTGTGACAATTTGACCAATAAAGGAAATTGTGAAGAAATAGTTGAATACTTTCTTATCTTGAAAGAAGACAATCCTGTCACAGAGAGTGAAATGAAGTCTAAGGAGGATACTTCAGTAAAACCAGGTGGTGACACTGAAAATGACTCAACACAAACTGAACCAATAGAGGAAAGATGCGCAAAAGGAGGAAGAAAGAAAGGAGAAACAAAGAGCATCATAGAAGAACGGCACAAAGCAAGACTTGAAGAACAAGAAAGGAAATTGATTGAAGAAGGAGTTCGACACTAACAAAGAATAAAATATAGGAATTATGCAAACTTAATTATGAAAATAGATCATTATATTCCGGAGAACTTCAAAGAAGCAATAGATAGTGGAGAAGGAGATGAATGGCTCAAAGCAACGGGAGAAGAGCTCAGTGAGATAGAGAAACATGAAGTATGGACACTAGTACCAAGGGAAAATGGCATGAAAGTCATCAATAGTAAATGGGTCTACAGTACAAAGAAAACCTAAAATGCCGGCATATTTAAAAGAAAGGCCAGACTGGTTGCTGTGGATATGGTGTGGATTATAAGGAATCTTTTTCACCTGTACTCAAAAGGAAAGCTTGCGAAAAATAGTAGCTCTTGCAACACAACTGAATTTAATCATAAAGACTTATGATGTGAAGACAGTTTATCTCTATGGTGAGTTAGAAGAGACAGTATACATGAGACAACCAGATGGTTTTATGCAAAAAGGAGAAGAAAACAAAGTTTGTAAATTGTAAAAAGGCCTGTATGGTCTACCACAATCAGGAAAATGTTGTAACAAAAAGATCAAGGAAATTTCATACCAGTTGGGAATGATTAGAACCAAATGTGATCCATGTGTCTATAAACTCTAGAGAGGAGAAGAGTATGCAATAATGGGTCTATATGTAGATGATCTCATCATTGCTGGAACTAGTAAGGAAATTAATGACAACCTAGTCTCAGAAATAGAAAAATATGTTACTCTAACAGAAAAGAAAGATAGCGAACCATTTATTGGAATTGAAATAAAAAGGGCAGAAGATGGATTCTATCTATCTCAGACTCATTTTATTTATACAATTATTCGCAGTTTGGACTGGAAGAATGCAACAGTGTGCAGACACCTGGAGATCAAAATCAAAATGTGGATGAATATTTGACTCCAAGCCAGTAGATGAAAACTGTATATCAGGAAATGATTGGATCACTTATGTACCTTTCTATGGGTACTCGACCGGACATATCCTTCAACGTCAGCAATTTATCTCAGTATAATAATGATCCGAGAGAAATACACTTAACTGGAGTTAAAAGGATTTATAGATACCTGAAGGGAACAAGAAATAAAATGTTGGCATATAAGTCAAAAGACAACAATATCACAATAAGTACTAATGCGCGCTGGTGGACAACTCGAGACGCAAAATCCTATTCAGGCTATACAGTCAAACCTGGCGTCAACTTAATAAACTGGAGAAGTAGAAAGCAAAATTTAGTAGCCTTGTCTACATGTGAAGCAGAACTTATTTCAATATGTGAAGGAATCACAGAAGTGTTATGGTTAAAGGGATTACTAGAAGAACTTTGTGAAAATTTAACTTTCCCAATTACCTTGAAAAGTGACAGCCAGGCTGCAATAAACTGGATACAATCTGACAAAATTACTTCACGAACAAAGCACATAAACCGAAAGTATTATTTTGTTAAAGAGAAATTTCAAAAAGGAATCAAACTGGCATACACCAAAAGTGAAGACATGGAGGCGGATATACTAACGAATAGTCTACCAAAGGACAAACTACGGAAATGTGCAGATAGCCTTGGACTAGCTGATTAGGGCTTACACACAGGGGAGCATGTGTTATATATATTAATCATTTGTTACCACAGAGTGTGTGTAAGCTCACAGGTAAATAGGCGCAAACCGAAACAGAAAAAAAAAGTTCCTTTGTTCAATATTAGTTTCCCTTTTATATTTTGTTCTCTCTCTTGTAAATCAATAAATATAATGCTTAATTAATGTGATTATTGGAATCAGTTTCATTAATAATTCTAAGCAAAGTCAACAGATAAAATTTTGGTTTTAAAATAATCATATATAACAATAGTGGACTTATTTCTACTATTTTACATTTCTGTAATATGACTTCACTGATGAATATGAAGTCAAAATTATGTTTCAGAATATTTACAATCTCATTCATTTCACGAGTAAGTTTTTTTTATAGATATATTTTATAATTTTTAAAATAAAAATGTAAATAGCTATTTATATATTGTAAAAAAACCTCTTACCGAGTGCAGCCAAGAAATTTGCCTCATCTTCATCTTCCACAGTCATGGCGTGGGCCACCACAGAAAAAACCACAAGAACAGCAAGGATCTGAAGGGACTTCATCTGTAAATAAGTATATTGTAGCGTGATTAAATCATTTACATGAATTTTAGTTTTAGATTTTATTGATTTACATAGTTTAGAATTGTGTCAATGCTATATAAATGCGTGTAGCTAAAATATTATAAGTAGACCCTTACAGAAAACAAAGTTCGTTCGTGTTTACCTTTCCTCGCGTCTATTTTTCAACGCGACAATATATTCGAATTAAATTGAAATATTTGAAGTCGTTTGAATAGGTCGCTACACTGCTAAATTGTCCATAGCATAATATCCATTATAAAAATTATAGAAAAATGCTTAAAATTAATTTTAAAAGACATGAACAATACACCTGTGTGTAAGAAATAGTATAAGAGCTTGAAATACTATTTTAATACACAAAAATAACAAATTAGAAAATAATTACTAGTGAAGTAGAGGTGTGGGATTACAGGAGGCAAATATAAAATTAGATGTTCATAAAGTAATATAATCAGTGAAAATACTCAAAACAATAACAAGATATACTAACCAATAAGAATGAGAGTTTTTTGAAAAATATTAGCAGATATTTTTTGTTTGAAGTATGCTTAATACGAAATGACATTAAAATGATTAAAATGCTAAGGAATCTAGATATAGACCTGAAAAGTAAAGTTGCACATTGGATGAATGTTCATATATATATATATATTATTATTATTTTAATTTTGAAGAATTGGAAGAAATAGAATATATTTTGAAACATGGAGAGATGTTCCAATTTAATATAAAATAAAATGGATTTCTTGCTCATTGATACATTGAACGTTAAGTAAAATTAATCAAGCCTCCTGGGAAAAGACACTTTTCCCTGGAGGCTTGATTAAATATTCTTAATATTGACACAAGGGATTAGTTTATTGTATATTGAACGTTGGTATATTGAGAGTTTTGTTCCCGTATGTAGGAAATGCTAAGAATATTAGAGATAACTTATTAAAAATACATACCTTTAATGTAAGAAGATAGGAAAGAATCGAATTCCTCAGCTTATATAGAGATTTGAGGATGTTCTTTAAAATATTCCAACACCTGTTTTAAACTCATATTGTTTCCTTTGTTCAACCATCTGTGAGCTATTGTATGGCGTCTTTACAAAGGATAAAGAGAAAAATTCGCACCTCTCTATATAAAAAAATCATAAAAAACAAAGGCACTAATATATTTGATAAACTATGATATATTATATATAAATATGCAACATACAAAAATTATTATATCAAATTTCACGACTAGAGAGAAAATCTGAACACACTTATTCACATATGAAGGTATAAAAGACAACGAAATGTTGGCATCGTCAAGACAAAGCGAACTTAAATAAACCAAAATGCAAATATCCACAAAATAATATGCAAACTAAGTCTTAAAAGAGAAAACGAAAATATAACGTGGTGAGTTTCTTTTTATTGAAAATACGAGCTTTCAAGCAAAACGCTTTTCTTCAGGTAATCCAAGAAAAGTCTTCATCATCTTGAAAAATAACTCAAGGGAACATGCTAATGTAGCGAATGGTTCTGCTAACACTGAACATGCGTTTACCTCAGCGGAAATGATCTACTCTTCTTCACATCTACCTGAGGAGGATGCGCACATTTGGAACCTTGATTCAGGTTGCACTTCACACATGTCTCCTAGAGAAGATTGGCTTATCAACAAGATTCCTATTGACAATGAAATTAACCTTGCAGAAGAAGAAAGTTTCATAAAATCTGAAGCACAAGGTGACGTGAAATTGTCTACATACACAAGTGAAGGTAAATATGATATTTGTGTTAAGGATGTATTATATGTGCCTAGACTTAAATCTAATCTTCTTTCTGTCAGATGTCTGGTTAATAATGGAAATAAAGTATATTTTGTGAAATGAATAGCTAAAATTTATAACTGCAAATGAGATTTGATAGCTGAGGCTAATGAGGCTAATGTTTATAATTGAAACTTCACCTATAAATTTGTTAAGCACTAAAGATAATTGTTTAGAAGCAGAAGATAAATGTTCAGCTAAGACAATGTGGCATAGAAGACTAGGACACTTGAACGAAGAATATTTGGATAAAATGATGAAGAATAATATGGTAAAATGACTTAATTTTGATTGTCAACATCTCGAAAATTTTGAACCATGTATCCTTGGTAAACTAACCCAAAACCCTTTCAAAGCTATAGAGAATAATCATTCTGAAAGGCCTTTAGAACTTACACATGGATCTTTGTGGTCTTATGCCAACCAAATCACTGGGTGGTGCAAAATATCTGTACGTTATTGTGGATTCGTATAGTAGACGTATCTTTGTATACTTCCTGAAATCAAAGGAGGATGCATTTGATTTTTTTTGTAGAATTTAAAAATCATCGAGGAAATGAAACTAATGTTAAAATCAAAAATGTTAGATCGGACAGCGGAACTGAATTTTCAAATAAAAAATTTCATGAGTTTTTTAGAAATGAAGGAATACACCATCGAGGAACAGTTTTATATTCACTACAAAGCAACGGAATTGCAGAACGCACCAATCGCACCCTTCTAGATAAGACTAGAACTATGTTATTTGATGCTAAGTTACCAACTGAGTTTTGGGCGGAAGCCATTGCAAAAGCCGCTTATTTGAAGAATTGCACACTGGCCAAGAATGATAACATGAAAACTCCCATAGAGAAATGGACTGGACACAAACCATCAGTAGCACATTTAAAAATCTTTGGAAGCCTTGCCTACTATTACATTCCTAAAAATCAAAGAAATAAATTTCACTCTCTTGACTTCTAATGTTTTTGACCAACATGTCCAAGATCATATTACCTATAGAAATGAACAACATGAATCAGATTTCTATAAAATTACACATACCATGGGATCTACTCCAGTAGAACTAAATACTCCAGACAACCCTGAACCAATACCTGAATCATCAGGATTACCCCGAAAACCCGGACGTATTGCAAGAAGAACTAATGAAGATACTCAGGCAAATCATCTCATCAATCTACAAGAGCAGGAAGAGAGGCTGAGAGCAAGTGGTGTAAGACGATCTGAAAGAATAAAAGAAAGAAACGCAGCCAATGTAGCCGAACTATCTTCAACTTCCATGAACATACCTAAAACATATCGAGAAGCCATAAACACCTCATTTTCAGACCAATGGAAAGAAGCAATGTGGGAGAGGAATTCCATTCCCTAACTTCACATAATGTATGGAACCTTGTAACCAAACCAGAAAATGAAAACCTGATAAAAGGAAAATGGATTTTTAATATAAAAATGAATCCAGATGGAAGTATTGACAAAAGAAAGGGTAGATTTGTTGCAAAAGGGCATAATCAAATACCTGGCGTTAACTATGAAGAATCTTTTGCTCCTGTGATGAAGCTGGACTCTTTAAGAACATTGATTGCCATTGCATCACAACAAAACATGAAAATTGAACAATATGATGTTAAAACTGCCTATCTCAATGCGGAACTAAAAGACGATGTGTACCTGGAACAACCTGAAGGATTTGTTCAAGCAGGACAGGAAAATAAAGTGTGTAAACTAAACAGAAGTTTATATGGTTTACCACAATCCGGAAGAGGCTGGAATGAAAAAAATAACCAAATTTTTAATGATATTGGACTCAGACATTTAGAAAGTGAACCATGTGCATACATCCTTCAAGAAGAGGAGAAAACTCTAATAATTAGAATTTATGTAGATGATTTTCTCATTATTGGATCGGAAAGTACCATAATTAACAGAATAGTTGAGCAATTGGATAATCAAATTGTTATTGTTCGAAAAGAATAGCCTTTTTTTTTCTTGCAATCAAAATTGAGGAAAAAGAAAATTGTTTCGAACTTTCACAAGAAGCCTATGTAGAAAATATTTTGAATAAATTTAACCTTGAAGAATGTAATCCAGTAAAAACCCCTGGTGATCTTAATCAAGATCTGGATAATCAATCAGATTCTTCTCCTGTGGACCCTACACTTTACCAAGAAATGATATGTTCTTTGATGTATTTATCAGTGGGAACAAGGCCCGATATAACATTTTATGTTAGTCAACTCTCCCAACACAGCAAGGATCCCAAAGTCATTCACCTTACTGCACTTAAAATAATATATAGATACTTGAAGGGAACAAAAAGCTACAAGTTATGCTTTAACAGAATAAAAAGGAAAATTGAAGTCTTTACAGATGTTAGTTGGTCCTCGACTAAAGACTCAAAATCTTTTTCAGGATATTTAACTGAATTAGGATCTTCACTACTTAGTTGGAAATTTCAAAAACAACCACTGGTAGCCCTGTCAACATGCGAAGCGGAATTAATGGCTATCTGTGAGGGCACTAAATAGTTAAAATGGTTTATGAACTTTCTTTATTAAATAGGTCATCAATCATGTGTTGAAATACCACTTGTTCTGAAGACAGACAGTAAATCAGCAATAGACTGGATTAAATGAACATCTTATCTTTGTAGAAGCAAGTACATTAACAGAAAATATTTCTTCGTGAAAGATGAAGTCTCAAAGGGAAATTTGAGGATCTCCTTCGTGAACTCAGAAGCTCAAGAGGCGGAACTTCTCACCAAGAGGCTGCTGGGAGACAGAATTCAGAAACTGCTTGTAAATACGAGGTGTGTTCAAAAGGAATCGCGACTTTTGTGTTTTTTCAAAAATTATTTATTTATTCGTGAATACCTATTTTGTCTCCTTCAAAGTAATCCCCATGAGATATTATACACTTGTCGCAACGTTTTTTCAAAAAATCAATTTTAAAGAATCTTTTTCAGCTCCTTCTTCGATGCCGTCTTTATCTCGTCAAGCGTAGCGTAACCTCGTCCTTTCATGGGCCTCTTCAGTTTAGGGAACAAGAAAAAGTCACAGGGGGGCAGATCTGGAGAATACGGTGGCTGCGGCATCATTAGTGTGTTGTTTTTGGTCAAAAGATCGCGCACAAGCAACGATGTGTGAGCAGGGGCGTTATCGTGGTGCAAAAGCCAATTTTTGTTCTTCCACAAATCCGGGAGTTTCTGGCGGATTGCTTCGCGCAAATTGCTCATAACTTGCAGGTAATATTCGTTATTAACCGTTCTACCCTGTGGCAAGAACTCATGATGCACCACGCCCCTGCAATCGAAGAAAACTGTCAGCAAAACTTTCACATTCGACCGAACTTGGCGCGCTTTTTTCGGTCTTGGTTCGTGCGGCAGCTTCCATTGAGATGATTGAGCTTTGGTTTCCACGACATAACCATAAACCCACGCTTTGTCACCAGTTATGACCCTCTGGAGCAAATTTGGGTCGTCGCGGGCAGAGTCCAACATCTCATTAGCAATGTTCATGCGATGCTGTTTTTGGTCGCAATTGAGCAATTTTGATACGAATTTCGCGGCGACCCGTCTCATGCCAAAATCATTGATAAAAATCGAATGGCACGAGCCAATCGATATGTTTAGGTCCTCAGCAACTTCTCTAACGGTGATTCGACGATTGGCCAATATCATTTTCTCCACTTCATTAATTTTTCGTCTGTTGTTGAAGTGCTCGGGCGTCCGGCACGCTCTTTGTCGTTCACATCTTCTCGGCCTTCTGAGAACATTTTGTACCACCGATAAACGTTGCTTCGGTCCAAAGTAGCTTCTCCGTATGCCACAGTCAACATTCGGAATGCATCCGCGCACTTAATTTCGTTTTTCACACAAAATTTAATACAGGTTCTTTGATCCATTTTTTTAAATAGGTAAAATCGAAGACGATCCAAAACACCTGCAAGCAAGCAGCTGTCAACAATTAAGTGAACATTCAAAATGGCCGAGCTTGACGGCATAAGTGAGAGACATGAGTACCAACATAAAGCCACAAAAATTCGAAATTCGAATATACGTAACCCGCGAAAATTCAAAATTCGCGATACTTTTTGAACACACCTCGTATGTAGCAAAGGTGAAGATGACAAACCATGCTAACGAGTTCAAACACAATTATCTCATTCAAACTTATATTTCACAATTAAAAAAATAATATAAACAGCCAATCCACTTCTTGGACATACTATTAATACAGAACCCCCAATGCTTACCTCACTACAGTCCGTTCCCAGAGAAACTTCAAGCCAAAATATGCCTCTGCATACCTAATATATTTCATTAACAAACACACTTATTCTCCCCGACACCCTCCAACCCCTTCTCAAGCAGTTACCATATCCCTAAAATCTCTAAAAAGGCATTAACACTTTCTTCAGCAATAGTCCCACCCTATCCACCCGGTTAAGCACCTAATAACCAAACCGAGTACATCATTTAACTTATTTAACAAATCCTGCGTGGACTACTCGGTTTCCTGCGTTCAATGTGATGCTACGTATGTGGGAGAGACAGGCCATGATATAGGTAAACTCGCAAAACCTTGTGCAGAACCTGATGGAAAAAAATTAAACATGGTAGGAAGTATATTTTCATATATAAAAATTGACAAAAAAAAGCATTATAGCACAAATTTGTGATTCTGAAAACGCATTTAAGGACATTAATTTTTGGAAGAGATTTCCTTTAAAAATGAACGCGAAAATAGATTGCAAACAAGAAATAATAAAATACGATCTGACGAATATTCATGACATAAGCAATAATGAACTGAAAAAAAAAAGCGTTGAAGATACTGTTATACCTGAACTGTCTATTAGATTGATTAATGCCTCCATAGAAGCAGAGGATGGCGAATATGTCATCGAAGAGAACAACAAAATGATTCAAACAAATGGCCTTCGATTGGCAAAAGGTTTGCTTACAGTCACGGATAGGAAAACTCATATCTGGATAACGAACCCTTATCCTCGACCTTTAAAAATCATAAAAGACCAAACATTGGCTTATGGAAGCCTTTCTGCAGAAGTAAAGTTCATAGAGAAGTTAGAGCAAATTAATAATGACGAAATCTAATTTCAGATTAACAAAAATTCATTACATAAAGAACAAGTTGTGTTGTGATGCTCTATTTTTCCTATATTTTATGTATTATATCTCAAATTTAGACCAACTATTCACTTTTTTTGATTCACTAGTTTATCTCATGCAATACATTTTAAAAATATAAGATTTTTTAATATTTGTGACATTTTATATTCATATACTATGAAAAATATCTCAAAATTATACCTAAATTAGCGGCCTTTGTTCTTTTTTATCTCAATCAATAAATCTCAAAATCAAACAGAATTAAACACATAACTTCAAAATTTTGGAAAAGTTAATATAGCTGAAGATTTAATAGAGCTTAAAATTAGAAAATACTTCATTTTTTGCATTCAAATTCATGATTTTATTCAATATAAGTTAGTAATTTTATTCACCCATCCTTTTATTTTTAAAATGTTATTCTTCCAAATTTATTGTATTTAGTTTTTTATTCCTAATACATATAATGCTGACATGCTAGAGTATTAGGTGATGCAAAAACATAGTTAATTGAAAACTATTCCAGAGGACATTGTCCTGCCCGGAGTGATGTGTTCAGGTCGAGAAGCAGTCCAAGATGTACTGGGAGATCTCATTGAGGCCGGAAGTAATGAAACCAGCCATTATTCCACGTCCTGATGAAACACAGCAGCAATGTGGAGTCTACTAGAGCCGATGATATTTTACTTCATCCTACAATATATCCATAATAATTCACTAGGAAAAAATAAAGGAACAAATCTTACGAAGAAAATATTGATGTAAACTCTGCCTTCTAGTCTAGAATTCACCAAATATATCACTGAATCTACAACTAAATACTGTATGATGTCATCTACTGCCAGAAATAATAAGATATATAGCCACACAGCTGTATCTGTAACTCTATTCCTGAGTTACCAGTCGCTGCCCAACACCAATGAGGCAACAAATATCCAGCTACAGCTCTATCTTTCCTAATCTGTAACTCTACTGGCTACTGAGTTACCAGTCGCTGCCCAACACAAGGCACTCGGGGCGAGTGTCCGCCCCGAAATCGGATCGTTAATCCGTAGTTGTCTCGAGAGCGCGTGGAAATAGTGTCTATACCCCAAAACAGAAAGATGACGCTTCGCCAAACTTGTAAGGAGCCTACACCAGCACGCCCCATCAACCTAATTCTTATTCAGTCCGGCCTTTACTGAAATGGCCTTCACTGGCATTCCGAATTCTGTTACAAGAGAGTGCTACACCCTGGTTCACATGCGATGTACACCCATTCTCTCAGCCTGGCAGAGAACAACCGTAGACTTCTAGCCAAACTAATTGTTAAACTTTCCCTCTCCGTAAATTTGTACACTTGCATTGTTAATTGAACTGAACGAGTGTTAAAAATTGTTGTAAATTTGTCAGTTTTTGGCCATCCTGACAAATGTTTAAAAATTATTCAACATTAATGGTCATTGGGGTTTAAAAAGTGTACAAAATTTAATAATCTCATGTGGTCGAGAAGTATATTGAAAATTGAGGGCAAGGTTTGTGAACAGACAGAAATATATATGGAAGCAAGTTAAATAGAGGCTTTTAAAAATAATAATGGTTTGTATCAAGTTTCTCTTTACATCCTATCACAATGGAAATTGCGAATTTTATAACGTTAATAACAATAATTTTTTGTTCTATTTTACCAAGTCAAATTTATACACACTGAATAGATGTTTTAAAATATAGGAAGCAATAGTCTCAATCCTTCCATCGATTTAATCGAACAGACCGCACTCTTATTTATTATGCTGATTTAATCACGTAGTTTGATGTTTAATTACCTCAATGGCGTTTAAATTAATTAATAGAATATGTTTTTGCTTTTTATAAATTATATGGACATAAAATTTGCTTCGAGCACGCATCAACCTGTTTAAGCAATATTATTCGACCACAAAGCATCTTTCCTTTAGTATGAACAAATAATTAGCGATCACAGGTATGATAAATTCACATTTTTCACAGATAGAAGGCGCTGTGTGTTTAAATAAATTACCACAAATACATATTATACAGCCATGATAATAATCGCTGGTAATTAGAGTGTTTCCACATGCGGCTACACAGGTAGAAATAAAGTATTAAAGAAAAAAAGAAAACATTTGAAACTTCTATATATAAATAAACTTCCACTGTCCTCTTACTGTAATGGATTGGTTGAAAACCGTTTCTAAGATTCCACCCTTATATGCAGCGTATATAACCAGAAAGGTTCAATTCAGTGTTAGAGCTTTGAAGGGGTGGTATGGTTGATTAAATTACCAAAACCACAGGGAGGGTTCACCACTGATGATACAAGCCCTCCCTTCATCACAATATGGAAAGAAGAATATTATTTTATATGTAAAAAAAAAACTTACGTGCTTAATTTATTACTTTTCTTATAGATGGCACGTCATTGCCCTATAAGAAAGAAAGTATACTTGTACTTACAAAGTGATAGAGGTCAGTTTGGTTAGTTTCGCCCACTGGTGGGGATGGGCTCGTGTAAGAGAGAGAGAGTCAGAGGATATAAAATATTAAATTAATATTTGTAGGGTTCTAACACGGCCCCTATTTGTCCTCACAATATATCACTTAGTTACCTGTGCTGCTCAAATATGAAGCGAGAAAACGGCATGAAAAGATGCCTAACACGGGAATCCATCTAAAAATAGGAAGTTTGATATCATATTCACCTACTAGATTTAAAAGAAGAAAACATAGTATTTGCTAGCAGTATACTATTGGATACTTCATTTATAACTCTTTGTTCACTAATAAAATGTAGGTTACGTAAATAAAAATGAAAACTAGAGGGTTAAAACGAAAGACTTATATAAAGATACTACGGGGAACATAGGCCCGGGGTTCAGTTCCACACTACCAGTGATCAGTAGAATGGCAATCACTCTTATCAAGTAGGCAGAAGAATACTTTTGAGTTAGCGTAAGGTAGCAAAATGGGTACATTGTGTTATTGTAAGATAGTTTTTCGAGTTCAACGTACTTTTCAACGAGATATTTAGGCTCTTTTATGCAAACGATAAAAAACAATGCAAGTACTATATATGTTAATTTCATCTTTTTCTCTTGGTGTCTGATTATAGAAAAACAGTATAGCTTTTGAGGCTACGGTATCCTCTGTAATCCCTGTGGTAAGAATATGTTTGGGGTATAGTATTAATAAGTTAATTATATCTTTATATTTAGGTTCATTAAATATTAAAGTAGATTATTAAAAGAATATTTACCGGGAGCGAACGCACGTGCTGCTTGCAGTTTGGCTTCCTGGCGGCGAATCGGTTCTACTATCATTAAAGATCGAGGTATCTTGATAATTAGTATTTCTGATGCTTCACAGATGGCTATAAGTTGTGATCTGAAGACTGAACACAGATCAGGATTTGTTATGTTTATTTTCTCAATGTAATTTGTGGTTTCAATGAGACTGCCACTGTCAGTGTGCTCAAATCGTCTCTGCTACCACGTCGGTGTGAATAGGTAAATATATTTCTAGAAATGTCATTATTTATTTGTGAAGATAATTGTTTTAAAAGCATGTATTTTGTATTGTATGTTGGTGGTTTTAATCAAAATGACATTACAAACAATATCTAGTAGTTTTCACATGGAGGAAAAATTTCTGGTTAATAATTATCTTCTGCTTTATATTTTTGATATATGTTTCTTTTTGCCAGGTAGAGGGGCCTTCTTTTTAAAATATTTTATTTAACTTGCTTCCCGTCCGTCCGTCTATCCACATATCTTGCAATCGATTTTTAATATACTTTCAGAGCACGTAGGAATCTGAAAATTTGTACACTTTTCAGAACCCGATGCAAGTTGACAAATTTTGAGACTTCTGGTTGGCCGGAAATGGATAAATTGTCAAATTGCCTTCAAATTTTGTAAATTAATTTAAATATACTTACAAATCAAACGAAGTATATACTGTTAACACTCACTCACTCCAATTAACATTGCAAGTATAAAAATTTACAGATTTCTTGGTGGTCGGAGTGGCCAGGAACAAACAAATTTCTATATTACTTTTTATATCTTGGGTTACATCCCTTGCAAGGAATTAACTAATCCACCGAGAGCAATTTTCCGTCTATTTAAGGTCTAATCCTTAGTAAACCTTTTATTCTAAGTTTTGTTAATTTATGACTAAAAACTAACAAAATAATTAATAAAAAGTACATTTTAAAAAGCTCTTATCGAAATGCACTGAAAAGGAAAAATAAAATATTTTTTCTTTTGTCATTGAGCCATCAGATGTATCTGATTGAGATCAAAAGCGGCGGGAGAAGATCATATTTAAAAAATATAACAAACATTTATAAAAATTACCAAAAGGTTGCTACAAATTAAAACACATTAGGTTCGATATTTATGAAGATCTTCCCTGACACTTTTATTTTCACTAAATTACATCTAATGGCTAGATGACAGAATACAGAATATATATATATATATATATATATATATATTTTTAGTGCATTCAAATAAAAACCTTTTAAGAATGTATTTTTATTTAATAATTATTAAAATATTTTATTCAACTTGCCTCCCTTTCTGTCTCTCTTTCTGTCTGCCCATCTTTCTGTACACAAATATTTTATTCGATTTTCAGTATACTTCTAGAGCATTTAGAAATCTGATATTTTGTACACTTATTAAAGTCTGATGACAATGTAAGTTGATGAATTTTCAGAATTCTTTGTTGTCAGATAGGCAGGAACTGACAAATTTTATAATTGTAAAACGACACTTGAAGTTTCACCGAATGAGTTTCTTTTCAACGACAAATTAAAAACTTCAAGTGACGTTTTACAATTACATGCCGCAGTGTATTATATTAAATTGTATAATTACCTCTTTTTTAAAGGTGTATTTTCATTTATTAATTATTGAGACTTAAATTGGACTCCAAATTGAGTACGTAATTGGATGTTATGAGCTTGTTTCCATAACTTCTGATATTGTTTAGAAATAGAGAAATTTGTTCATTCCCGCCCCCTCCGACCACTCAGAAGTCTGAAAATGTGTACTTTCATTATTCATCGAACTGAGCGAATTTTACAAGTTTAATTTTTATATTTTGATTAGTAAGAGAATAATGAAATTATATTGGAAATTTTGTAAGGCAATTTGTCTGTTTCTGGCCTTTCTGAAAACCCGAAGCCTGAAAATCTGACAACTAGCATTATCATTAGGTTACAACAAGTGTACAAAATTCATATTTTTATGTGATATAAAGGTATATTAGAAATCAATTATAATATTTTTCGACAGACACACATGGAAACAGGTTGAATAAAAGCTTTTAAAAAAGAAATAATCAATTACAAAATTACAAACTTCCAAAACCTCGTAGTTTTATTATTTTATTTTAAAAAATAGCCATAGTTTTTAACATGAGTATAGCAGAGTTGTTGTATGTGACAGGGCTTTAGAAATCAGGATCTTGCCTCACTACATATCCAAATACTGACATACTGACATTCCTGCGATATCTAAAACTACAAACGACCTTCAGTTAGGACATCTGAGAACAAGGAGCCACGGCAGTGGTGTGGATTTCCAACAAGGCCAATGAACAAGATGTTTTGGGATAGATCAAGACTAAGAAATTCAAGCCCAAATGCACCTTGTGAGTATGGTTCATCTATAGATAATGTCGCTGCGACAATAGGGATAGTCAATGTAGGTGACTAGTATCAAACTGGAAAAATCATAGTGTGGATGACCAGCTCTTTTACTTCACACCAACATTAATTGAGAGTTCATAGGAAAACCAAATTGAAATTAGAGCATTCTTCTTTGAAATGACATCAGTTTTGGAAAAAGTTTGCAGAATCCACTTAAATTATATTGCCCGTGAATTAGGAATAAGAGGGAAATATTTATTCAGATAGGTGATTACTTGGACAAAGTAAATTAATTGTTCGATACAATAGAACAAATTAAAAATTAACAAGAAAATAATATGGGATCCACATGATCAGTATTGGGCCTGTTGCTCTTCTTTCTCTACACCATCAATATCCACAAACATTTGAATTTATTAAGGAGTAGTAATGTATTACAATATTCTATTCCAGTCGCACCCTATTTGCTTATTTCTCGATATCATTTTAAGATTATTTTCTAACTCAAATATATATATTTACATACCTAGTTTAATTTCTCACATTGTAATTCTATCTGCCATCATGTTAGTTATAAATTTGCATATAACTTGTGTCTCTTTGTACTTCTATATATTGTCATTCATGATGCTTCATCTTCATCCATTGAAATCTAGCGGAATAAATGTATTATTCACAATAACCTCCTTTTTGTTCTTTTATATTATCGCATTATAGTAATTGTAATTGGAAGGTTGTTCTCTACATCTGATAAAAGTGGCTATTCTGATGACATAGTCCTATGGAACACAACTGGAATATCGAGCACAATCTAAATAAATCGCAAGTTGTCATAGAATATTGGGCCATACTACAGCTCTACTCAACCAAAAAAAAATGATACCACCTTCACTAGAGACAGAAAAAAAAAAAAGAAATAAAATTACACCCACATTATTCCAAAATAGTAAATTACTAATAAAACCAATAATCCAAAATTTCTTAAAGTACATTTGGGCCCAGAACTTTATTTTACAAAACATACCACATGAACATCCAATAGAGTACAAGAACAAACAAAGCTAATAACGAAATCGGTAGCAGTAAATTGGAATCAAAACCCAAGACCACCTTCATCAGTGTCGTCAGACCTGTACTGGAAGATGCATTCCCAATTTGGAACCAGTTTCCGAAACAAAAACTCTAAAGCTTGAAGAAAGAATACATCTCACAAACACAAAATTCAACAACAAAATTAGAAACTGTAGTAAAAGTAATATCTCACAATAAACATTTAAATCATGGAATAGGAAAACTAGACTGCATCGCTCCTTGCGACCACAAAAAAATAAAGAGACGAAAAAAAAAACAGATCAAAATAGAACACCAAAACAAAACTCACTATAAACAACTTAAATCACCTCACATTTTGACCTCAACACTTCAATATCCCTAAACCTCATTGAACCCTTCTCAAAGAAGAACTTTCCCAACAATTAAAAAAATACCCCAAGTACAAAAATTGTATTGATATTTCCAGATCTTGCCATAGCCTACACAGCTGGTTCCTCTGATGAAATACTGAAAGATGGATAATTGTTCTACTATTACCAGACAATACTGAACTAGCTCGAAGTATCGATACAGGGAGTGGAGAATATCCTCAAAATATACAGCAGAGCTAATTGCTGTTAAAGTAAGCCTGAATTTATATTTTTTCTCCGAAGATAACAAAACTTAGGGAAACATTATTTTTTTCATACTCAAAACATGCCTACACATAATGAACAGAGAAACATAAATATAGTCATATTCATAGAATCCATCTCAATAGGCAAACAGTACAATGGATACCTGCCGAATTGGTATAGAGAGCAATGATAGAACTTATAGCTTGGCGAAACAAGGAGTACGGAAATCGTAACAAACTAATTATAAACCTTCAAGGATGTAAATACTAAAGCAGAAACAAACCCCCTAAAACCAATCCAAATATCACAGCCAATCTGCAAACTTGATAGAGAAACACCGACCAGCATTTCCTGAATAAGAACAGAGCATTTTAAATGAATGAAAATAAAAAGAATACGACAACACCCAGCTAACTCCAGATCACATATTCAGCTGCGAATCTGGGAGAACTTCAAGGCAGCAGAGGACCTGAGACCTCAGTGATTTTACATAGAGTACATAGACCAATTTGACCTGACCCAAGGACAAGACACCACCATTACCAGGAAAACAATAACAGCTTTATATAAAAGTAGATTTCCCAGTTCATACAATGATTGTAACTCGTGTTTACTCTCGAGTTTCACGACAAGTCAATATCTTTATACTTGGATGGACTTTTGATTTATTGTAAATATATCTTTGAAGGTTATTTATTCAATAGGGGCTGTATAAAAGGTCTTAATACTTGAGAAATTTCTCTATTAATTAATAAAAAAAACTTTGTTTCAGAGTCGTGGAATATATTTTATATAGAATTTCCGCAATTTTCCCAAGCATTTAGAAAATATATTATGTAATACATTTATTTGGTATTCGAATTGTATATAATTTTCATATAAACTTTTTAATTTTAATATAAAAAAATTATCAATAGCTATTTTTCAAACAATTACAGAAGGTCCATCAACCAACTCCACGGGCGATTCCTCAGCGATCAAAATAATGAGAACCCAGGTCAGTTCTTCGTCATTAAGAAGTAAATCATATTTCAATATCAAGAAACTAATTTGATAATATGCCAATGTTGTAGAAATTTCAGACCTGATCCTTCATACGCGATTCATCCATCATATGCCATTTTTAATATGTAGAATTATTGATAAAAGCAAAATGTGAAAACTCGAATTGGAACTTTGAACGATTTATCTTCTTAAAAATCAATTTAAAACCTCTAAAGGGAACAAGATCAATTGTAAGTCGTTATTTTTAAGCGCTGTTATATACCCTCACACCTATCACACCGAAATCTGGAAATGGATATAAGCCACGCGAATACTTGATAATTAAATAAAAATAAGAAAGAATCTTTAATTTTAGAGAAGAAATGCCTAAGAATAACAGAATGTACAATTTACAAAATGTATTATATTATTATCAGTCGATTCTGAAAGGCAAACCAAAAATCATGTATTAATTAAATTCACATACAAAGATTTGCATAACAGAAGGGAAGAGATTAGGTAACCAGAAAAACATAGAACCAGTCAAACCTTCATAACTGGTACTTTCTTCATACAGAGAACTTTGCATAAAGACAACTGTAGACGTTGATAGCAGACCATGATGTCTAACTTAATATATAAATATAGTCAAATTAACTCACAATTATATATTTATAGCACTCCTGAACATCAATATATTCTTTAAATATAAACCTGTTAACCTATCCCACGATTTATTATGAAATTATTATATATATTTATATACAGAATTAATTGTGTATATTTATGAAAATATTAAAACTTTTTTCTCTATGAATGTATTGTAATTTTTTCTGAAATTTTTCAATTTGTCTTTTATAAAATTTATTGCACTTGTATTTTCTTTAAATTATTGTTTTGGTCTATTTTTGAAGGTAATATATATATATTAAAAAAGAGGCACCTTTCCCTTTAATGCGCATAAGAAGGATGGCACTATTGCATCACCCTAGTAAAAAACTTCATTAGTAATCATAAGGAATGAGCCACAACGCCGGATTTGGCAAATTCAGACAAAAAGCCAACCTGTATACCTTTTTCTTTATCATCACTAGTAGAGTTTGTTTTTCAATATTGTGATGCAATAGTGCCATCATTCTGATGAACATTTAAAGGAAGAATTGCTTCTTTAGGTTAATGAATATCATCTTACCGTAACTTCATGTTATATATATAAATACAAAAATAATTTCCACAACACACAATTTGTAACCAACCATGGTAATTTCGGAAGTTTTCTGGAAATAATCCGTGCATCGGAGGATCCGTGCTGTTTTTGTGGATGCCGCACTCAAGATTCCACTCACCTCTTACTTAAGTGCCCAGCATTTCAAGACTACAGACTTAATAACGGTATTCTCTGTACCGATCCAAGAGAACTGATATCCAGCAGGGATTCATACATTGTATTCAATAGATTTTGTAAATTTATATCAAAGTTTTTAAATAATCTCATGTGTTAGGTATAATTAACTATGTGCTGTATATATGAATTTTTTTTTAATTTTCTCCTTTTTTCTTTATTTTGAGGTGTGTTTAAATTATATTACCAATGTATATAGTATGCTTGTTTGAAATCAATTTCAAGAATATGGTAAATGCCTTGAGCATATGTTAATAGATTCTCCCTCTCTCTCTCTCTTGTATTGCTTTCCTTTCCGCGCAGTGTCCTTGGCGGGACATCGCGCTTTGTATTTACAGTTGAATAAAGTTGAATATAAATGTGTGAAAAATAATTTTAAAAAAGAAAAATGTTTCCAATATATTTTTTAGTAATTATTGTAATTGTCTATGTATGAGCATATTGTTTTTATCTACATCTCTGAAATTATTAAACTTTTTTTTCTGAAACGATTGTAATAGTCTATATATATCTGCATGTATTGTTTTTAATCTCTATACCTGAACGTATTGTATTAGTTTATTTTTAAAAGAATTGTCTATTTTTAAAAATTGTACTTATAATTTGAAAATATTTTACATTTCTGAGACTATTACATTTCTTTATTTCTGAGTGTATTTTTGTCTATCTCTAACATTATTATGTATATTGTATAAATATATTTCTCTAATTATTGTATATATCAATTTCTGAATGTTTATATATTGTTTATATCTATTTATTGTATTTTTCTTAGAACAATATTATTTCCATGAAACTATTGTATTTATCTCTATTCCTGATATCCTTGATTTCAATTATTTGTGAAAGTTTCGCTGTTTGTATATTTAATTAAGTATTTCATTTAAATATTTTATAAGTATTGCTTTTATTCAATCCAAATATATTATTTATTTTTCAATGTATTGCATGAATTTATTTCTCAAATTTTGTAATAATCTATTTATGAGTGAAAGTATCGTAGAAATATGTTTTTCTGAGAGTGATTCTTTAAACCAATTTCTTTATTTAATAAAAGATTATCATTTTTAAATAAATTTCTGTTGACTTTGCTTATAATTATTAATGAAACTGATTCCAATAATTATTAATTAAACATTATATTTATTGATTTACAAGAGAGAGAACAAAATATAAAAGGGAAACTAATATTGAACAAAATATTTTTTTCTTTCGGTTAGCGCCTATTTACCTGTGAGCTTATACACACTCTGTGGAACAATTAATTAATATATATACAACACACCTCCCCTGTTTGTAAGCCCTAATCAGCAAGTCCAAGGCTATCTGCATATTTCCGTGGTTTTTCCTTATAGTCCACATCATATCTTTGATTGCATCCAACAGCAACTAGTCTGGCCTTTCTTTTATATATGCCGTCATTTGATGTTTTATTCGTACTGTAGACCCATTTATTATTGATGAGTTCATACTATTTCCCTTGGTACTAGTGTCCATACTTTATGTTTCTCTATCTCACTGAGCTCTTCTTCCATTTCTTTGAGCCATTTATTTCTTTCTCCACTATCCATTGCTTCTTTAAAGTTCTCCGGAATATAATGATCTAATTCTCTCCCCCCCCCCATATTTTAAATTTGCATCATTCCTATCCTTTATTCTTTGTGAGCGTCGAACTCCTTTTTTCAATCAATTTCCTTTCTTGTTCTCCAAGTCTTGCTTTGTGCCGTTCTTCTATGATGCACTTTGTTTCTCATTTCTTTCTTCCTCCTTTTACACATCTTTCCTCTAACGGTTCAGTTTGGGTTGAGCCATTTTCAGTGTCACCACCTGGTTTTATTGAAGTATCCTCCTGAGACTTCATTTTACTCTCTGTGATAGGAATGTCTTTTTCAAGATAAGAAAGTTTTCAGCAACTATTTCTTCAAAATTTCCTTTATTTGTTAAATGATCACAATTTGTATATTCCTGAATATCATTTGCATAAGCAATTCCTCTCTTATCTTCACTAAATTTTACTGATCCGATTTCATGGATTCTCTCTTTGTCATTATATCATGTATTCTGTAAGCTTTCCTTTTAATGGAATGATCAATAAATATTCCCTTCTACCCTTTGGTGAAATTTTGTTTCTTCTTGGTTTGCTCTCAAGCCAATGTGTCAAACATCCAAATATTCGAAAGTGTTTGACTGATGGTTTCCTCAATTCCATCTCTGCATAGGTGTATGGTGCATAATAAACCTGTGGGGGGTACAATTCTTAATGTATGCAGCTGTAGCAATTGCCTCTGCCCAAAACATCATGGGTATTTTGAGTCAATTAGTAAGGTTCTCGCTGTATCTTTAAGAGTCCTATTCACTCTCTCTGCAACCCCATTACTTTGTGGTGAGTATGTTGTGGTAAGTTGGTGATGGATCCCATTTCTCTTGAAAGGTCCTTCAAATCTAGAGTTACAAAATTCAGTTCCATTGTCAGTTCTTACATCTTTTATTCTAAGACTTAATTCGTTTTCGGCTCTTGCTTTAAATTCTTCAAATCTTTCAAAGGTCTCATCTTTTGATCTCAGGAAATATACGAAGATTGTTCTCTTGTAATTATCTCTACTATAACAAGACAATACTTAGATTCTCCTAAAAATTGACATGGCATCGGTCCACATAAATCCATATGAATCAACTGCAGAGGCTCAACTGTATAATTATATGTAATATTATATGGCTTCTGAACCAGTTTTACCATTATGCATGCTTAACACTCGGGTAACCTTTCGAATTTTAGATCCAATCCTCTTACAATATGTCCTTGAATCATTTTTTCATATATTCTTCATTTATATGGTTTAATCTTTTATGTCATAAACTTATATTGTAATTTTTATTTGATAAATGTGTATTTATAATATGACATTTTCATTTTTTGCTATTGGTACATTTCTTAGTTTTGTTTCCATCATAAACATTCAATCTTTAATATTTGTCTCAGCAACTAAATCATTCCCTTCATTATAAATTTTTGCACCATCCTTTTTGAAAATAACTGAATTTCCCTTGATGACTAATTCATATACTGACAAGATATTATTCCTTAAATTTGGTACATGTAAGATATCTTTGATGCGAATATTTCCTTGGCCTTCACTTGTGCATGTAGTAAGTCTCACATCTCCTTTGCCTATGGCTTGGGTAGTTTTGCCCTTCTCAGCTAGGTTGATTTCACTTTTGTACTCTGACACATTTTCCATCAAAGTTAGGTTTGGGATTAAATCTGCAATGCATCCTGAATCTATACACCATATTTGCCTTACATTTCTCCTATCTGGTGAATCTTCAAATTCTGTTACATATGTTTCAAATGCTTGCTCATTAATTCCACTTTTTATTATGTTCACTAGGTTATTTGAATGTTCCCTACTGTATTTGTGATTTCTATAATCAGGAGTCTATTTCTTTTGATATCCTTGTTTCTGTTTATCTCGAAACCAGCAATCATTAGCTAGATGTTCCTTTTTATTACAAACAAAACATCTTTTTGGCTGAAATTGTATAACTTTTCTATCTTTAATTCTGTATGCTTGTTCATGCCCATTCTCAACAGATTGATTTAATCTCATATCTCTTCATGACTCCTCTTCTCTCAGAGATGGTTGAATATCTTCAACTGTTGCCTCCCTCTTAGATCGTAAGACAATAGCAATAATTTCATGCCTTGGATGTATGCCTCTGACAATATGAAATGAAAGTTTTTTGAGGTATATTGATGACCTAATGATGAACCTCTAGCATCAATATTTTTTGCCCTCGTTATATATTCATCTGCAGTTTCATTATCTTTCATTTCAGTGTTCTTTAATTCTAAGTCTATATCAATAATTTTATCTTTCAAATTGCCTGTGTATATTTTTCTCGGTGAGTCCCATACTTTCTTAGCATTTGTTTCTCCTATGAACATCCCAGCTTCTTCATTTGTCAACATAGTGATGATTATCCCAAATGCTTAATCATTTTTATCACTCCAAATCTCCCAAGAACTTTTGTCTTCCATGTCAGGTTCTGGATCGGGAATTACACATTTGAATAATTTTCTTCCTCTCAGAACTGCGCTGATTTTCAAGGCCCATATTTGCTAATTATTTCCTGTTAATGGTTCAATATATTTTTTTTTATCAAAAATTATATTCAGCCTTTTCGCCTTTTGACCTAATATAAACAAACAAATATTTATTTTAAATGTATTTAATACATTCTGATTAGATACCTATAATCAATAGCCACAGACTGGTTAGAGACCGCTATTCAATGGCCACAAACTGGTCAGAGTTCGCTATTTATTAGCCACAGTCTGTCCAGAGACAGCTTCACCATAATTCAAGACTAGTCAGAGATCGTTATTTAATAGCCACAGCCTGGTCAAAGACCTCAACTAAATAGCCACAGACTGGTCAGAGACCCTATTTAATAGCCTTAGTCTGGTCAGAGACCGCCATTCAATAGCCATAGTCTGGTCAAAGACCATTATTGTATAGCCAGAGTCTGGTCAAAAACCGTTATTCAATAGCCACAGACTGGTCAGAGTTTGCTATTTATTAACCACAGTCTGGTCAGAAATAGCTTAACAATAGTTAAAGACTGCTCAGATATCGTTATTTAATAGCCAGAGACTGTGCAGAGACCGGTATTCAATAGCCACAGTCTAGTCAGAAACAGCTTTACAATAGTTAAAGATTGGTCTGAGACCGATATCCAATAGCCACAGTCTGGTCAGAGACAGCATTAAAATATCCATTGACTGGCCTAGAAATATTTTAAATACCCACAGACGAAGGCTGAAAGCAGAAATAGAAAGGCTGGCCATTGACAAAAGGCTAGCCCCAACAAAAACAGGTATTCGATTAAATTTAAATCAGGCATGAAGGGATTCCAGTGACCAAATATCAAGTTATAATCTTACTAGTTGTCGATGTGCATTTCCCTTTCTTATCTTGTTGCCCTTTAATCATTATTTCGTGTTCAGTTCTTCCGATTTCAGATCCATTTTGATATTTAATTTCTCTGTACAATCCGTAGTAGAACCAGATAGAGCTTTTTTCATTTTTTCAAGCATCAAGGTTCCGCCGCGGACGTCAGGTCATTGAATGTCTATAGTTTGAGGTTTAATTTTATCAGGGGTATCTTCACCATTTCTATCGTTAGCGAAATACCGAATATCATCTTCCTGAACACCACCATTGCCTCGCTGTTTAGCACAGCTTTGCGTTATGACAAATTTAAACATCCCGCACGTCTCGAAGTGACAGTTTTCCATGGATCTTCCCTTCGTATCATAAATATTTGTAGTTTTAAGTTAATGGTTTAACTTTCGGTAGCTACCTGGTGACGAACATGTGATTTATCCATTCATATGATTTTGGTCGGAGAGAAACAATGTTTTCTAAGTTAATCAGAAGCAGAATTAAACTTATTTATATGGCCCAGAGATTTGACTCATAGAACCGTTGTTTAGCCCAGCCTTCCTTAATAGTGTAGTAATTTGTTGGAGAATCTATTGATTTTATCAAAATAAATTACTAATCACGAGTTATAATTGTAAATGTATTTATCATTATTTCCATATTAGACTATATAAAAAAACGCATGGAGCGTTCACAATAAGCAACAACTTTCATAGGCGCTGAACGTTGGCGCGGTCATACCTTCGAAGGGTCGTACTCGAGTTAATGTTAGTTTTGTGGCGATGAGATATTGAAACTATACAAATTTGAACGATAAAATATACAAGTGTATTAAAAATTTGGGCTAAAAATAGTTCTTGTTAAACGAAAAAAAAAGAAAGTACGCGCATCGTCTGATTTCGATGCGTTGGCAGATCTCAAAGCAAATCTCTTTCATTGTATAACTCTGGCCAGGTAATAGAAGCTTGCCGATATGTTGTTTACTATTTATGAAATTTATACAAACAGTCCAAATATTAAAACGACCTCGTTTTATTTTTCAGGGTTTTTGTTGAGCTTCATATGTAAAACATTTACTACCAATTTGGAGCCAATCCTCTTTGAGATTATTCACCATTTTAAATTTACAGATAACATATGAAAATTTTTATTTTTATTTTATATGAAACAAAGTGTATTTTGAAAAGGGATTTTTTGATAATCAACTTTGCCCACAAGTTGGAAAATCCAAACAAAGTCCTCAACGTCGTAATGAACAGGACATTATACCGCTTTTATCTATATCCTAAGTTCTGGGGTCTATCATTAACAGAACAAATGTTCTCCCTAATCTGGCTTATTGGGCATTAGAATGTCAAAATTTTATCAAGCCTCTCGTCCATCTCATATTGAAGAGTGAAAAGTCTGATTTTTTACTCTGTTATAAGCAAAGAGACAAAGATACTCCTCTAGGTAATCTTTTGCCAGTTATGGGGTCAGCTAAGACTCTGTAAATCTCCATTTGAATAATTCTTAGAATGATCTTATTTTATGCCATTCGAACATATAGAAGTCGCTCGAAATTCCTAATAGTTTCTCTTTGTTTTTCCCTTAATTCAATTTTCTTTCATTCCATTAGGAATTAATTTCCATTATCATAGAGTCGTCAAATCTATTGTATTTACCCACCTGTTTATAACCCTCGAGCTACCTTTGGGGTTCTGGACATCCATCCCCAGCAAAGGGAATTTTGACTAATGCAAGGCGAGATAAGTTGAGGTACTTTTACATACGTAGTAACAATATAAAAAAGAATCAAATAAGTAAACATATATTTGGGCAACAGAAAAATACAAATATACCTAAGTTTCCTTTTTTTTCTATTTAAAAATAATCATTATTTATTTAAATAAGTATAATACAGTTGTTGTATGTGACAGGGCTGAAGAATTGTGGATTTTTCCTCATTACAAATCCAACTACTGACATTACTGCGATATCTAAAACTACAAATGATCTTTAGCTGGGACCACCTCTGAGACTAAGGAGGAACGGCAGTGGTGTGGAATTCCAACAAGGCCAATGAACAAGCTGTGATGGCATAGATAACGACTATGAAAGTCAAGCCCAAATGCTCTTGTAAGTATTGTTTATCTATAAGATATGTCACTGAGACATTTGGGATAGTGAATGTGGGTGAGAAAGTTATTCCAATTTTGAAAAAAGGAATATAGAGCAATGTGTGTAGATCTGTTCGCAACTAGGTGATGATCAGGTGCATTGTCATCATGCTCTTGTGATGGTGTTGATTATAATTTAATAATTTGTATAAAATAACCAAAACACCCAGCACACAGACAACACTGGTCAACAAGATTTTTGCACAAGAGAACCTGATTATGTTTCTAGTGTAACTTTTCATGCTGAATTCAAAATTCTAATCAGAAATTTCCCATCACGTATGGTTTTTGCGTGACGGTCTTTTTTTAGTATTGGGATAAATACACTAAAAATTGCAAACAATGTCACGTAACTGGTTTATCAAAAATATTTTTCTTTGTCCACAAAGAAATAGCATCTTATCTACATGTCCTGAATCCAAATATACCATAAGATTTTTTCTATTACACAATATTTCTGAGATACACCTACTTGAATTTGGAAATATTGTTAATATAAAGGCATATATGAACGAAACATATTTATTATTGGAAAGCAGTGACAGTGGATTTTCTTCTATACGTTGCTTGTGGTAGATCCCTCTTGAGTGCCCAGCAGTCGTCGGCAAGCATAGCGGGACTCCATTCACCTTGGTACCGCTTCTCCATGCTTGATATAGCTTGATGAAACCTCTCACCATGCTCATCGCTAACTGCGCCAAGATTGTCTGGAAAGAAATCTAGATGTGAATGCAGGAAATGGATCTTGGGGGACATGTTACATCCCAGTGCCTTGTAGGAAAGCAACAGATCATTAACTATGTCTCGCTAATTTTCAACCTTGACACTTCCTAAGAAGTTTTTGCAAACGTTTCTAAAGGAATTCCATGCTGCTGCTTCAACTTCATTCAAACTATTTTGAAAATATCTATCCTGCTGCAATTCTCGAATCTGAGGTCCAACGAAAATGCCTTCTTTAATCTTCGCTTCACTTATACTAGAATTTTTTTTGTTTTAGGTAGGCAAATCCACTGGCATTTCGATCCATTGCCTTGACAAAGTTCTTCATTAATCCCAGTTTAATATGTAATGGTGGTAAGTAAATATTTTCTGAATCGATCAGGGGTAGATTGGCAATATTTTTATATCCTGGAGTAAAGATTTTACGGTTTGACCAGATTTTTTTAATGTAATGCCTTTCCCTATCTCTGCTATCCCACTCACACAGAAAACAACAAAATTTTGTATATCCAAGCTGTAATCCCCGCAAGAGAGCAACGACTTTCAAATCGCTGCATATTTTCCAACCGTATCTTTCATATTCTATCTTTTTCAAAAGCAGTTTCATGTTTTCGTAAGTCTCTTTCATGTTGGATGCATGTATTTATCCCAATACTAAAAAAAGATCGTCAGGCAAAAACCATGGGTGATGGGAAATTTCTGATTAGATTTTTGAGTTCAGCATGAAAAGTTACACTAGAAACACCATCAGGTTCTCTTGTGCAAAAAAAAAAGTTTTTTTGTAGACCTGTGCAATCAAATATATATGAAATTTTGATGTAAAATTTTGTTAATGAAAAATAAAGGTCAAATCTCCAATCAAAATAGATATTAACACTGAGTATTAAGGTGTCGCAATAGCACTGAACTGAGTACGATAGTTTGATGAAACAGCCAATAGATTGTACTTAATTATAGCCTCCATTTTGAACAGATTTTTATATTACTCTTTACAAATCAAAGTTTATTATTATATGAGCCAATAAAAAGATGCACCTGACATTGAATACTAGAATATCAGAGAGAATAAATTATATTATTATTGAATTACAACTTGACAAAATGAATTTAATGTAGAGTCTTTACATATTCAACAAGCAGCCTGTGATTGATATAAAACATAGCACTAGTATTTTCTGAGATAATCAATAAATATAATTTGAAATTCTCTTAAAATAGCTATGGTAGTTATTATTAGTTACAATATGAGAAACCTTTTTATTGAATATTTGAAACATTAAACTAATATATGCTGATAGAAACAAATTTAAAATAAATGTTTTACACATAGTGTCTTCAACAAAATTGAAAATACTAGAAAACTCTAAGGGTTATATTCTATAAAATAATGTTGATAGTTTCAAATCGAGAACGTTTGAAGAAATTTGGGAGATTTCGTTTTAAATAGGAGGAGCAGTTAGGGTAGTTAATCGAGAGAATATACAAAATGGATTGTTATTCTGGAGGGGAATTTGGGGATAAATAGTTTATCGGGAGAAGGAATTATATAGGTAAGTAAGGGAGAGTGCGGGCTTTTTTAGAAGGAAGAGGCGACAGTGGGGGTAGTTAGATACAAAGAGTGGAAGGAGATAAGTAATGGGGGATGTGGCTAGTTAGATATGGATAGACAAAGAGATTCACTGAACGTTTTTGCTATTTAATGAATGGAATAAATAGTGAGGAGCAGGAAATTGGGGGGTAGTAGTCAGAAGAGGGAAATTGAGAGGTTGTTAGAGAGGATTAAGGAAGTTAGGTAGTTAGAAGGAAGCGCAGAATTGGAATTCATTCAGGAGCGCTGCAGTTGGATAAATCTTTTAGGATGTAGATGGTTGGGTAATTGTATAGGAATGTAAGTGGGATATATGGTTAGGAGGAGGCGTAGTTGTATTTAGTCATGAAGGGGTAGCAAGTTTATATTGTCAGGGGTGGGGCGAGGGAGGGGGGCTTATTTAGGTAGGAGGGAGGGGGGACTATTTAGGTAGGAAGGAGGGAGCACTATTCAGGTAGGAGGGAGTGGGCTAATTTAGGTAGGGGGGAGGAGGCACTATTTAGGTAGGAGGGAAGGGGCACTATTTATGTAGTAGGGAGGGGGGCTATATAGGTATGAGGGAAGGGGAACTATTTAGGTAGAAGGGAGGAGGGGCTATTTAGGTAGGAGGGAAGGGGAACTATTTAGGTAGAAGGGAGGGGGGGCTATTTAGGTAGGAGGGAAGGGGCACTATTTAGGTAGGAGGGAGGGGGGGCTATTTAGGTAGGAGGGAGGGGGGGCTATTTAGGTAGGAGGGAGGGGGCACTATTTAGGTAGGAGGGAGGGGGGCTAATTTAGGTAGGGGGGAGGAGGCACTATTTAGGTAGGAGGGAAGGGGCACTATTTAGGTAGGAGGGAGGGGGGCTATATAGGTAGGAGGGAAGGGGAACTATTTAGGTAGAAGGGAGGGGGGCTATTTAGGTAGGAGGGAAGGGGCACTATTTAGGTAGGAGGGAGGGGGGCTATTTAGGTAGGAGGGAGGGGGGGCTATTTAGGTAGGAGGGAGGGGGCACTATTTGGGTAGGAGGGAGGGAGCACTATTCAGGTAGGAGGGAAGGGGCACTATTTAGTTAGGGGGGAAGGGGGACTATTTAGGTAGGAGGGAGAGGAAGCACTATTCAGGTAGGAGGGAGGGGGGGCTATTTAGGTAGGAGGGAGGGGGCACTATTAAAGTAGGAGGGAGGGGGGCTATTTAGGTAGGAGGAGGGGAGAACTATTTAGGTAGGAGGGAGGGGGCACTATTCAGGTAGGAGGGAAGGGGCACTATTTAGTTAGGGGGGAAGGGGGACTATTTAGGTAGGAGGGAGGGGGCACTATTCAGGTAAGAGGGAGGGGGCTATATAGGTAGGAGGGAGAGGAGACACTATTCAAGTAGGAGGGAGAGGGGCTATTTAGGTAGGAGGGAGGGGGCATTATTCAGGTAGGAGGAAGGGGGACTATTTAGGTAGGAGGGAGGGGGGCACTATTTAGGTAGGAGGGAGGGGGCACTATTCAGGTAGGAGGAAAGGGGGCTATTCAGATAGGAGGGAGAAGGCTTATTTAGATAGGTCGGAGGGGGCAAAATTTAGGCAGGAGGGAGGGGGACACTATTTAGTTAGGGGGGAAGGGGGACTATTTAGGTAGGAGGGAGAGGTTGCACTATTCAGGTAGAAGGGTGGGGGGGCTATTTAGGTAGGAGGGAGGGGGCAATATTAAAGTAGGAGGGAGGGGGGCTATTTAGGTAGGAGGGGGGGGGGCACGATTTAGGTAGGAGGGAAGGGGCACTATTTATGTAGGAGGGAGGGGGGCTATATAGGTAGGAGGGAGGGGAACTATTTAGGTAGAAGGGAGGGGGGCTATTTAGGTAGGAGGGAAGGGGCACTATTTAGGTAGGAGGGAGGGGGGCTATTTAGGTAGGAGGGAGGGGGGCTATTTAGGTAGGAGGGAGGGGGCACTATTTAGGTAGGAGGGAGGGGGCTAATTTAGGTAGGGGGGAGGAGGCACTATTTAGGTAGGAGGGAAGGGGCACTATTTAGGTAGGAGGGAGGGGGGCTATATAGGTAGGAGGAAAGGGGAACTATTTAGATAGAAGGGAGGGGGGCTATTTAGGTAGGAGGGAAGGGGCACTATTTAGGTAGGAGGGAGGGGGGCTATTTAGGTAGGAGGGAGGGGGGGCTATTTAGGTAGGAGGGAGGGGGCACTATTTGGGTAGGAGGGAGGGGGCACTATTCAGGTAGGAGGGAAGGGGAACTATTTAGTTAGGGGGGAAGGGGGACTATTTAGGTAGGAGGGAGAGGAAGCACTATTCAGGTAGGAGGGAGGGGGGGCTATTTAGGTAGGAGGGAGGGGGCACTATTAAAGTAGGAGGGAGAGGGGCTATTTAGGTAGGAGGGAGGGGGGACTATTTAGGTAGGAAGGAGGGAGCCTTATTCAGGTAGGAGGGAGGGGGGCTAATTTAGGTAGGGGGGAGGAGGCACTATTTAGGTAGGAGGGAAGGGGCACTATTTATGTAGGAGGGAGGGGGGCTATATAGGTATGAGGGAAGGGGAACTATTTAGGTAGAAGGGAGGGGGGCTATTTAGGTAGGAGGGAAGGGGCACTATTTAGGTAGGAGGGAGGGGGGGCTATTTAGGTAGGAGGGAGGGGGGGCTATTTAGGTAGGAGGGAGGGGGCACTATTTAGGTAGGAGGGAGGGGGGCTAATTTAGGTAGGGGGGAGGAGGCACTATTTAGGTAGGAGGGAAGGGGCACTATTTAGGTAGGAGGGAGGGGGGCTATATAGGTAGGAGGGAAGAGGAACTATTTAGGTAGAAGGGAGGGGGGCTATTTAGGTAGGAGGGAGGGGGAAATATTAAAGTAGGAGGGAGGGGGGCTATTTAGGTAGGAGGAGGGGGGGCACGATTTAGGTAAGAGGGAGGGGTAACTATTTAGGTAGGAGGGAGGGGGGAATATTTAGGTAGGAGGGAGAGAGGCGGCACTATTCAGGTAGGAGGGAGGGGGCACTATTTAGTTAGGGGGGAAGGGGGACTATTCAGGTAGGAGGGAGGGGGAACTATTCAGGTAGGAGGGAGGGGGGCTATTTAGGTAGGAGGGAGGGGGCACTATTCAAGTAGGAGGGAGGGGGGCTATTTAGGTAGGAGGGAGGGGGCACTATTCAAGTAGGAGGGAGGGGGGGCTATTTAGGTAGAAGGGAGGGGGCACTATTTAGGTAGGAGGGAGGGGGAAATATTTAGGTAGAAGGGAGGGGGGCTTATTTAGGTAGGAGGGAGGGGGCACTATTCAAGTAGGAGGGAGGGGGGCTATTTAGGTAGGAGGGAGGGGGGCTAATTTAGGTAGGGGGGAGGAGGCACTATTTAGGTAGGAGGGAAGGGGCACTATTTAGGTAGGAGGGAGGTGGGCTATAAAGGTAGGAGGGAAGGGGAACTATTTAGGTAGAAGGGAGGGTGGCTATTTAGGTAGGAAGGAGGGAGCACTATTCAGGTAGGAGGGAGTGGGCTAATTTAGGTAGGGGGGAGGAGGCACTATTTAGGTAGGAGGGAAGGGGCACTATTTATGTAGTAGGGAGGGGGGCTATATAGGTATGAGGGAAGGGGAACTATTTAGGTAGAAGGGAGGAGGGGCTATTTAGGTAGGAGGGAAGGGGAACTATTTAGGTAGAAGGGAGGGGGGGCTATTTAGGTAGGAGGGAAGGGGCACTATTTAGGTAGGAGGGAGGGGGGGCTATTTAGGTAGGAGGGAGGGGGGGCTATTTAGGTAGGAGGGAGGGGGCACTATTTAGGTAGGAGGGAGGGGGGCTAATTTAGGTAGGGGGGAGGAGGCACTATTTAGGTAGGAGGGAAGGGGCACTATTTAGGTAGGAGGGAGGGGGGCTATATAGGTAGGAGGGAAGGGGAACTATTTAGGTAGAAGGGAGGGGGGCTATTTAGGTAGGAGGGAAGGGGCACTATTTAGGTAGGAGGGAGGGGGGCTATTTAGGTAGGAGGGAGGGGGGGCTATTTAGGTAGGAGGGAGGGGGCACTATTTGGGTAGGAGGGAGGGAGCACTATTCAGGTAGGAGGGAAGGGGCACTATTTAGTTAGGGGGGAAGGGGGACTATTTAGGTAGGAGGGAGAGGAAGCACTATTCAGGTAGGAGGGAGGGGGGGCTATTTAGGTAGGAGGGAGGGGGCACTATTAAAGTAGGAGGGAGGGGGGCTATTTAGGTAGGAGGAGGGGAGAACTATTTAGGTAGGAGGGAGGGGGCACTATTCAGGTAGGAGGGAAGGGGCACTATTTAGTTAGGGGGGAAGGGGGACTATTTAGGTAGGAGGGAGGGGGCACTATTCAGGTAAGAGGGAGGGGGCTATTTAGGTAGGAGGGAGAGGAGACACTATTCAAGTAGGAGGGAGAGGGGCTATTTAGGTAGGAGGGAGGGGGCATTATTCAGGTAGGAGGAAGGGGGACTATTTAGGTAGGAGGGAGGGGGGCACTATTTAGGTAGGAGGGAGGGGGCACTATTCAGGTAGGAGGAAAGGGGGCTATTCAGATAGGAGGGAGAAGGCTTATTTAGATAGGTCGGAGGGGGCAAAATTTAGGCAGGAGGGAGGGGGACACTATTTAGTTAGGGGGGAAGGGGGACTATTTAGGTAGGAGGGAGAGGTTGCACTATTCAGGTAGAAGGGTGGGGGGCTATTTAGGTAGGAGGGAGGGGGCAATATTAAAGTAGGAGGGAGGGGGGCTATTTAGGTAGGAGGGGGGGGGGGCACGATTTAGGTAGGAGGGAAGGGGCACTATTTATGTAGGAGGGAGGGGGGCTATATAGGTAGGAGGGAGGGGAACTATTTAGGTAGAAGGGAGGGGGGCTATTTAGGTAGGAGGGAAGGGGCACTATTTAGGTAGGATGGAGGGGGCTATTTAGGTAGGAGGGAGGGGGGCTATTTAGGTAGGAGGGAGGGGGCACTATTTAGGTAGGAGGGAGGGGGCTAATTTAGGTAGGGGGGAGGAGGCACTATTTAGGTAGGAGGGAAGGGGCACTATTTAGGTAGGAGGGAGGGGGGCTATATAGGTAGGAGGAAAGGGGAACTATTTAGATAGAAGGGAGGGGGGCTATTTAGGTAGGAGGGAAGGGGCACTATTTAGGTAGGAGGGAGGGGGGCTATTTAGGTAGGAGGGAGGGGGGGGCTATTTAGGTAGGAGGGAGGGGGCACTATTTGGGTAGGAGGGAGGGGGCACTATTCAGGTAGGAGGGAAGGGGAACTATTTAGTTAGGGGGGAAGGGGGACTATTTAGGTAGGAGGGAGAGGAAGCACTATTCAGGTAGGAGGGAGGGGGGGCTATTTAGGTAGCAGGGAGGGGGCACTATTAAAGTAGGAGGGAGAGGGGCTATTTAGGTAGGAGGGAGGGGGGACTATTTAGGTAGGAAGGAGGGAGCCTTATTCAGGTAGGAGGGAGGGGGGCTAATTTAGGTAGGGGGGAGGAGGCACTATTTAGGTAGGAGGGAAGGGGCACTATTTATGTAGGAGGGAGGGGGGCTATATAGGTATGAGGGAAGGGGAACTATTTAGGTAGAAGGGAGGGGGGCTATTTAGGTAGGAGGGAAGGGGCACTATTTAGGTAGGAGGGAGGGGGGGCTATTTAGGTAGGAGGGAGGGGGCACTATTTAGGTAGGAGGGAGGGGGGCTAATTTAGGTAGGGGGGAGGAGGCACTATTTAGGTAGGAGGGAAGGGGCACTATTTAGGTAGGAGGGAGGGGGGCTATATAGGTAGGAGGGAAGAGGAACTATTTAGGTAGAAGGGAGGGGGGCTATTTAGGTAGGAGGGAGGGGGAAATATTAAAGTAGGAGGGAGGGGGGCTATTTAGGTAGGAGGAGGGGGGGCACGATTTAGGTAAGAGGGAGGGGTAACTATTTAGGTAGGAGGGAGGGGGGGAATATTTAGGTAGGAGGGAGAGAGGCGGCACTATTCAGGTAGGAGGGAGGGGGCACTATTTAGTTAGGGGGGAAGGGGGACTATTCAGGTAGGAGGGAGGGGGAACTATTCAGGTAGGAGGGAGGGGGGGCTATTTAGGTAGGAGGGAGGGGGCACTATTCAAGTAGGAGGGAGGGGGGCTATTTAGGTAGGAGGGAGGGGGCACTATTCAAGTAGGTGGGAGGGGGGGCTATTTAGGTAGAAGGGAGGGGGCACTATTTAGGTAGGAGGGAGGGGGAACTATTTAGGTAGAAGGGAGGGGGGCTTATTTAGGTAGGAGGGAGGGGGCACTATTCAAGTAGGAGGGAGGGGGCTATTTAGGTAGGAGGGAGGGGGGCTAATTTAGGTAGGGGGGAGGAGGCACTATTTAGGTAGGAGGGAAGGGGCACTATTTAGGTAGGAGGGAGGTGGGCTATAAAGGTAGGAGGGAAGGGGAACTATTTAGGTAGAAGGGAGGGTGGCTATTTAGGTAGGATGGAAGGGGCACTATTTAGGTAGGAGGGAGGGGGGGGGCTATTTAGGTAGGAGGGAGGGGGGGCTATTTAGTTAGGAGGGAGAGGGCACTATTTAGGTAGGAGGGAGGGGGCACTATTCAGGTAGGAGGAAAGGGGCACTATTTAGTTAAGGGGGAAGGGGGACTATTTAGTTAGGAGGGAGGGGGCACTATTTAGGTAGGAGGTGGGGGCACTATTCAGGTAGGAGGGAAGGGGCACTATTTGGTTAAGGGGGAAGGGGGACTATTTAGGTAGGAGGGAGGGGGCACTATTTAGGTAGGAGGGAGGGGGCACTATTCAGGTAGGAGAGAAGGGGCACTATTTAGTTAGGGGGGAAGGGGGACTATTTAGGTAGGAGGGAGGGGGCACTATTAAGGTAAGAGGGAGGGGGGACTATTTAGGTAGAAGGTAGGGGGGCTTATTTAGGTAGGAGGGAGGGGGACTATTTAGGTAGAAAGAAAGGGGGCTTATTTATGTAGGAGGGAGGGCCACTATTTAGGTAGGAGGGAGGGGGGCTTATTTAGGTAGGAGGGAGGGCCACTATTTAGGTAGGAGGGAGGGGGGCTTATTTAGGTAGGAGGGCGGGGGGATTCTTTAGATAGGAGGGAGGGGGGCTTATTTAGGTAAGAGGGAGGGAGGCTTATTTAGGTAGGAAGGAGGAGCCACTATTTAGGTAGAAGGGAGGGGAGCTTATTTAGTTAGGAGGGAGGAGGCACTATTTAGGTAGGAGGGAGGAGGGCGCTATATAGGTAGGAGGGAGGGGGCACTATTCAGGTAGGAAGGAAGGGGCACTATTTAGTTAAGGGGGAAGGGGGACTATTTAGGTAGGAGGGAGGGGGCACTATTTAGGTAGGAGGGAGGGGGCACTATTCAGGTAGGAGGGAAGGGGCACTATTTAGTTAGGGGGGAAGGGGGGACTATTTAGGTAGGAGGGAGGGGGCACTATTTAGGTAGGAGGGAGGGGGCACTATTCAGGTAGGAGGAAAGGGGCACTATTTAGTTGGGGGGGAAGGGGGACTATTTAGGTAGGAGGGAGGGGGCACTATTCAGGTAAGAGCGAGGGGGCTATTTAGGTAGGAGGGAGAGGAGACACTATTCAAGTAGGAGGGAGAGGGGCTATTTAGGTAGGAGGGAGGGGGCACTATTCAGGTAGGAGGGAGGGGGACTATTTAGGTAGGAGGAAGGGGGGCACTATTTAGGTAGGAGGGAGGGGGCACTATTCAGGTAGGAGGGAGGGGGGCTATTTAGATAGGAGGGAGAAGGCTTATTTAGATAGGTCGGAGGGGGCAAAATTTAGGTAGGAGGGAGGGGACACTATTTAGTTAAGGGGGAAGGGGGACTATTTAGGTAGGAGGGAGAGGTAGCACTATTCAGGTAGGAGGGAGGGGGGATATTTAGGTAGGAGGGAGGGGGCACTATTAAAGTAGGAGGGAGGGGGCTATTTAGGTAGGAGGAGGGGGGCACTATTTAGGTCGGAGGGAGGGGGCACTATTCAGGTAGGAGGGAAGGGGCACTATTTAGTTAGGGGGGAAGGGGGCTATTTAGTTAGGAGGGAGGGGGCACTATTTAGGTAGGAGGGAGGGGGCACTATTCAGGTAGGAGGAAAGGGGCACTATTTAGTTAGGGGGGAAGGGGGACTATTTAGGTAGGAGGGAGGGGGCACTATTTAGGTAGGAGTTGGGGGCACTATTCAGGTAGGAGGGAAGGGGCACTATTTGGTTAGGGGGGAAGGGGGACTATTTAGGTAGGAGGGAGGGGGAACTATTTAGGTAGAAGGGAGGGGGGCTTATTTAGGTAGGAGGGAGGGGGCACTATTCAAGTAGGAGGGAGGGGGCTATTTAGGTAGGAGGGAGGGGGGCACTATTTAGGTAGGAGGGAGGGGGGCTAATTTAGGTAGGGGGGAGGAGGCACTATTTAGGTAGGAGGGAAGGGGCACTATTTAGGTAGGAGGGAGATGGGGCTATATAGGTAGGAGGGAAGGGGAACTATTTAGGTAA